>CAIGQQ010006952.1:158367-171947 GCA_903798035.1 Danio albolineatus
ATGGATGGATAAACTGAAGGATATAGGGACAGATGGATGGATTGGTTAATGGATAGACAGAAGGATGGATGGATGGATAGACAAATGGATGAACAGAAGGATATAGGGACAGATGGATTACCCGATGGATAGACATTGACAGATGGATAGATGGATAGACAGATGGACGGCCGAACGGATGAACAGAAGAATATAGGGACAAATGGACAGATTGGCTAATGGATAGATATTAACAGAAGGATATATGGATGGATGGATGGGTGGATGGGTGGATGAACAGAATGATTTATAGACAGATGAATGGATTATCTGACGGATAGACATTAACAGAAGGATATATGGATGGATGAATGGATGGGTGAACAGAAGGATATATGAACAGATGGATGGATTGTCGGATAGACATTAACAGAAGGATATGGATGGATGGATGAACAGGTTATAGAGACAGATGGATAGATTGGCTTATGGATGGGCATTAACAGAAGGAGAAATGGATGGATGAATGGATAACAGACAAACAGATAATGAATGTATGCACATGCCTGGAAGTAAATATGGACAGGTAGATTAGCTGAGATGGATGAAACAATGGGTATCAGGATGGATGGAAAGACAGATGAGTGGAAGAGTAAATGGACAGATAGTTTGATAGATAAACAAATATGTATATATGGATGGACAGATGAATAGAAGAGTAAATAGATAGTTTTGCTGATAGATGAATAAACAAATATGGATGGATGGACAGATGAATGGAAGTATATACGGACTGATGGATGGATGAGCAAAACAGATGGATAGATTGGCTGATAGACATTAACAGATGGAGGAATGGATGGACAGATGAACAGAAGGATGTATGGATGCGTGTGTAGATGTGGCCTGACCTTGGGACAGTCCTCTCCAGCGTATCCTGCTCTGGTGGAGAAAGAGCCGATGTCAAACACCAGCGCGCCCACTTCATCTGACACAGAGACACACTGACGTTATCATCTGTGTTAATCTGCAGTGCACACACACACACACGCACACACACACACACACACACACACACAGATCCACAGCAGCTCTATGTGCTCATTTCTGTCAGTGTGATGTCTTTAGTTTAGATCTAGCTGATCTATTGTCATGTCAGTCTGGAGAAGATATCAATATAGAGCTGCACGATATTGGACAAATCTGACGTTCTCATAGCAAGAAGGTCGCTGGTTTGAGTCCCGGCTGGGTCAGTTGGCATTTCTGTGTGGAGTCTGCATGTTCTCTCTGTGTTGGTGTGGGTTTCCCCCGTGTGCTCCGGTTTCCCCCACAGTCCAAACACATGCGCTATAGGGGAACTAATGAACTAAATTGGTCGTAGTGTGTGAGTGTGTATGGGTGTTTCCCAGTACTGGGTTGCAGCTGGAAGGGCATCCGCTGTGTCAAACATATGCTGGAATAGTTGGTGGTTCATTCTAGTGTGGCGACCCCTGGTGGATAAAGGGACTAAGCTGAAGTAAAAATAATAAGGGTGTTTTAGGCATGACTGTAGGTAGTATAAGAGATGTAGAATATGATCATACAGAGCATCTGCTTTATAAGTACTAATAAGCAGCCTAAATCTCAATAACATGCACACTAATAAGCAGTTAATAGTGAGAACTGGTCCTTAAAGTGTTACAGAATGTATTAATTTTGATTGACTGCAGTCATGATTCTGTAGGGGAGTGAATCAGGCATAACGTGTACAAACTACAAGCAAAGATCTGAAGTAAACAGTGCAGGTGTTATGGTTTTGTATATGTAGATGTGAAAATTACACTGCAAAGTCAGCTCAGCATTGCATTGCGTTGGGATTATTGCGGATGCACACACTGTGAGAATGATGCTGAAACTACATTGTCAGAATTATTAGACCCCCTTAATTTTTTTTTTACTTTTAAATATTTCCCCAATGATGTTTAGAGCAAGGAAATGTTCACAGTATGTCTGATAATATTGTTTCTTCTGGAAAAAGTTTTATTTCGGATAGAATAAAAGCAGCTTTTATTTTTTTAAAGACCATTTTAAGGTCAATATTATTAGCTCCTTTAAGCTAAGTGAAGTTTGTTTACAAACTAATTTCGATAGGATCACGTGCTTATAATTTACCACGGCTGGTCTCACATAACTAATCACGATCTCCCAATCATATGATTCCCCATCTACTATAAGGCCCAATCCCAATTCTATTTTTGTACCCCTACCCCTTCCCCTTAACACCCGAGGGTTAAGGGGAAGGGCTTCAAAACTTCCCCCTAAGAATTGGGCCAGCACTTCAACACCTGCACACGTCATCATATGTCATCGTCATCTCTTGCTTCATATGAGATCAGACGATCACAACTGCTGGAGTTACTCCAGTTGTGTTATTGTTTGGTGTTTATCTTCAGGAAATCACTGAAGGCGTATATTATGTTATCATAACCATCTAATGTGGCGATAAGATCGTAACTGTACTGTGTGTTTACACAGTGGCCATATTTATCTGTGTAAACACACCAAAACAACATTAACATTATAGCAGACACTGTAAAAGCTCATTCCCAGACACTAGACATCACTGACAGGGTATTCCAGTGTCATCCAGTGTCAGAATGTTCTGGGACTGCTGGACAGGAGTTATGATTATGGATTATAGATCGTGAAATTAAGCTGTTTTTTTGCATTTTTTTTAAAGCATGACGGTAAAACACGAACGCGGTTATGAATATATTAAAACATGTGTTTGTTTGTCGTAAAAATTCCTAATAATGACAAAAAATACTAATTTGTGGATCTCCTTACGTCCGGGTTCAGTTGTGGCAGGTGTATTCTGGGAAATTTTCTTACCCCTCCGTTTTAAGTGTGGTCCTGAAAAATCTTCGTTCGAAGGGGTGTATACCCCTCGCCCTTAGCCCTACGCCTTCAAGCTAAAGAGAATTGGGACACCACTACCCCTTGACGTAAACGCGCAAAATGAGGGGTAGGGGTAAGGGGAAGGGCTAAGGGGGAGAATTGGGATTGGGCCTAAATAACCACATTTTCACTCTACAGCTACCTTTGTATGGAAGAACCCCCCCCCCCCTCCCCCCCCCCTCCCTTCTCCGCCTTTTCTTAGATCGGGCGGCACGGCGGCCCAGTGGTTAGCACTGTCACCACACAGCCAGAACACTGCCAGCCCTGGTCCTCACCAGGCTAGTGGGTGTTTCTGTGCGGAGTTTGTATTCTCCCCATGTCCGTGTGGGTTTCCCCAGGGTCCTCCGGTTTCCTCCAAAGATATACATAACTCATAACAGATTAAGCAATTCAGACACTGGTCTAACTCCCTTCCTCCTCAGGTGTTTCCCTTAGCTACTGCAGCCGGGGAGTTTGAGAGCTACCTAAGCTCTACCAATGGGAGCTACCTAAGCTCTCTCTCCCGGGACAGCATGCCAAACAAGCATACATCAAATCATCAGCTGAGTGTGAACTCTTGAATTTTTTTCAGATAGTCTACAGAACAAACCATCATTATACAATAACCTGCCCTAGTTACCCTATAAGCCTTTAAATGTCACTTTAAGCTGTATAGCAGCGTCTTTAAGAATATCTAGTCTAATATTAATTACTGTCATCATGGCAAAGGTAAAATAAATCAGTGATTAGAGATGAGTTATTAAAACTATTATGATTAGAAGTGTGTTGAAGAAATCTGCTCTCTGTTAATAGGGGGAGAAATAAACGGGGGGAGAATAATTCTGACCTCAACTGTATGTGTGCGAGTGAGTGTGTGTACTAGGGGGAAACTGGAGGAGCACAATAGTTCTGAAGTAACTGAAGTTTCTCACGTTATTTTCTCAATTGTACATGAGATTTTGATCACGTGTTTTGAATATAATCACTAGTGTCATGCCAAATATGCACAAACACAATATTGGTTCAATTTTTTTTTCAATTGAATTTAAGTGATACAATGTTTGAGTTTGTGCATTAATAGACCCATGGTTGGGTTACAGCATCTCAGCATGATGGTAAGGGATTCATTCTGGTGTTCCCTGTGCATCATACACTCTCAGAAAAAATAGTACAATGTTGTACCAAAGAAGGTGCAAACCCTCGTCACTGGGGCAGCACCTTTTTATGGGACAGAATTGTACCTTAAGAAAAGAAACAAATTTGTGCCTTTTGAGGTCATGATTTGTACTATGGGAAACCAAAATGTACCTTTGTTTTTAAAAACCTGCAGATACAATATTGTATACTTTATGAAAGGTTCCACCACAGTGACAAGACACTTTATATCTTAACAGTGTCAAAAATGCTTCCCAAACATTTATTAAAATGCCTTAAATGTTCCACCTTAAAGAACCACTGAAGAACCTTTATGGTGCTTTAAAGGTTCTTTACACAGTAAAAGTGCTAAATAGCACCTCAAATATCGCAAAGAACTTCTGAAGAACCACTGAAGAACCTTTTTTTTTTTTTTAGAGTGTACAATACCTATAGTTTTATGTTTTACCAGTTTTACCTTGTTTCGCCTCGAGGGCGTAACATTTTGTATTATTGTATTATGGAACTAAAAATGTATGTTTATGTATCTTTAAACATACTTTAAAATGATGATTCTTGTTTTAATATGAAAATTATTCATAAAAATCACTTTGCCTTTCTAGTCATATTTATTTTCATAGATACTGTAATAAAGAAGGAGCTGTTCAACACTTCTGTACCTTTTATGTGAGAACAATTGTGTATTTCAGTTGTACCATAAAAGGCACAGAACAGTATCATAAGAGGTCTTTTCAGTACCACATAAGGTACAATTTTTACAAAGGTACAACACTGTTCCTCAAGGAATATTATTTGTACCAACATGTACCCTTTTTTCTGAGAGTGTAAGAAGAATCAGCACGCGTGAAGTTTATCAATAAAACATTACGCTTTTAAATACTAAGATGGAAATAGTGCTTTCCAGTAAAACATACCCCAGTGTCTACAACTTAGATAAACAATCCTCATCCTATCATTAGCGTCTGGAGGTGCTGATGTGAGGGCTGAGACACAGCGGTGAACATTCACCATGGTAAAAGCGTGTATTTCGAGCCTGATCGTTTTGTCGGACCGTGTACACACTGTTTCCTCACACTGTACCGTGATACCGTCGCGGCGCTGATGCTGCCGGCTGGCGGATGCGGTTGTCATGGTGATGCGGGATCTCTCTTACCTCCGCCGTACACGCCGCCGCTCATCGCGTGAGGATTGATCCAGACCCGCCGCTACTACAGGGTGTGTTCGGGAGGTCGTGTGCTCGGTTCTCTGAGGGTGATGATGGGGAAATAACGGAACCGATTATTTCTGCACGCGCACGCGCGTCTCACTGCTGCTGTCACCGGTCACGCGCTGCTGACGGTAACCGGCCAGTGTCCGGTAGACCCTCGCGCTGTCACGTGCTGCTGCAAAACATTCCCGCCGTTTATTTAGATGAATGACCAATATTCATAATTGATCATGTGATGGAAAAATTTTCAAATCAATGATTTCCGTTTTATTTAATTTCTGATGCGCGCGTCATGACGAAACTGAAGAGATCATTGTGTTCGCACTCTCTCGCACCGTGGAAACAGATAATTATTAATTAATATCAGAAAGAGAAAATAATATCGAAAGAGAAGAACCAGGCCTCACTGACAGAGGTCGAGAATCGGTCCCCGTATCCACCATTTCAGTGTAGTGATGTCCTTGGCCCATGAACATGTCCTGCTTGTTGTCAAACTATAAAAAGAGTCGATTCGACACTAACCTGGTGTTATAACAGATTTATTTATCAGTATGTGGATTTTTTTTTGGACTTTCAGCAGCTATGGACATTTAAAAACACAAAAAATAGGTCAGGAGGACCATACACTCTAAAAAACAGTGTCAAAAACTACCCAAACTGGGTTGTTTTTAACCCTATTGCTGGGTAAATATAGGACAGAACACATCAGGGGTTAAATTAACCCAAGAATGTGTCGCACTTTCCTTTCTTTCCAAGATCGCACTATTGTGTCTTTCTTTTCTTTTCATTCTTTTATAACTTGTCTTAACTCATTTTATCTGTTTTTATCAGTTTTTTTTATTATTTTATTTTATTATACTTCAATTTTATTTCTGTTTATGTAAAGCACTTTGAATTGCCACTGTGTATGAAATGTGCTATATAAATACACTTGCCTTGCCTTGCAAGTAATTGGGTTATTATTTTTAACCCCAAAACTGTTGTTTTTTCTACCCAATAATTGGTTATTTTTACTTAAATAATTAGTTTGACTTAATTAATAAGTTTTATTTTCAAATGTAATTTTTGTCTTTCTTTTAAAATCATTAACCACATAAAAAACAAACATGTGAATATTGTATCAGCTTTATTCCATTTGTTCAGCACATCACACTCTGTAAACACACTTTACCTCAGAGATCACACAACACTAAACACAAATCATGAACTGCATTTAAAACAAGTCGTTTCATATTTATGGGTTGCTCGTAAACATTTATAATAATAATATATTTATGTGGCGTCACAGTCAGCCCCTGCTGGGAGCTGATTTGACCCAAGGAGCTGGGTTGATGTGCCTGTGTGGTGCTAGGGTTGCATTGATTTAAAATGTCTTAAAAATGATTACCCAGAAAATAACCCAAGTTTACAAAGCACAACCCAAAAACTACCCAAGACTCTGAAAATAACCCCCAAAAATTACCCAAATGCCTCAACCCAACATTTGGGTAGAAAATAATAACCCCAGATTTTTTAGTGTGTAGATATTGTTTACAACTCTTAAAATGGTGTTGTGAATCCATCAAATAAGGCTGCAAGACCAAGAGGAATCCTCTGTTGGATTATTATTATATCATTATGTTTGAATATTATGTGAATTATTTAAACAGCCAAATTCAAAGCAAGTTTTAACAGATTCCAAGAAGAATTTGATGATAGATGATAATAAAATTGTAATTTACAATTAAGTATCTTATGTCTTTATTCAAAATTGTCAAATTTAAAATGCTAATCTCAACATTATTTATAAAACTCAGAATTGCGACTTTATAACTCAGAATTCTGACTTAATAATTTAAAACTGTAATATAATGCTTACAAAATAAATGCACATTTGTAAAAAAAAAAAAAAAAAAAAAAAAAGAAGAAGAAAAAAACACACAAAATAAGTAACAAAATTGTAGAAAATATTTTTGGTACATCAAAAAGTGTTATGATCACTATCCATCAAGCTAATCCAGAAAATACTGTGCTTAAAATATCACTAAAATTAGTATTTAAACCTCATAATTAAACAAAAAATTAGGCAAAAATGTCCAGTTTTTCAGAAAAAAAGAGCCACCCCTTTCAGTAAGATGGCTACAGGTCTGAATATAGCTTAATACATATCGTTTATCATATTTATAGGTATTACAAGTTTCCCAAAAACGTGTTTAGCCATATTTTCATAAAGCATATTTTTCATAAATAGCTAAAAGCTAGAAATATGTAAGAAGACCGTTCCCTGTATGATGAACAATATTTATTTGTGTAAAATAAAGTGTTTCTTTAAATAAGTGTTTAATTACATTGTTCAGAGGTAACAGTGGAAACTCTGATTATTGCGGTCAGATTATATAAAACACACACACACACACACACGCACACACTGATATAAATGAATCATTGTAAATATACTGATTATTATTGTTTTTATTACTGTTTTATCCTAAAATGTTAAATGTACATTTTATTTTGATCATTTCTTTTTTTATTGATTAGTATAAATAATATATATTTTAAATAATATTATGATATATTGAACAATATAATTTATTTATATTTTATTTAATCATTATATATAAATATCTTGAATATAATGATTAAATTATAAATCTTTTTTATTATACAGTACATGTATGTAATTTTTTTTAATGTAAACTTCATATATGCTTAAGGCAATACATTTATAACATTTGTCATGCCAATAAAGCAATTATTGAATTGAATTGAAGTTCTCTCTCTCTCTCTCTCTGTGTGTGTGTGTGTGTGTGTGTGTGTGTGTGTGTGTGTGTGTGTGGTATTATCAGGAAACACCTGCATCCAAGTTTTTCCTAAACCAACACACACACACACACACACACACACACACACACACACGTTGTGATTGTCTCAGCTCCGGTGTTTGAGCGCGCGCATGTGACTGTCATGCGCTTCAGTAAAATCGTTATCATGAACAAACAGTGTGAATAACCACAGAAATACTGTGAATAATATTCAGACATGCAGGATCACTGACACTTTGTGACTGACTGTTCTTTAAATACATTTGAGTTCAGTCTGTGTCTCGTGATTTCTGAATCTGCTTCTGCTCAAGGGGTCAGTAGTGTGTTATTAATTCAGTAGTATGCAGGCTTAGGTTTATAGGCCATCGTGTAATCTAGTAAATATATTGGTCTATGCATTTTTATACACACACATGCGCAAAACTAAATATATAATAACCTGTTAAATGTTTAAAATTATTTTAAAAATTATTGATGACAAATGGATAAAACTGATGATGTCTTAAACTCCGTGGACCCGGTACCAGGTCCTGTGACGTCATTAACTTCCCTTTAATATTTAAAGGTCCAGGACTGCTCAAGCCCCCTATAAGTGGTTCCGTTTGAAAGCGTAGAAGCTATATTTTATGCACATATGCATCATTTAGGTTTTTATTTTACTGTACAAAAGTTATTAACATTTAACAACACAACAAAATACTGGATACCCGAGCTGTCATTTTCATATTTTTATATGCTTCATATATGACACACATGTACAAGTCATAGCTCAAATAAAAGCTCTTGCCTGTCCATGTACAATTCTAGTGTTCCTTTACTGAATTATATTCACATATCAAACAGTTATCGAATGAATCACCGCGTTTTTTATAGCAGAAAAAGCAGAAATGCTAGAGCTGCGCACCGATGGATTACTCTTCAGTGTTGAACTCTAAGTAGTGAATATTAAACAACACTGAACTGAACTGAACTCAGCTATATACTAGCTAATAATATACTAGCTAATAACTAAACTGACATTTTCAATTTACTATAACCTTCTATGTGAAGCTGCTTTGACACAATCTACATTGTAAAAGCGCTATACAAATAAAGGTGAATTGAATTGAAAAAGAAGATAAGCTTTTTTTTCTAGGAGCTGAGGAAGTTTTGGAGAAGCTGACTTTGACTTCTTTGATATAATGTTATGATACAAATGGGAAGGAGAAATGAGAAAGTAAAGGAAACTCTCGTTCTTATCATGTAAGAACTATGCAGAAGCAAATATGTCATATTTAATATGAATGATCAAAGTTATTTTCCCAATATTTAGTTGAATTACAATAACCTTTGCATACTCTATGGTAGAGACAACATTCTTTTTCCTAGTGTTTGCTGCTCTCTGCTGGTGTCAAGCAGAACTGTCTGGAGTTGTCTTATTCTCTTATGGGATTATCTACACATTTACAAAAACGCATTTTAGAACAAAAAATAAAAAAGCGCCCAATGTTGAAGTGGTTCATCATAAAACAGAAAACATAACAAATATTATTTATCACTTTCAGCAGTTTCTTTTGTAAATTCAAAGGGTTTTCTGTCCAATAACACTGGAATTTGTCATTTATACCACTGCATTTGGATATGGAAGACTTTCAAAGTTTGGTAGGCGGAAATTACATAAAAAAAGCTATAGCACCTCTCATCAGTTGGAATACAATAACTTTTGCATAGATTATGATAGAGGTATTTTTTAGTTTTTCTTA
Source organism: Danio albolineatus (assembly GCA_903798035.1). Lineage (NCBI taxonomy): Eukaryota > Metazoa > Chordata > Actinopteri > Cypriniformes > Danionidae > Danio > Danio albolineatus. The sequence continues at coordinate 168,171 of CAIGQQ010006952.1, forward strand.
TAATTACTGACATGTGCAGGAACCACCAAAAATTAATTACAGAAACATAGACCACATAGAACCTAAAAGGTACTCTTTTAAAAAATATAGAAAGCGCCTCTTTTTTTGTGTTTATGAGAACACAGACAACATATACAATTATTTAAATCACTTTCAACAGTGTTTTATGAAAATTTAAAGGTTTTTCTTTAAAATGATACCACATTTTTGCATTTACTCCTCTGCATGTGGATTTGGGAAGCTTTTAAAAATGGGTAGACAAAATCCAGGCGGAAATCCCAAAATAGCACCAGAGTGTAAGAGGTTAAATGGGAAAATTTGATCCATAAATAGAGTTTTAATAGGTCATAGGTATAATGATTCTAATATGTACCCACAGCGCCAAATTTCTCTGGCCTACACAATCAGCATTTGCTTGGCCCACATGCCGCAGTGAATTACAGTACAGTGGACCAAATGCTTCCATACAAGGGGGAAACATGGACCACATCTGGGCCAAGTCTCAGCCAAGTTAATAACCCAAAAGTGGGCCAGATATGTCGGTGTTTCACGACTGCAGTGAATTTGATAAACCAATGAAGCATTTCACTTTATCCCATACCTGTCAACCCTCCCACTTATCCCAGGATTCTCCTGTATGTTACAGTTCTATCCCGCTATCATCCCGTAAAGGTGTTTTCCCGTATTTCTCCCGTATTTTCAGCCTTTCTCTGAAGGGTGGCGAAAAACATTAAAGAGTCGATCCTCCCTATACGCAACCCATACCGCCGCACCACCAGGGGCCGCCCCTTGCTCTTAAATGTGAGTCAGTTCTGTGCTTTCGGTTTATTTAGGCATGAAACACTTTGAAATAAATATAAAAACGGTGGGATTCCCTTTCCTTTTCATTACAGGTGCCGTCGCTCCTCCTGTGCAATCCTCAAAACAGTCATAAAGCGGTGCGTGACTGTCAGACGCGCTCCATAGTGATGAACAGACGCTGTTTCCCAAACCCATTCTGTACATGTGATTTGAAGCGTAGTGAAAGTGGATACTGGGTTTAGTGTGTGTGTTTGAACAGACATATACACATCATTAATAATAATAACAGCTAAAGATGGCCATCTTATGGTTTTTTTTCAAACACAACTAATTTTTCTCCTAAATGAGCATAAAGCGTGAGGAAAGCAGTCGAATGCTTCATTATAGCGTTAGATGTGTGCATTTTTAAAGTGACGCCTCTGTTATCTGTAATCAAACTAAAAATCTAAATAATGTGTGAGTTATACAGGGAGAAAAAGATTAATGAGATTTGATAACTTGATTCTATTTCTTTATAATAGCTCATTTTAATAAGCTGAACTGCTTGCTGATGTTTACAATTACATTTTCTTTTGTAAATAGTAATATAAAAAAATATTACTGACTGTTTAACTGTTTATTTACAACGAAACAGCTCCAGAAGAACATATTTAATATAGGGATTTTTTGGGGGGAGGGGAATCCCTCATTATGGTGGGTATATCCCTTATTTTACATCCTAATGTTGACAGGTATGCCCTATGAGCGTGCTTTTTCTTGATGGGACCTGATTGGTAGAATTTTTCCTTACTCAAAAATATGTATTTCCAAAGGTCGGTCGAGATAGGCCAAACTTACGTGGCCCACATATACATTTTTAACATCTGGGCCAAATACTACATTTGATATCTGGCCCAAATCTTGAGTGCCGCCTATAAGATGGTGCCACCTCTGCCAAACCCGGGCCATGTTTGACCCACATGCTGTATGCCAGAGCCAGATGAATGCCTGCTGTGCCAGCTTTATGCCAAATCTGGGCCAGAATTCTTTGCTACCTGGGTATACACAGGCCTATATACATATCAACACAATGACAATTAATTTAGTGGGAAATAAAGTAAACAATAAAAAAACTGAAGTTGTATATACACACATCTAGATGATTTAATATGTCTATAGACCAGTCATTGGCCCATGAACATTTCCAACTTGTTGTCATACTACCTCATAACTCTAACACGAAGCACCGTCATAACATTATTCACCAATATGTGGACCTTTTTGGATTCTCACAATCTACACACTAAAAAATCTGGGGTTATTTTTTCTACCCAAATGTTGGGTTGAGGCATTTGGGTAGTTTTTAGGGGTTATTTTCAGAGTCTTGGGTAGTTTTTGGGTTGTGCTATGTAACCCAAACTTAGGTTATTTTCTGGGTAATCATTTCTAAGACTTAAATCAATGCAACCCTAGCACCACACAGGCACATCAACCCAGCTCCTTGGGTCAAATCAACTCCCAGCAGGGGCTGACTGTGACGCCACATAAATATATTATTATTATAAATGCTTACGAGCAACCCATAAATATGAAACGACTTGTTTTAAATGCAGTTCATGATTTGTGTTTAGTTTTGATACAATATTCACCTGTTTGTTTTTTATGTGGTTAATGATTTTAAAAGAAAGCTAAAAATTACATTTGAAAATGTAACCTATTAATTAAGTCAAACTAACCTATTGTTTAAGTAAAAATAACCAATTATTAGGTAGGCTAGACAAAACAACACATTTTTGGGGTTAAAAATTATAACCCAATTACTTGGGTTAATTTAACCCCTGACGTGTTCTGTCCTATATTTACCCAGCAATAGGGTTAAAAACAGCCCAATTTGGGTAGTTTTTAACACTGTGTTTTTTAGAGTGTATGGAAATGAAAAACGTAAAGCTGGAAATACATCAGGACTATTGTTATTGTTTACATCCGTCAAAATGGTATAGTTAGACTATTATACGTGCATATGTAGACTATTATACTGGTGATATCCTGTTGCTACACATGAATCTGTGTGTTATGTAAAACAGTGCTTGTTGAGGGTATGCTGATATATCGTCATTGTGTAAATATCTCTGTCTGACTGTGTGTGTGTTTTTAAGGTTCCGCCCCGGTGTCCGGTTCGCCGTCGTGACGTCACGCGCTGGACTCTCGGCTGCGCGAGGACGGGACGGGGTGGGGGGCGCGCGCACACTCCCGCGGCCAGCGGCGACTTTTCTCTTTATTTTTCCTTTAATTCTCCTTAATAACTCAATCATCGGCCCCGAAACACACCCAAGCCGGTATCCAGCGGCCAGAGAGCACCGTCACCGGTGGGATTGTGGGGAAACAGCGCGCGCGGCCTCCGCTGGAAAGTTTCTGACCGGCGCGCGTGACAGCGGCGCAAGGACAGCGGCGGGATTCTCGCGGGTTTAATCAGACGGAGATTCACCGGTCACCCGCACAAACAGCTCACGGATACCGTCAAGTATTGACAAAGTTTGCGTGTAAATATAAATAGAGTGGAAGTCGGAGACGGAGAGCCGCAGCGCCCCCGCCTGTGTCCTCCGGTAAACTCACGGGAAACTCTCTCATCCGGACACACACACCGGCGGAGCACGGAGAAGGTGAGCGAGCTAACCACTCAACCATACCGATACAGAGTGTGTGATTGAGTGAGTGAGTGAGTGAGTGAGTGAGTGTGTGTCTGTCTGGCTGTCTCTCTGTGTGTGTGTCTCACACTCAGAATGTGTGTGTCTCTTTCACTGTGTGTCTGTGTGAGTGTGTGTCTCTTACTGTATGTGTACGTGTGTGTCTTTCTCACTGTGTATGTGTTAGTGTGTGTGTCTTTTACTGTATGTGTGTGTCTTTCTCTCACGGTGTGTGTGTGTGTGTGTGTGTGTGTGTGTCTCTCTAAGTGTGTGTCTTTCACAGTGTGTGTATGTGTCTGTGTGAGTGTGTGTC
>CAIGQQ010006952.1:204240-233119 GCA_903798035.1 Danio albolineatus
TTGGTTGATTGATTAATTGATTGATTGATTGACTGACTGACTGACTGGTTGGGTGAATGGTTGACTGGTTGATAGGTTGGTTGGTTGACTGACTGACTGACTGACTGATTGTTTGGTTAAATGACTGGTTAGTTATTTGGTTGTTTTTGACTGTCTGTCTGTCTGTCTGACTTGTATTGATTGATTGATTGGTTGATTGATTGAATGATTGAATGATTGATTGACTTGTTGGGTGACTTGGTTGTTTGGTTGGTTGGTTCATTGGTTTGTTGCCTGACTCACTGATTGATTGATTGATTGATTGATTGATTAGGTGACTGACTGGTTGGTTGGTTTGTTTGACTGACTGATTGGTTCATTGATTTGTTGACTGACTGAGTCTGATTGAGGCTGATTGTGGTTATTCTGTGCTTATCTTGTATATTGTGTGTGTGTTTGTCAGGGTTGGTCAGAAGGACGTGGACATTAAGCTCAGTGGTCAGTTCATAAAAGAGCAGCACTGTGTGTTTTACAGCTACATCAACCACAATGGAGGAGGTAAGTGTGTGTGTGTATGTGTGCGTGCAATACAATGGTAGTGTTGTGTCACAATGCTGATCAAAACTACATTTAAAGTAAAAGTAAATAAGTAAATAAATAGATCTTGGAGTAAACTCACAGCTCACATTAATCTTTTGAGTTGAGTTCGCTAAATAAAACAGCATCTTGTTTTTATTTATTTTATTTTTAACTGTGCAGTTATTAAACCTTTCACAAGCACACAGGCAATGTGAGGTACAGTCTTTACCATCAGACTTTATTTTTTTAACTACTGAAAAAACGGAAGAGTTTATCTTCTTTATCTGATCTAGAGCAGGTTGCCAACACAAGTGACCAGATGCATTTACACATTTTTGTTTGATTCAAATATTTAGACAGATGTTGTCCTTATTCAAAGAGATGCCTGAAATTCCTCCATAGTTCTGCTGCCGATATTTACCCATTCTGTGTTATACGATTAATTAAAACTTTTATGGCTGGATTCTATGGTTGCGTCTGCATTGCTTAAGCCATTGAGCTGCGTAAAGGTGTGTGCACGTGTGTGTGATTATGTCAGTGACACACACTCATGTCCTGTGATGGTTTTCTCTCTGTCGGTGGAACAGTTGCTGGGATTTGCCGCAGGTATCATCTGAAAGATCATCTTTCATCATCTGTCCTTCCTCCTCCTGTTCTCAACACACTCCTGCATTTATCGGTGTCATTTCTCCTCATATGTCCCCGTCTACAAGCAGTCTTTGTCTGTGTGTGTGTCAGCTGAATTTCCTTGTGTTCATGGCATGATGTGAAACTGTACATTTGGAGTAGAGCGATCTTTCATCACATTTCATATCGCCATAAATGACATTATCTGCATGTAGCTGACATTACAGAAAGTTGCTATTTTCTTCTTTGTTTCAATCAACTTGTGATGATTCATAACAGATGAAGTGGGCCTGTAGGAGGCGGGGTTTTCTTTCAGAAGCACTTAGTCCTGCCCACTTCATTAGCTTACACTTTGTACAGAGAATGTTTTTCTTAATGAAATTTTGATCAGAAAGAAGCTTATTTTTACCTAGGGAGAAGTTCAGAAGAGATTAGAATAGAGAGAAGTCCAATTTATTCCTATTGAGCTCAGAAAAGCCCCACCTACTTCATCAACTTACACTTTACACAAAGAATTCCCATTCTTACCCTGGGAAGATCTCAGAAGATCCCCGCCCACTTCATTAACATACATTTTGAACCTAGAGGAACCTGATTTATACCTGCGGAGGAGCTCTGAAAAGCTACACCCACTTCATTAGCATACAACTTGCACAAAGAATCCCCATTCTTATCTTGGGAAGAGCTCAGAAGAGCCCCACCCATTTCTTAAGCATACATTTTGAACCTAGAGAAATCTTATTTATACCTATGTAGGGGCACAGAACAGCCCGCCCACTTCATTAGCATACAACTTGCACAGAGAATCCCCATTCTTACCTCGGCAAGAGCCCTGCCCACTTCATTAGCATACAACTTGCACAAAGATCCCCATTCTTACTTTGAGAAGAGCTCAGAAAAGCCTCACCCATTTCATTTGCATACCTTTTTAACCTAGAGAAACTTAGTTTATACCTACGTAGGGGCACTGAACAGCCCCACCCCCTTCATTTGCATACAACTTGCACAAAGAATCCCCATTCTTACCTCGGCAAGAGCCCTGCCCACTTCATTAGCATACAACTTGCACAAAGATCCCCATTTCTACCTTGGGAAGAGCTCAGAAAACCCCACCCCTTTCATTAGCATACATTTTGATCCTAGAGAAATCTCATTTGTACTTAGGTAGGGGTATTGAGCAGCTCCGCCCACTTCATTAAAAGACAACTTACACAAAGAATCCCCATTTTTACCTCGGCAAGAGCCCTGCCCACTTCATTAGCATACAACATGCACAAAGATCCTCATTCCTACCTTGGGAAGCCCCACCCATTTCATACATTTTGAACCTAGAGAAATCTCATTATACCTACGTAGGGGCACTAACCAGTCCTTTCCACTTCATTAGCATACAACTTGTACAAATAATCTCCATTCTTACCTCGAGAAGAGCTCAGAAGAACACTGACCGTTTCATTAGCATATATTATGAACCTAAAAAACCTCATTTATACTTGAGAAACTTCAAACAGCCCCACCCACTTCATTAGCATACAACTTGCACAAAGTATCCCCATTCCTACCTCAGGAAGAGCTCAGCATAGCTTCATTAGCATACACTTCACACAAAGATTCCCCATTCATACCTTGGGAAGAGCTCACTAGAGCCCCGCCCACCTAATTTGCATACCCTCCCATCACTGACTGTGTGTTTGTGTCTGCAGTGGACGTGACTCTGGAGCCGCTGGAAGGAGCAGAGACGTACGTCAATGGGAAGCAGATCAGCGAGTGTGTGCTGCTCAGACAGGGTGAGTATGTTTTGGGATGTGAATCAAGCGAAAACAAGCTAAAGACTGAAACTATTGGTCAATAAAATCATTCTCGTTACATGAAATGAAATATAAAAGTTCACAGTAAATGAAAACTAAACAAAACTAACAACAGGCACTGGAAAACTGACTGAAATGAAATCATATATTATATAATAATCTTTTTAGAATGAATAAGCACTTATTCTGAGAAACACCAGTAGATGGCACCAAACACACGATTATATACACAACTATCTGTGTTATATAAACATAAAACATATTATAACTTGCCAAAACGCTAACTAAACGTAAGCTAGACACATTTAGCTACATGATTACATGAAGTTTATATAAATTCTTATTAAATTTGACTTTTATTTGCATTTATAGTTGCATATATATGGTTTTGGATTCAATGTTTAAACCAGGGGTGTCCAAAGTTTTTGGGCCGAGGGCCAGATGCAAAAAACAAAACGTTGTCCTGGGCCGAATTTTACAATTTCAGAGACACGCATATATATATATATATATATATATATATATATATATATATATATATATATATATATGTATATGTAGGTACATTTTGCAAAACAAAAACATATCAGGAGGAGAACATTCTGCTTTATTTATCCTCTTTAAAACAAAAGCAATAAGCCAAACACACAGGATCAGTGTAATATTACATTATTTACGGTCATAAATATATTATGAAACTTATCTCTGCGATCTGCCAAAATTCTCGCTTGAAAAACTCTTACAATTTTATTTTGTGGCGTAGTTCAGGTTTTGATGAATAGGCTACTATACATTAATACTTCCCATGTACATCAGTTCTCTTTTTCTTTTTTAAGAACAGTGCCATTTTTAAATCACTTTTAAAGGCACATGTTAATTTAAACAGTGAACACTTTTTTGGGTCTGCAAGCACTGTTAATGTTCAAACTATTTATATTGTTTAAAGTGGCTGACAGTAATACATATTCTTAATAATAGGAATTATTTGTCTCCTTTTTGAACTGTGCTGTGTTGTTGCTGCTTAATAACGTCTACTACACTGCTGTATTTCAATACTGGTCATTATGGTGGCACTTGGAGAGACAATTTCTTTCTAAGGTGGTACCTGGTGAAAAAAGTTTGAGAACCGCTGGTCTAATTGAAGACACGTGATAGCGACACCCGGTGGTTATTTATTGAATTACATATATTTTTGTACAGTGGGCCAAATTCTATTTATATGTACAAAAAGCCTCGCGGGCCGCCAGTAAACTGATTGCGGGCCGCCGATGGCCCGCGGGCCGTAGTTTGGACACCCCTGGTTTAAACTATTATTTTACTTTAAGAGTTTTGCACATGAGTCAACGCAAGCTGTGCAAACAAAGAGAGAATGTTTTGCATAAAAATGGGAGTTTCCATTTGCAAATGCGCTGATTTACACAGTGGCAAAACAAACACAGACGCAGGGGAGAAAGACAGTGTGTTTACATGGACATCAGTAATCGAATTACTTGCCAAATTCTTAATTTGTAAACTGCAGTTTGGCATTTTCACTTTCATCCAGAACCATTTCCTGCAGCCCCTTATGACAAACCAGATGCAAGAAACTGCTAAGAGTGTGGTTTTAATGGAGCGTTTAATACCGCTCGGCTTATGTTAGAAAAAAAAAACTTTCACATTTTTCCCTAACTTAGATGCTCTCAGCAGGTAGCGTCAGAAAGCTGTGTGTGTGTGTATAGACTATCCTGTCACAAAATGTGGCAAAAATCCTCCACAACGGTAATAGTTTGCCTGTGGTGTTTACATGTTTACACTTGGAGAGCAGCATCTACAGCGGATCTTTCAGTCTATAATACTGTAGTGATGTTAGCGTGCTGTAAACTCAGTAACAGTTCTAATCACTCTGACTAAGGTCTGTCTGTAAACACTGAAAGAGTACTGCTGATGATACGAACTAACTTCACCATCTGAATAAACAAACAAAGAGCACTGATCGCTCACCATATCTGTAGAGACAGGACGATCAACGTGAACTGGAGCTGTGTATTTTTTAAAAGGAGACAAGCGGCAAATCCAGATTTCACCCATTCCAGATGCGGAAAGCTCTCGGGTTAAACATGTACCTTACAAATGCATTTCTGTGGCGTGCGCTGTAGTACACACCAAGTCCAGCTGCGCTCTCATAGTGGAGAATTGAAAACAAAACCTTCATTGCAGCACATAAACACAACACCGGCGACCTGTGTCTCCGAACAATTCTTCTTCCACTTGTTTTGGCAACACAGCCTGGCGTCTCTCTGCAGTCTGAACGCAGTAACAGATAAAACACTCTTAAAGCTGTCGTGCATATTATTGAAGTTGCGCCGCATCAACAATAGAGCGCGCTGATTGGTTTGAACAAAGTCTTTCTCATGAATTAATGCCACACACTCAGAGATGTCACGATGCACTCGCAGGTACAGGCGTCCACTCTCCACGCTGGATCTCATCGGCATGACGCAGCTTCAAAAATTTGTTTCAAACCGGAAGAATGAATTTGCTCGGAATGACGCAAAAACAACAAATTTTTCACTTTTTAGCATAATATACGTGTCCTAATAGTGTTTATAGCAGCGCGGGACACATATATGACTGTCAACAGCTCAAACACATGTGTTCTGGTGTTTCGTGACCCTTTAATGAAACAAACTGAAATCCTGATTGAAATTTATAGTAAATTTAAAAATAGTATGAAAATTCAGTTCATCTTTATTTCTATAGCACTTTTACAATGCAGATTGTGTCAAAGCAGCTTAACATAGATGAAGTTCCAATAACATCTTCACTCCAGCTTTCACAGATGTAATGTAACATGTATTTATATGGCCATACTCCCAGAGCGCTTCACAATCATGAGGGCAGTCTATCCACACCGTCACCACCAGTGGGCAGCATCCACTTGCATGATGCGACAGCAGCCACAGGACAATGGCTCCAGTGCTTCACCACACACTAGCTATAGGTAGATGCATTGATGCAACCATTTTGGTGGATGGGGATGATTGGGAGGCCATGATGGAGAAAAATTGGCCGGGATACTTGGCTACTCTTTACAAGAAGTGCCATGGGAGGTTTAGGACCTCGGTTTAACATCTCATCCGAAAGACAGTATAGAGTCCCCTTCACTATACCGGGGCATTAGGACTCACACAAACCACAGGTTGAGCGCCCCCTGTTGGCCTCACTACACCACTTCCAACAGCAACCTAGTTTTCTCATGTGGTCTCCCATCCAGGTACTAACCAGGCTCAGCCCTGCTTAGCTTCAGTGAGTAACCGCTCTTGGACTGCTGGGTGATAGTTTAGTTCAGTTCAGTTCAATGTAATAATATAAATGTCACTGCTGAAAGCCCAAACACTGAAGAGCAAAGCCAACGAATTTGAAAAATGCGAAACAATAATAATAATCAATGATTGTGAACCGTCCTCGTGGTCAGGGCCGCCGCTAAGCGGGGGAAAGTTAGGACAATTCTAAGGGCCCATGCACTCTAGGGGCCCACAGAGATCTGCTTTATAATTAATAACAGTACGATAATGTAATATAAATTATGAATGTATCTCTAAATTACAAGTAAAACAATTTATTAGAAACTAAAATTAAAAATAAAAATAAGGCTTATATCTGCCCCTCGTGTCTGACACAACTGTCACTGTCAAATTCCACCCCCCCTCCTTTCGCTGTATGGTTCAGTCCGTCAGTAGCGGGAAGAGAGTTGAGTGCGATCGTCAGGTAAACTGTCAGAGCAGCGATGACCACGAGGTTAACATTAGCTGCGTCTCAAATCGCATACTTATGCACTATTCTACGCCATTTTGTAGTATAAATAGTAAGTAGTGCGTTCACACTGAAAACTCTAACAATAATGCACTTTATTTACCCGGATGATGCACTCATTGAGCCGGTAAACAGAAGTGTGTAATGATGGACACTTCACGCACTCAACGACCGCAGCTTTGCGCACGTGACAGAAGGGGCGGAGCTATCAGGCGCACATGTTTGATAACTGTATTTATTTTGGATTGTGAGAGCAGTATTCTCCTGTGAAAGTGATTATAGCGCCTCCCGATGGTGAATGCGTTTATACTCATGACAGGTAGGCTATTACTTGGTATTTTGGCCATTTATTTCATTAGCTGCATCCCAAATGACACACTATACACTAAATCAATAAGACACAAAATTATACTACAATGAAACCCATAAATAATAAATGTTCTTTTGTTTAAACTGACCATTACTTAAATGGCAAAACCCTGGCCTTCTTGCCGGCAAATAATAAAAAAAAAAAATTAAACAAATTTTTATAAACAGAGTGTAAAATCCAGCACACTGCAAACCAAATAAACACAACAGAAATACAGTTGAAACGGTCTGTTGATTAACCTGACAGTAACTTAAATTCCAAGTGCCAAACGCCTGGCCTTCTTGCTTGCAAAATGCTCAATAAAAGTGTATTGCACTCTGTATGAGACACTATTGCAGTACAGTTATTTAAATAGTCACACACTGGTGTTTTGTGTGTTTAAAAATGTAAAATTTTCAGTGAATATTTGATTACTTTCCTTTTTTTTGTACTACATTTACATTTGAACAATAAATCATCTGCTAGCTACAGTCATGGCCGTTCTCTTACTGAATACTGATAAGTAGTGGACAAAATCAATAATAAAATGCATACGTCATTATGACTACATTGCAGACAAAGTGTTTGGATAGCTAGGTTGGTAGTAGGGGGCCCATCCTCAAATTTTTTCATGGGGCCCAAAATTGCTAGCGGCGCCCCTGCTCGTGGTAATCAATAATTGTGAAAAGGGCTATACAAATATACTTGAATTGTACTGAACATGACTGTAAGCTCGTCCTCTGGTGCCCGCAGGTAACCGTATTGTGATGGGCAAGAGTCACGTGTTCAGGTTCAACCACCCGGAGCAGGCACGTCTGGAGCGTGAGCGCAGTACCTGTGTGGAGCTGCAGGGGGAGCCGGCAGACTGGAACTACGCCCAGAGGGAACTGCTGGAGAAACAGGGCATCGACATCAAGCTGGAGATGGAGAGGAGGTCAGACATCAGCACTGTAACCCAGGGGTCACCAATCTCAGTCCTGGAGGGTTTAGCTCCAACTTGCCTCAACACACCTGACTGATTGTTTCAAGTAGCTTGTTCGTTTGTTCAGGTGTGTTTGAATAGGGTTGGAGATAAGATCTGCAGGACACCGGCCCTCCAGGAAGACGTTTGGTGACCCCTGCTATAACCGACTACAGTTAATACCTACTGAAAGATTATAGAGTTGTTAGATAACACTTTATCATAACACTGGTTCCAAGTACATGCTACGTGATACTGCGATACACAATAAAAGCCATCTTTTCACATGTTAAAAGCTTTTGTTCTAACCCTTCCAAATAGCAATGTGCAAAATTGCTGTTTTAATTGTGTTTTTCAGTTCATTCATGACGATCTGCATTAGTATAATGTTATTATTATGAGTAGGGCTGGGTATCGTTCCAAAATTTTCGATACAGATACCGATACCCTGAATTCCATACCGGTTCCGAACGATACTTTTTTCGATACTTTTATTTTAAGAAATGTATTTTAACAAGATTACGTAACACAATCTCAGAGAAACTTTGGTTTTATTTTTTTCAGGATGTTTGTGACACTTTTCACAGCAGGCTTATCTCTAAGACCAATAAACAAAGAACAAACGCACAAAATGAACAAAGTGTATTTAACACAATATATTAGTGCAAACAGTTTTAATAAAGTTCCAGCAGTTTTAAGTCAATCAATTTTAAGTATTTGTGAGGCTTACTGCTGCTTAAAGGTTTAGTTCACCCAAAAATTGAAATTCTGTCATTAATTATCTACAAATGAAGATATTTTGGATTTAATCCAAGAGCTTTCTGATCCTCACATCGTTGAATATTTATTGAAATTATTTTTGTTTACTTTGCGCACAGAAGTATTCTTGCAGCTTCATATAATTATGATTGAACCACTTTTATCACATGGACTTATTTAGACTGTTTTTGGTTCCTTTCTGGACATTGAAAAATGCATATTCAGTAAATATATGGGAGGATCAGAAAGCTCTTGGATTAAATCCAAATTATCTTTATTTGTGTTCTGAAGGTAAACAAAGATCTTATGGGTTTGGAACAACATTAGGGTGGACATTTAAATAAGACAAGTTTAATGTAAACTTCATCATTTACTGTTAACCTCAAAGCATTTTAGTATTGTATGTCTGTTTACATTTCGGAGCCCCAGCCATCGCGCAGTTATCCTCATCAGTCACGGACGACGCTTTTGCTGGGCACATTGTTGAAGTCAGGAAAATACAGAGGATGATGATGATGATGATGATGATGACTGCGCTGGCGTGATCTTCTTGCAGTCAAACACGGAGCAACTTTCTGCTCGTAAATTAATTCCGTGTACTGCGAGGTGTTTTATTGTGGCGCATACATTTATACATGTGACAGCATTCACCAGTTGTGCTTGTTTTTCCCCTTTAAGAGAGCGGAAAGTGACGGGGTGTGTTTCCCCTTTAAGAATGTGTTTCCCCTTTAAGCGTGTGTGACGAGGAGGAAAATAAAGCGATCGATTCATAAAGTGTTCATCCCGCGTTTGATGTCTCTTATTTTAATTTTCTTCGCTTAAACGGCCACATTATCATATTAGACGTGTTGCCAGTCTTGGTCGCGATAACTTTTTTACAGATATTGCATCGCACGCTGTTGCCGCCAATCTTTGCATGATGTAGCCATACTTTTGATCACCTAAACATTGTTTGCGTTGAATTTATGATATGCTTCAAAGTGTAGTGTACGCATTACAGCCTCACATTTGACAAGCTCTGGGCGAGTGGGCGTAATACTGCCGTAAACTATTGATTTTCAAGACAGCCTCGCAGCAGGCTGATTCAGGCTCATCACCAGCATTTGATCCGGGCATATGTTAAGGGATGCCGCAGGTTTTCTAGCTCACTGACGTTGACAAGATTATACCCTTGGGTATCGAAATTTGGTACCGAACGAAAATGATTTTTTCGATACTCGATAGTATCGAGACGATTCGGTCGGTGCTTAAAAAGTATCGAACTCGATACCCAGCCCTAATTATGAGCAGTATTATTTATTTTCTGCATAATAAAATTTATTTTAATAAACACAAGTGTAGATTTGTCCTCCTGTGGGGTTTTGGAGACGTCTATGTCAGCATATGGGGGCATAAGAACAGGACGTGTGTTTGGATTAACTCAGCTGTTTGAACACACTTTATTATTATTGTTCATTTATTAGTTTGCTGGAGATTAGAGCTGAATTTAGAAATAGTTTTGATCAAATCTTTGCGCTTAACAAAGGAGATTAAATGCGTCGGCTAATGGAAGGTCTTCAGTGGAGTGAATTTCCGTTTCCTCACTCCGTCAAAGTAATGGAGTAAAAGTAAAGTAAAGAGAAAGTAAAGATGCTGAATGGAGGAAGCTCGTTCTTTATCCTCGCGCTGCAGATGCTCTGTTTTCTCTCTAGTTCAGCTTGAGTTCAGTTTTTACACTTACAAAGTCGCCATGTAAACAGCAAATGCACCACGGCGTGACACAAGTGAGTCTTAAGGTGAATGTGAGATGAGGCTGATTGGTTTAATGCACGTTATGCTTAAAACACACCCATAACTCAACCCTAAGTTAGCACAACCCTGTTAGACCATGCGCAGAGCTTATTGTTCCATCCTTAAAATAGAAAAAGTGGATTCGGACACGGCCTTAATGCTTTTGCACCATGAGCTTTAGACTTTATACTAGATTGTTAAACTAGAGCCCTAAGTGGCTGAACAACAGTATTAAATACTATGATAAGGATCACCTCAGGTACTGATTATGAAATAACATGAAAGCAGATAGTTTACCTGAAATCTAGGAAATAAAATAAGTAGCAAACATACAGTTTGATAAGGAAAGTTAAGACATGCTAACAAATAACAATACTTGTGAAGCTTTATTTAAATAGGGCTTATGCATCTCGTATTTTTCAATATACTTTTGCAGTTTTTGCTTTTTTTAAGGCTTTTTAAATATATTTATATTTAAATTTAGTACTTTCTGTAATATGTTTATATTATTTTATTTTTTATATTAATTTTTAGTTATTTTAGTTTAATATTTAACTAAATCACAATTAAAATTGGTATAATTACTTAGACGCTACCTGAAATCAAATATGTTTTTATACGTTTTTAATGTTAACACTCATTGTATTTTGTGTAGCAAAAGTTATTTAGGTTTTTATAGTTTTTGATCACTATAATAGGTTACTATATTGGTTTGATAAGTTAGAAGCTATAATATTCTTGCTCCAAAGCTTGATTTATTTGATTTAAAAACATTGAAATATTAGAAACCTTTCAAAAAACTGCTTAAATTAAAGGGATATTTCACCCAAAAATTACTCATTATTTACATTTACTCACCTTCAAGTGGTTCCAAACCTTTATGAGAGTCTTCCATCTGTTGAACACAAAAGAAGATATTTTGAAGAATGCTGAATACCATTTGACTTCTGTAGTAGGAAAAATAAATACGTCAATGATTACAGGTTTAGAGCATTCTTCAAAATATCTGAAAGTCAAACAAGTAAAAGGCGAGTTAATGATGATTGAATTTTAATTTTTAAGTGAACTGTCTCTTTAAGGTCAATGCAATTTAGTTAAAAATTGTAGTTAATTAAATCATATCTTTTATGTTTTTGTAACGTTTTAAACATATAATCATTTAAAATGCTGCCTTCAGCGAATTTATGCGAATGTAGTAGACGTGTGCTGACAGTGTATTCACCCTTGGTTTGTCTTTGTCAATCTCAGGTTACAGGACGTGGAGATTCAGTATCGACGAGAGAAAGAGGAAGCCGATCTACTGCTGGAGCAACAGAGACTGGTGAGAGACAGACAGCTGTAAAATAAGTGTCTCTAGAGTGTGTGTGTGTGTGTGTGTGTGTGTGTGTGTGTGTGTGTGTGTGTGTGTGTTCAGCTCAAAATAGCACACAAATAATGTGTTAAAACTTTCTAAAACTGACCCTTTCAGGCTTCGATCTTAATTGTGGAATTTTAATGACTGTTGCTTTAAATGCAAATGAGATTGTGCTCTTTCCAGAAGAGGGCGGAGCTACAAATGCCTGTGTGTCTGCATAACGGCAGATTCAATACAGGACTAATGTAATCTGTGTGGAAAAGTCAAAATGTGTGCAGAAGTGTGTCAGAATGTGTGACGCCATTAGAGAAGGAGCCAATCCCAATGCAGACGCTCAGGCTAAAGATTGAAGATTTGTTTCATGAATTAACCTGCACAGATTATTTGTTCGCCTGAAGAGTGACCGTCTGTGCTAGCAAAGTAAACTCTACATATGTTGATTTGACACAGACTTTAAAACCAGATGCTTGCTGTGTGTTCAGTATGCAGATTCAGACAGCGGTGATGACTCTGACAAACGCTCCTGTGAGGAGAGCTGGAGACTCATTTCATCCCTCAGAGAGAAACTTCCTGCTAACAAGGTAAAGTGAAGTGTGCTGAAGTGGGTAGAGTATCCAAAATCTACACTCAGGTAAAAGTAACTTAAAAGTTACTCGAGTGAAAGAGTATCTGATGAAAAAATTACTCAAGTAAACAGTTACTAGTTACTTTTAATATATATATATATATATTCACCCTCCTGTAAATTTTTTTTAAGCCATCGATTTTTAAGTCCTTTTTAATAAAAGTTAAATCAAGTTATGTTTTTTAAATAAAAGCAGTTTTTAATGTTTTTGAAACAGTTTAAGCCATTTTACGGTCAATATTATTCGCCCCCTTAAGCAATATTTGTTTTGATTGTCTACAGAACAAACCATCATTAAAGGGCCATGAAACCCCTGTGTCTCAGCAGAGTGTTTTCACACCTACAGTCTGGAAAAGCTCAGGAAAGTGGGTGTGTTCAGCTCTGTTTAGGTGGGAGAGTCAGGGGAGGAAAAGAGGGAAGGTTTTGCATAAAAATAGGAATTTCCATTAGGGCACGCGCTGATTTTCAGACAGGCAACACAAACGCACAGACGCAGGGGAGAAAGACAGAGACTGTTTACATGGACGTCAGTCATCTAATTATTTGCCAAATTATTAATTGGTCGACTTTAACGGCAGTTTGGCACTTTGACTTTTACTCAGGAAGATTTCCTGCATGTCCCTCATGACAAACCAGATATTAAATGTGAGTAACTGCTGGAGGAGTGCAGATTTAATGGAGTGTTAGACCGTGCGGCGTATGTTAGGAAAAAAAACCTCTGCATTTCTCGGTAACTTAGACGCCCTCTGTAAGCAGCGTCAGAAAGTTGTGTGTGTTTAGACTATCCTGTCACAAAATGTGGCGAAAATTCTACACGACAGTAACCGTTTGATTAGGGTGTTTATATGTTTACACTCGGAGAGCAGCATTCTCTCACTCACCACATCTGTAGAGACAGGACAATCAACACCAACTGGACCGCGGCTGGTTTTTGAAAAGGAGACGAGCGGCAAATCGGGATTTCACCATTTCCAGATGCGGAAAGCTCTCGGGTAAAAATGTTCCTTACAAGTGCATTTCTGTCTCATGCGCTGTAATCCACCGTCGGTCCAGCTGCGCTCTCAACACTGCAACCGGTACAAACAATCTTCGAAGCTATCATGCATATTAATGAAGTTGCGCCGCATACTCAATAGAGCGCGCTGATTGGTTTGAACCAAGTCCTTCACATGAATTAATCCCGCACACTCAGAGACGTCACGATGCACTCTCAGGTACAGACGTCCACTCTCCACGCTGGAATACACACATGGATCTCATCGGCGTGATGCAGCTACAAAAATTCATTTCAAACCGAAAGAACAAATTTGCTCGAAATAATGCCAAAACAACCAATTTTCACTCTTTAGTGAGATATAATAGTGTCCTCATAGTGTTTATAGCAGCGCAGGACACATATATGAATGTCAACAGCTCATACACATGTGTTTTGGTGTTTCGTGACCCTTTAATGATTTGCTGATTTAACCTAGTTAAGCCTTTAAATGTCACTTTAAGCTGAATACTAGTATTAGTATCTTGAAAAATATGTAGTAAAATATTATGTGCTGTCATCATCGCATGTTTCTGTTAAACAGAAATTGGGGAAAAATATACAGGGGGCATATATATGTATGCATATAAACACAATTTTTGTGAAAAAAAATAATGTTTAAATCTTATATTTTATTGATTAACAGTGTGCATGACTAATATGTGCAGGGCCAATCAGTTATTCCATTAAACAGAAGTTTCTTTAGTCATCCCATAGTTGCCATTAGTAAGGTTCAAATGTGGATATTTTTGACTCTTAGCTCTACGTGTTTCTTCAGGTTTGAGCTGTAGTTCATGTATATGTTGATATGTCAGTTATATGTACAGTAAGCATCGCATTAGATTATTATTCTTGTTGACATCTTGGAGCGTAAACATAGACTGAACTTGATGCTGCCGGTGACCTGGTTCGATAAACTCACTGCACAGACAGCGTGACTCTCCTTCTCGCAACCGCAGATGGCCATGGCCTAGTATAAACTCGCACATCTTCAGTCATCAATTTCAACATAGGCGTGTGCGCTCTAACCAAAAGCAGGAGACGCGTCTATAAAGTAACTTCTTGAGACACAACCTCTCCTGCGTGCCTCGCAATATTTGCAAACAAGTCATATGAATCGTGTTTATTATGATTTGACAGTAACGGAGGAACGCCGCCAGATGTATCGAAGTTAGAGTAATGATTTTACTCTAATAATTTACTTGAGTAAGAGTACATCTAGGGCTGTGCGATAATACGATATTTAATCGTGGACGATAAAAATGACTCCACGATCCACTTTTTCAGAAAAATCATTGTATCGCCATGCAGTATATAGTGCAGTGGTTCCGCTTCATTCATGCTTCCATGACGGGGCGCCACACCTAAATTCATCCCACCACGGCTATTACTGCTTCATTCAAACATTCAGTCGTCTGTCGTTGTTGTTTCTTAAATAGCGGGTTATAATCGCACCAAAACGTATTAAAAAGTAAGTAAATTATAACAGCGGGAACTTTTCTATAACCGCCGTGCGTCATTTGTTTAACCCTTTGAGGTGACATGCTGACTGACAGACGGGCTGACAGGACTCCGCGATGCGCGAGGCCAGCATACAGGCGCAGCTTTTAGTTATGTTGAACAGTTTCCATAAATATGCTTTATAAATAAAGTTCTGTGGTTCTGCATACAATGACTTTCTCTTGCTGGAGTTTATAGCCGCTTCACTTTACTTCAATAGACCTTCAGAGCGGCATTAATGCGTCCTGGAGACATTCGTAAATATTCCTAGCAAATCTAATAAACGTTGCAGACATACGCGTTACATAAACGCACTAAATCACACTTCAGCAGCGTTTATTTGAGGGCGCGCAAGAAGTGCGCGAACACAGAGTCGATCGGCGACCCGCGTGCTCTATATGGGGCGTCTGCAGACTTGCGATCTCACCCGGTAATACTGCGCTCACGACATATGTCACTGAAATAATGCCATAAGTTGTTGGTAGATCTGTGTACGACTGGGCAATTTAATTAGTTTGTCAAGGGGTCCAGTTCATGAAGAGCATCGCAAATGAGGGGCCAGAGATGACTCGCAATATACTGAAGTGATGATGACACAACAGCAATACAAGAGCTCATGCAGTTTTTTGCTCCTTAAGATACACACGTTGGCTTTTTCTACATTAAAATGTGAATATGTTGTATTTTGAAAATATATAACATCACTGCATTGTACAATGTGGCTTTTTCTACAAACACATTCATATGTTGTTTTGAACTGCATAACAGTCAAGGATGAAGCGATTATAGATTTTGGTTGTATGATTATATAGTCTGAAGAATAATCATGGTTTCATGGTTATCATGATTATTATGCATTTATTAAATTCAAAACACTACTAGTTTTGTTAACTTTGTAAAAAAAAGTCATTTGCATGTTTGAAGGTGTTGCTGAGAATCTGTGTAATAAGCTCTCTGATTTGAACTAAGATTTGTTCGATTTTTTAAATGTTCATTTTGATGGTGCAGTAATTGTAATGCAAGTCTTGTTGAATGTTCTCTCTTTGCAGAATAGCACTTGCATTAAATGTTCACTTGATTAAAATATTCTTGAACATACATGGTAAGAGTATATCTTTATATGGGGACATTAGTTTAGTTGTATTGTACCTTTGTAATTTGCAAAATAGTCTTTAAAATCAACTTTAAAAAAGAATCGGGATAAAAATCGTGAATCGTGATTTCCCCAGAAAAAATCATGACATGATATTTTTTCCATATCGCCCACCCCTAAGTACACCTCTTTAAATGTACTCATAGTACACGTTACCCAACAATTTTACTCAAGTAAATGTAACGTAGTAAATGTAACTCGTTACTGCCCACCTCTGGCTGTCTGCCGCTATATGTTAATTTAAATTTTTGCCGGATTCATGTGTGTGTGTCTCTTGCTTGTGTTTCAGGTGCAGTCCATCGTGAAGCGCTGTGGTTTACCCAGCAGTGGGAAGCGCCGCGAGCCGCTCCGCGTGTATCAGATCCCTCAGCGGCGCCGCATCAGCAAAGCCCCGGAGCAGCTGACCCTGAGCGACCTGAAGCTGCAGGCGGTAAAGGAGATCTGCTACGAGGTGGCGCTGGGAGACTTCAGACACTCGCGGAGGGAGGTGGAGGCGCTGGCCATCGTCAAGATGAAGGAGCTGTGCCGCATGTACGGGAGACGGGACGCCGAGAAGGACGGCTGGAAGGAGGTGGCGGAGGACGTGTGGGAGACGGTGGGCATCGGGGACGAGCGGACGCAGGACACCGCAGACGGAGATGCAGAGAGCGCACGCAGCGGAGTCTACAACCTGAAGGCACACATACACAAACTGACCGACATCCTACAGGAGGTCAAAGAGCAGAACAACATGAAGGACGAGGAGATCAAAGCCCTCAGAGACAGAATGATGAAGATGGAGAGCATCATACCGGTCGTACAGCAGGTGCACACACCCCCGGACACGTACACACACATACACACACATGCACATTTACTTACAGTGGGTATAGAAAAGAATCACCCCCCTTCAAAATAATTACATTTTGTTGCATTGTAGTCTGAGGCCCCGTTTAAGCTGGATTCATACTTTCGCCTGGCGCCGCATCGCATGTCTCCGCTGAGTGCACGCGCACCTCGCGAAACGGACGAGGCTTTTATACTCGCCGCGTTCGCCGTTGTGATATTCTTTAAAATGACAGGGGGCGCTCAAATGAAACTGAGCGTAAAGTCAGACAGATAAAGTTTCAGGAACTATGTCATATCAATAACATTATTGATGCTTATTAAACTAGTTATTTTTATTATTTTTATAAATGATTTGAATGATTATAAAGATTTTTATAAACATTCAAGATTTTTTTTTTAATCAAACTTTGATGCATCACTTGCTTTTGTTCATATCTCGGACCATTTTACCTATGAAAGTGTATTAAAATATTAATGATGAGAACATGGGTTACTCTACAAATATATATTTTATTATGGCAAAATATATATTTTATTATTTATTTATCTGCTCCACAATTCACACAGTACTGTCTGGTTAGATTCTGTCCTCTTCTCATGCTAAAAAGACAATAATAATCCAACATTCCTGACCATTATCACCATAAAGCCTAGAAAAACAGCATAATGTTGTACACTGATTGGTTCAAATATTCCTGTCCAGTTATCAAAGAAATAATTCGTTACTTCATTATAGTTTTGTTTCTATTAAATTGCTTTAAATTCATTTGTAATATATACATCAGTGTTAAACCTATGACTGGTGGCGAAACATATTCAGTAATTGTGTACGTGTGTCTCCATTGGCCTCTTTTGGCTTTAATATACTTATCTCTCAGGTTTTTCCAAACCTTTTAACAAAAACTTTCCTCCTTTTTCGTTACAATTGCAATTTCTAGCCAAGAATTATTGATCATCTGGTTATCTCTAAGATCACTGATCATAAGGATATATTTACATTCATACCCGTTTCAGACAAAATCTCTTAAAAGTATTTCATATACAACTCAAATCAGATGCAGCGGTGCGCGCACTGTTCGCTCGAGTCTCAAAAAATACCATGCGCTCCACCAGCCGAAATCATGTCACGCGCACCCAAAGCAAACATCCGGGAACTCCGCGATGACGCGTTCCGGTCCACTCTGGGCATGCGCGTTCAAGTATAAACAGGAAGCATGTGTCTCGCTCGGCGTTTGGTTATTGTTAGTCAACTAACGCTGGTTGAACGATGAACGCGATGGCAAAGAAAGCCAAAACCGTAACCCAAAACCGGCATTCTAAATAGGGCTTACGCCTCTTGAAACGTGAGCGATTAGCGAGTGCTGGAACAGTAGCTTGCCTCTTGTGAATATATGCAGCTGTTGTAGTAAAAAGGCAGAGTTTAACTGCACAATGGCGCCTAAAACGGACAATAGTGCAAACAACGCTCCCATTTCTGTGTCCATGTTGTTGTTTACAGTGAAGACTGGTCTGCCGTCTTCATTATAGTCATGTGATAGGGGCTTGACGAATAAGGGAAGGATACGCAATGACCCAAAAGCCCCAATCGAGTAGTGAATCTCAGCAGCCACGCCTCCGTTTTCAGACGTCTCCGTTTCCCCCATCCACACTGAAACGGAGCAGCAGCGCTTTAGAATGAACACGGCCTCTCCACATTTCCAAAACGCTCCGTTTTCAGGGCTGGAAAACTCCGGCGTAGTGTGTATGGATGGCGTAACCGTAGCAAAACTTATGCGTTTTAAATTAGTGTAAACGGGGCCTTAGTTTTAAATTGGCGTTTTAGCATGAAAATGATCCGCGTCCACACTAGAGTTTCACCCAGCATTTCTGAACATATCTCCGTCCACACTACTCCACCAGAAACGTATATCACGTGACCATTCGCGCACTCTGGCAAAGAAAACAACCCACATCCACACTGACGTTTCATCTATCATTTCAGAACAGCCCTCTGTCACGCGTGCACAAACCTCATTGGCACAAACACACACACACACACACACACACACTTTCTGTACCGCTGGATGGTGTCTCACTATAGTTGTTAAACGTGATATTTAATTAATCTCGTCTCTATCTAACGACTCTTCCATACCTGTCAACATGTGAAAATAAGGGACCCCCCCCCCCAAAAAAAGAACAGATAAAAAAAACTTACTAAATATGTCCTTCTGGAGCCGTTTCAAAGTAAATAAACAGTTAAACAGTCAGTAATAATTTTTTAGGTTATTATTTACGAAAAAAAATTTAATAGTATACGTTAGCAAACCGCTTAGCTTATTAAAATTAGCTGTTATAAAGAAATATGAACAAGTTATCAAATCTTATTCAGCTCTTCCTCACTGTATAACTCACACATTTTGAATAAAGAGCAGTGAATGAATCTCATTTATTTAGATTTTTTGTTTGATTACATTAAAGGCGTCACTGTTATAAATAAAAGAAGTTTACACATAGTTATAATGAAAGCATTCGATTGCTTTCCTAAAGTTTTATGCTCATTTAGGAAAAAATTATTTGTGTTTGAAAAAAATCTCATCAAGATGGACATCTTTAGCTGTTATTATTATTAATTATGTGTATATGTCTGTTTAAACACAAACACAAAACCCAGTATCCACTTTCACTCTGCTTTTAATGGAGTGTACAGAATCCGTTTGGGAAACAGCGTGTGTGTATCACTATGGAGCGCGTCTGACAGTCACGCACCGCTTTATGACTGTTTTGAGGATTGCACAGGAGGAGCGACGGCACCTGTAATGAAAAGGAAAGGGAATCCCACCGTTTTTATATTTATTTCAGAGTGTTTCATGCCTAAATAAACCGAAAGCACAGACAGATTCTAACAGATTTAAGAGCAATGGCGGCCCCTGGTGGTTCGGCGGTATGGGTTGCGTATAGGGAGGATCGACTCTTTATTATTATAGACACCCGCCGGAGAACGACTGAAAATACGGGAGAAATACGGGAAAACACCTTTACAGGATTATAGCGGGATAGAACTGTAAAATACGGGAGAATCCCGGGAAAAACGGGAGGGTTGACAGGTATGGACTCTTCTGTCTTCTAAATATATCAGGTCACAGCATCAGTACACTGCTTCAGTCTTTCGCTTAACGCTTGTACTCAGTAATGTTAGTGTAAACCTCAGATACTGTTGGTTGGTTCCTGTTGGTTGTGCACCTTTTAAGTTCGTCGACGCCGTTATAACGACACAGATCACTCTGCCTGTTCATGCCAGAGTCCTGCAGGAACAGTGACTGACAGGTGGTCATCTGTGTGTAGCTTCTCTTTATTTATTTATGATTTGGTTATAGGCAGGGCCAGACGGAATCTGCGGACATTTTGTGCTATTTCTGCGGAGTATTTTGTTAAAAATCTGCGGATTCATGCGGAATGATTTTAGGAGTATCATAACTAAAAAATTAAAGTATGAAATAAAAAGTAATACCTTTTTAACTGTTATTTAATGTTTACAATGCAAATCCAATTAGATCCACTTTATTTGGTAAACAAAGCAAGTCTCTCGTATAAAATATCTACTAAAAGACAGAAAATATTACTTTACAAACTGTGTTGTAAAAAAAACATATGAATATTTTCATATTAATCAATACTTTTACTGAAATTAATTTGAAAACTGAATAAATATAAATTTACACACATTTAAACCAGTAAATAAACAGAATTAATGATGGGCTAAAAATCTGCGAAAATCTGCGGAATTCTGCGCGCGCAGATTCCGTGTGGCCCTAGTTATGGGTCAAACAAAGACCATGCGGGTCAGGTTGTTGAAACAGTAGGCTACAAATAATTAATTCATTATGAATTAATTAATAATTCATAAATAATTAATTTAATGCCATCGTCCATCGCGATGTTTCACATTAGATATCGATGCCAAATTGATCGACATCACCCAACCCTATAGTTAGGGGTTTTACAGCCCTTAAACATTTATAACAATTGTTAAAAGCTGACTATTTCACCTATTGCGGGTCATTTTTAGTTTTATTTACATTTACGTTTTGTTGTAAAAAATCAAAATGGGCGAAAAGAGAAGAGAACCCTGACCAGGAGACTCGAAAACAAGCAGAATCCTTTTATTGAGCGTGTTGGTTAATCTGCAGTCATACAGCATCTTCAAGAAGTCCATGCGTCTACAGAGCCTACTGGAAGGTCTGCAGTCTGCGAGTTTTATTACAAGTCTGAATTGAGACAAAGTTGTTTGGTCTATAATGTCTTCTTAAGAGGAGGGGAAATGGCGAAACAAAGCATGCAAATTAAGTAACGGAATCAGCATGATAACCGGCATATAGGTGTTAGAAACCTGCCCAGCTCCTGACCACATGTTCATCAACAAAAGGGGTTTCTTTTGGTCACCTAAAGACAAAGGCTGTTTCTCAATTCCAAGAACGCAGAGAGCGGACTCGTGTTCTTGTGGAGATGGTCTTGCCAGGTCACATCGGAAGAACGAACTCGGGAGACCGCGAGGACAGAGAACGCGTCCTGTGAGGAATGAGATGCTGCGTTCTTCCTGATGGTCACGTGACCCTCGCGCGTCTTTAACCGAAAATTACTTAATAATTACAGCATTTATACAGCAATTTATTGTTTTCGCCCCGTTTCACACTATACACTGTGCATAAAGACTTCAGAAATATACACTGCTCATTACAAATGAAATATTTTAATACGAATTTCAACAAATAAACATCCTTAATGTGTTTATGCCTTTAATAAGATTTTTATGGTAATGTTTACTTTCACCGTCTCATTTAGGGAAACTCCTGAGGTAAATAAGTACATCTCTGAACTTTAATAATAAATCTATACGAAATGCTGAGCTTCCCACCTCCTGTCGCAATGACTTCTGGGACTTCTAAAGCGAGTTCGGTGCTCAAGTCTACATCGGAGCATCCTCGATATCAAGAACTCATCCGGGAACTTCCACGCGTCCTCTGTTCTTGCGGTCTTGAGTATTGGAACTGAACTTTGGCAGCTGATGATGACGTTACACGAGAACACGAGGACGCAAGATCGCTGAAGAACGCATATTGAGAAACAGCCAAAGGCAGAGTCGTTGAGACCATTTGCATCACTCTGGCTCAGGCAGTAGTCAGGGAGACAAGGGTTTAATGTCCCTCATGGCTGGGCTGTTAATCAAATTATATAATTAAAAGCCAATATAAATATAATTTCAGTTATATGTAGATTATTGTTAATTTGAAATGATATTATATACATTTATATTCCCACAGTTCTAAAAATGACCCACAATCAGGTGAAATCGTGAAGTAGTGGGACCAGTGTATCGATTCAAATCAAATCCATGAGTTGAGTTGTAGTGTGATTATTGAATGTAACGGTTTACTATCACTGTGTTTGTGCAGGATGATGATGATGAATCTGAGGATCTGCCCCCAGACGGTGACCAGGGGCGGGGCTTAGATGAGGATGGGCATGGCTGTGTCCCCAAAGAGGAGCGCGTGTCCCGGCTGATGGAGGAAGACCCCTCCTTCCGCAGGGGCCGCCTGCGCTGGCTCAAGCAGGAGCAGATGCGTCTGCAAAACCTGCAGCAGCAGCAGATCACCAAGCGGCTGCGCAGAGGGGGTGGGGCTGTGGGCGGGGACGGCGGCGTAGTCCACCTTCCTGGAACGGGGCGCTTCATTCCCCCGCAGGACTGCAAGCTGAAGTTCCCCTTTAAGAGTAACCCGCAGCACCGGCTGTCCTGGGGACCCAACACATCAGTAGTAGTGGACGACCTTAAAGAAGACTGCAGAGATGGACGAAGCCCCGCCCCCTCTATGCCACTGCTTCCTTTACCGTTCCAAATGCCAGTCGTCATGCGTGCACCCTCTCCCAGTCGCCCTTGGCAACCTCGCCACCCTAGCAATGGTAACTACGTCAACGGCAATCAGTTTCCTCAGCAACCGCAGTGGCGCTACAGACGCAACTCGCTGGACGGTTCCAGCATGCCTGCAAATCAAGGTTACTACGGCAACGGATTCCACCACAACAACAACAACAATGCCTCAGGGCGCGGTCGCTATCGGAGACAGTCGCCAGGACCCTGTGTGCGTGGTGACGGGGCGTACGCACAAACATACGCCAATCATCAGCGGCCAGCCTACCAGACGCTTCCGCACGCGCTCACTGATCAGCAGCACGGCAGAAACCAAAAACCACAGGGCTACGTGACGCCACCGCGCATGAGACGGCAGTACAGCGCCCCCGACCTGAAGAGCAAAGAAACGCCCGTCTGATGTGTGTGTGTGTGTGTGTGTGCGCGCTCCTCCTTTTACTGTCGATGATCGATGATGTCATAAAACCAGAGGCGTGTTGTTTTGATTGGTCGGTGTGACGGTTAACGCAGTCTCGTACAGTCAGACTATCACTGAATGAGTTTACTGTTACACTTTAGACAGGCAGAGACCCGTTCACATCACCCATGTTGAAATTTGGTCTATGCAAATATATGCAAATTACATATATGACATTTAAGTTTATATTTTGATTTCATATATATATGTATAATGTATGTCATATATGCAACATATGTCATATATATATATATATATATATAAATATTAGAGGTCTGGATAATACCTATACATATGATAAAATGACTATTATTAAGCTATATTCAGACCTGTGGACATCTTACTGAAAGGGGTGGCTCTTTTTTCTGAAAAACTGGACATTTTTGCAGTTATTTCCCTTATTTTTTAATTAAATATGAGGTTTAAATACTAATTTTAGTGACTTTGAAGCACAATATTGGATTATACAATATAATGGGGGCAACACGGTGGCGCAGTAGGTAGTGCTTTCACCTCACAGCAAGAAGGTCACTGGTTCAAGCCTCGGCTGGGTCAGTTGGCATTTCTGTGTGGAGTTTGCATGTTCGCCCTGTGTTGGTGTGGGTTTACTCCGGGTGCTCCGGTTTCCCCCACACAAGTCTAAAGACATAGGCTATTGGGGAATTGGGTAAGCTAAATTGGCCCTAGTGATTGAGTGTGTGTTAATGTTTTCCAGTGATGGGTTGCAGCTGAAAAAGCATCCGCTGCATAAAACACATGCTGGATAAATTGGCGGTTCATTCCGCTGTGGCGACCCCGGATTAATAATGGGACTAAGCCGAAAAGAAACTGAATGAATGAAGTAGAGGTGTGAGCCTGCACTGGTCTCACGGTTCGGTTACGATTATCATGCCATTGATTCGGTTCAATTCGGTATCTCGGTGCATTGACGATGCTTTCCATACACAATTTTATATAATACTTCACAGCATAACAATTCTTGTATTAGAATTTATAATACAATAAATTAATAACATTTTGTCCTTTAGTGTAAGCATTCAGATATATGAGCTGTACCTTTAATTTGAACTGCTCAAAGAAAACACACTGCATCAAACAAAACTCAAGTTCGTGCACAGAACAGCATGAGCATTTATAACACACGCAAATATTATCCTGCTTGCTTTTCGAGAGTTGTCAAGGGGGCTGCTGAAGGCTTATGATTGGTTAAGTGCTCAACAGAAAGAGCTGCGATTGGCTAACGTGCTGCTGCTGTTTACCGATGAGTAGGGACGAGACGCAATCTGCGGATATTTTTTGCTATTTCTGCGCAAAATTTAGTTAAAAATCTGCGGATTTATGCGGAATGATTTCGAGAATATCACAACTAAAACCTTAATAAATTAAATAAAAGTAATACCTTTTTAACTTTTATTTAATGTTTACAATGCAAATCCAATTAGATCCACTTTATTTGGTAAACAAAGCAAGTCTCTCGTATAAAATATCTACTAAAAGACAGAAAATATGACTTTACAAACTGTATTGTAAATAAATCATATAAATATTTTCATATTAGTCAATATTATTGCTGAAATTAATTTGAAAACTGAATAAATGTAAATTTACTCCTGTAAATAAACAGAATCAACGATGGGCTAAAAATCTGCGGAAATCTGCGCGCAGTGTGATTGCGGTGATCAGCTGATCAATGATAGACGCGGAGGAGAAAACTCACTCTGCAGGCACACTTGTGTCTGGATCCGCAATTATGACTGTAGCAGCCGAGAGTAGAGGAATCGTCATGCCAACAGGTCAAAGGGGCCACAATAAGAGAGAGAGAGATGGAGTTTACTTTCATTTTCTCCATGGGAGTGATATAGGGGCTTCTGCTGTAACTTCAGTGTAAGAGAAAGACTGTCCAGCAAACACACACGCAGTGAACTGTGCAGCGTTTTTGCATTTTAATTAATCCCACTCGCCTCCCTTGCCATAGTTTTCTACTACAGCATAGTGCATATGAGATAAATGACGTCAGTACGTAATAAGCGGTTAGGATCTATGGAACCAAAGCTGAATTGTCCACGTCCGCATCGCGGTGCACAGAAGAAACCATTATATGTTGCTTTATATGAACTGGTATGTCATATATGTAATTTGCTTATATTGCCATATATGAGATTTCTATATGGGCATTATCAACAATGATAAAGTTTTGATCATTCTAAAGGTGCAGTCACATTTTTTTATTTAATTTATTTAGCAGATGATTTTATCCCAAGTGACAACAAATGAGGAAAACATTTACCGTTATTCTGCAAAGTTTCATCTTTACTTATCTTTATTTATCTTTAAGGCTATGCTTGTTTTCACTTTCACAGTGGACACACAAAGTGATTCGCTATAAAACCTGTTCATTTCATTGCCTTGTGCCACCTAAAAGCTTTGCTTGTTTCCCCTTTTACACCGGACACGGAAAGCGATTCGCTATAAAACCCATTAATTTCAGTGGCTTGTGCCACATAAAGGCCATGCATGTTTCACTTTCACACCGCACACAGAAAGTGATTTGCTATAAAACCCATTCATTTCATTGGCTTGTGCCACATAAAGGCTATGCTTGTTTCCACTTTTACACCGCACACAGAAAGCGATTCGCTATAAAACCCATTCATTTCATTGGCTTGTGCCACATAAAGGCTTTGCTCGTTTTTACTTTCCCACCAGACGCAGAAAACGATTCGCTATAAAACCCATTCATTTCATTGCCTTGTGCCACCTAAATACTATGCTTGTTTTCACTTTCACACCGGACGCAGAAAAGGATTCGCTATAAAACCCATTCATTTCATTGCCTTGTGCCACCTAAAAGCTGTGCTTGTTTCCACTTTCACACCAGACGCAGAAAGTGATTCGCTATAAAAACTATTCATTTCATTGCCTTGTGCCACCTAAAGGTTATGCTTGTTTTCACTTTCACACCGGACGCAGAAAGCAATTCGCTATAAAAACCCATTAATTTCAATGGCTTGTGCCACATAAAGGCTATGCTTGTTTTCACTTTCACACCAGACACAGAAAGCGATTCGCTATAAATCCCATTTCTTTCAATGGCTTGTGCCACCTAAAGGCTTTGCTTGTTTTCACTTTTACACCTGACGCAAAAAGCGATTCGCTATAAAACCCATTCATTTCAATGGCTTGTGCCACATAAAGGCGGGTAGTTGTTGTACTGACTAAAGCACAAGAGCAGCAAAGCACAATGTTGACTTGCTTGAACTAGATTTCAAAACTGTCCTGCTATCCTGCTCTGTGGATATTTTGCTCATGTACACGTATACTTATCTATGCAAGAACAGCACATGTTCACTGGAAAAGCAAAGTCCACTCAAATAATGCACTTACTGGACATTTCTATGTAGTATACTTGTTCCTGCTGCTTGCGATACTGTGTCGTCATGGCAACACTGCTAAAATGAAACCTCAAATATAAAATAAGCTTATTTTATTGTCAAACAATTGCACATATATTATTGTGAAATATATATAAAAGTATAGATTTGGTTTTGGTCAACTGCATCCAGAATTTTTGGTTTAATTTCAGTGCATCCCTAATTGTTATCCTTATATAATTTTTGTTGTGAACGGATCTTTAGTTTTGACAAACTCCTGGTCATCCAATCAGATAGTAGCTTGTGTTTTGAAAAGCTCTTGTCATTTTAAGTGCAATATGCATGTGTGGGCTGTACGAGACTAGTTAACCCAAACGGACCCAAACACACTGTTCAGATTCACGAACCCCTCAGCAATGACTTGCCGAGAACTAGCCGAGCATCCGATTCAAACTAGTCCTGGATGTTTGTATGTTCAGCCTCGATGTGCCTTAAAGAGACTCCAATAACCTCAGAGATCACTGAAGGAAATGCTGTGTGTGTGTGAGAGAGAAATAAAGAGAGAGAGACGTGTTAATTAAGTGTGTGACGTGCAGAAAGTTCAGATACCTAATTCTTGATTCTTTTGAATCTGTTTTTGTAAATGACTCATCAGACTGATTCACATCTAAACAAGTGTCTTGATGTAACGAATCATATTCATATGGATTCTGTTCATCACCAGCAGGAATTGGAAAGTTTTTACATTTTATTCACTGTTCAAGTAAAGATCATGAATGAATCAAACCGATGTTGCTGGAAACTGAATCGCTGATAGATTCAAATCAAGAATCGATTCATTGAGAGCTGATTCTTTGAACTGATTCAGACTGGAGGAAAGAAATGAGATGAGCAGGAGTGAAGAAAGCACGGGCGTGTAGGACAGGGAGGAGTTTAAACTGATGATGAAAGTGATGTTCGGAGGTCAAAGGTCAATGAAGTGGATGTGGAGTGACGAGTTTTAGACTTCTTCCAAACTTCAGGATGTTTAAAGTTGTGAGCGAATGATCTGAAGACGTTTATCTGATGGCAAGAATATTTTTGCTGTTTAATTGAGCTATGATTTCTGTGCCGTTAGGCTACAGATGGTCGTTTGATCCGGTTTGACATTGTTTTGAGTGGCGGATTTGATTCAGTTGTGTGTGCGTACGGTTGCAGTGGAGCATCATGCTGGACGCCCAGCGGAGATTCACTGGGAAATCGGGGGGGAAATCTTCTGACAGACCCTCCTGTGGGACTTCCACTGGAGATTCTCACATGTTTTTAGATTACTGACTGCAGATCATCATTTAGGTTTAGATTTCCACTCGGGATTCTCAGTTGTGTTCAGTATTTCCTGAGATTCCCATTTTTGTTTGGATTTCTACTAGAGATTAAACTTTGGTTTAATGGAGATATTCACACTTTATTTCTATTGCAGATTCCCACTTTTGAATATATATATATATATATATATTTATTTATTATAGGTTTTGCAGACATAGAAAAACAAAGAACAGACAGACAAACCCATCATGAAACAATAATCTGTGCAAAATGTGAAATAAAGCATGAAAAAAGACTAAATGGCGACATACAAAACATATATGACCTACATAAAGACACAGCAATGGATGTAAAGAGATAGAGAAAAAACGTACAAGTCGTCAGAAATCAACATTATTTTTCTAAAGTACTATAAAGACAGGATCCCACATTTTATCCAATTTCGCAGAGTTCCCAGAAGTCTAATTCTTTCTAAAGGTAAAGTGGAGGTGAGTTCAAGAAGCCAGTCAGAAAAAAAGATACATTTTTCTTCCAGAAGCAAAGAGTCGTTTTTTTTTAGCTATGATCATGCCATACAGAACAGGTAACCGTACGTTTCGGTTATTCCCACATTTGGATTTCCAATGGGGATTCCCACTTTTGTTTGAATTTTCTACTGGAGATTCCCACTTTTGTTTGAATTTTCTACTGGAGATTCCCACTTTTGTTTGAATTTTCTACTGGA
>CAIGQQ010006952.1:240583-251535 GCA_903798035.1 Danio albolineatus
ACTATAGAATCACAACAATAGATCAGTTACTATAGGTGTTCTATTACCGTAGTAACTGTAGAATCACCACAACAGATCAGTTACTATAGTTGTTCTATTACCATAGAAATAGAGCTGTCAAAATTAGCGCGTTAATGCACGCCGATTAATTTGAAATATTTTAAAAAATTAACGCAGTGGCAGTTTTTTTTATTTCCTTTTGTGGCCGACGTGTGTTCAGGGCCGGCGCGTCCACAGGAGATCTTCACGCGTGCGCTGAACTGATCCACCGCGAGGAAACGGGCCTCACGCGCGCACATCATCATCTGTGCGCACGATGTACGCTCTCGCGAGTGAGGTCATGCCTGCAGCACGCGATCAGTTCTCTCCGCTCGCTCGCTGGCTCTTCTCTGCTCGCGCTTCGCTGCTTTTACTCTTTGTCAGTCCTGGGGCGGGCCCTTGTTTACTTGTTATCTCTAACACTATTGATACGCTCCCTTTCCGTAAGTTATGATGATCCACATTCGACATGTACTGTATGTTATGGAAGGCTAGTTTCCCTATTAAATAAAAATATATAGGATATACATCTTATCATAGTGTCATAATGTGAAACTATAATAGACTTACTTCCTCTGTAATAATAAGTGATGATGACTTACTTTCAATAATAAGATATTTCTTGTCATGATGAATCTCATAATAATGACTATTCTGACTAGTCTTGACTAAGTCATATAATGACATATCAATATAATGAGATAAATATTATTTTGCAACAAACTATTACAGTAATAATATATATATATATATATATATATATATATATATATATATATATATATATATATAGTACTAATTTTTGTTTGTTATTGGCATTGATTGTTTTAAAATTCAAATGGCACTGACATGCCTGTGTTTTTATTTATGAAATAAATACGGCTTTTCATGATTAATCACAGACAAAAGTGTGATTAATTAGTTAATTTTTTTAATCAATTGACAGCCCTACATAGAAACTATAGAATCACATCAACAGATCCGTTACTATAGTTATACAATTACCGTAGCAACTATAGAATCACCACAATAGATCAGTTACTATAGTTATACAATTGCCGTAGCAACTATAGAACCACCACAACAGATCAGTTACTATAGGCGTTCTGTTACTGTAGCAACTGTA
Source organism: Danio albolineatus (assembly GCA_903798035.1). NCBI lineage: Eukaryota > Metazoa > Chordata > Actinopteri > Cypriniformes > Danionidae > Danio > Danio albolineatus. Next base: position 241,749 of record CAIGQQ010006952.1, read on the forward strand.
GAATCACCACAACAGATCAGCTACTATAGGTGTTTTATTGCCAAAGCAACTATAGAATCACAACAACGGCTCCATAGTTTACACTATATTTACTATGGTATTTACATGTAGGTATTTACACACAAGCGTCCGCTGTAATTGGGAGAGTTACTGTGTGTTTCCTTCAGGTCCAGTGCTGGAGAAGCTGAGCGTGCTGCGTTTGTCTGGAAACAAGTTAACTGGTTTGGGTGGACTGGTTTTCCGCTGCGCCCCCAGTCTAATGGAGATCAACCTGGACAGAAACCAGATTCGTTCCCTACATGACGCCACCTTCAGTGAACTGCCTCGTCTTGAGGTCATCAATCTATCTCATAATAAGCTTCCAGCCCTTCCCCCTCGGCTCCTACAGCGAGTCTCTTCCAGCACCCTGAAGACGTTTGATCTGGAGAACAACAGCGTCTCGCTCATGCCTGATGGTTTCTTTCTGTCCAAACCCGAGTTACCTTATGTTTACCTGTCGTTTAATCCATGGCTCTGCAGCTGTGCGGTTGGTTACCTCCACGCCTACCTAAATGACCAAGAGCACAACGTCTACAAACACGATGGGCCCAACAATATCATTCCTGCAGCCGAAACAGTGGTGTGTTCTGGACCGTTTCCCCTGCTCAATCGGCCCATTATGGAGCTGGAGGAGAATGACTTCTGTCCACCAGATCCAGTAGCTCCACCCTATCCTCCTGGAGACATAGAAGTTGATCGATCTCATATTCTTCCCCCAGTTACAGACAAACCGCTCTCAGATCCTCAGATGGCAAATGGTCGTCACGACACCACTATGGTTTCCCTCCCACTCGCTTCCACCAATTCCTGGATGCCTACTGGAAAATCTTGGGTCACTCAATCCTGGACTGAAATATGGTTTGAATTTTGGACGTTGTCTGAGTACAACATCTCAATTCCAAAGCCAGTTCCTGTCAGTTCTCCAAAACCAGATATTCCTACTAGAGGCACTACTAAATCACTAGCCGGAACAAAACAACCTGAAACTAGCATGCTCCAAACAACTGCTGGATCCCAAAATCTTCACCCTGTCCTGACCACTAGCAGACCTTTGGTGACTCAGACCACTTATCCAACATCTTGGCCCACTACTGGCCAACCCCGACACAAACCACACACTACTGTTGGCCAATCCCAAGCCAATCCACAAACCACTGTTGGCCAATATCGACCCAATCCACACACCACTGTTGGCCAATTCCTACCTAATCTGCACACCACTATTGGCCAATCCACTCCCAATCCACACACCACTATTGGCCAATCCAGTCCCAATCTGCACACCACTGTTGGCCAATCCACTCCCAATCCACACACCACTATTGGCCAATCCCAACCCAGTCCACACACTTTCAAAACTGAGTATACTCCTGATCCACCAGCAGGTCCCTACTGGGCGGATGCTTTTAATGAAGGTAGCAGGACTCTCCCGTGGTGCTTGTGGTTGTTTGCTGGCTTCGTCTTATTGTGCGTTTTGTCGGCGCTAGTGTCCTGTTTCCTATTCGTTTGGCTCCTCAGAATCCTGATTGTCTACCGACGGATTAAGAGTCAGTCCTGGAGGCAGTCGGACTGCGGGGTGTCCCTGCGGGGGTACAGGCGCACTGAAAACACACCGCTGAGGGAGACTGATGGAGTGAGCTTTTTAGCTCTAGAGCAGATCAAAGATGTTCAAGCTGTTTTCCGGAGCGTTCTCTTCATCGATGAACCTCACCGACTGACTGCAGACGAAGATGCTTCCAAGGTTATTACAGTTTTGCATTATAAACTCGTTTTAATTACAAAGTGAAGTTAATTTATAAACTAATTTTGAGAGGAGCATGTGCTAATGATTGATAGCAGCTGTTCCCCATTAGCTAATGCATGATTCACCAATCAGACGATTCCTAAATCATTATAGATCGCCAAATTTAGCGGGGGGGTTCAGTTTGTTTAAAGCATGACGGTAAAACACGAACGTAGTTATGAATATATTAAAACATATGTTTGTTCGTTGTAAAAATTCGTAAAAGTGGCAAAAATACTAATTTGTGGATCTCCTTACTTCCGGGTTCAGCTATTCTGCCGTTGTGGCAGGTGCATTCTGGGAAATTTTCTTACCCCTCCGTTTTAAGTGTGGTCCTGAAAAATCTTCGTTCGAAGGGGTGTATACCTCTTGCCCTTAACCCTACCCCTTCAAGCTAAAGAGAATTGGGACACCACTACCCCTTGACGTGAACACACAAAACGAGGGGTAGGGGGAAGGGGGAGAATTGGGATTGGGCCTTAGTTTCAGTTTTCATTTACTAAAATAACCTTTGCTGGTTTTCCCCCAGATACAGCTGGTGTCTGTTGCGGACGGGGCGAGTGATCAGGAGGAAGCAGCGAGGATGAGTGGGCAAGTGTTCAGGAAGACGCTGTACAGAGTGATTAGCCATGAACAGGAAGCAGGCGAGTGGACGGAGGAACAGTGCGAGCACACTATTGAGGGAACATCTGCACACTACAGTCTGATCCTGCGGGAGGACACAGGGAGACGCCCACTGATGCAGTGGCTCATCGGGGAGTGGCAGCTGGAAAGAGGGGGCTTGGCCTATGAGAGGTCAAGCACTCTGATTGGCCAGCCCACAACTGCCACTCTGGAGTGAACCGTGGCTAAAGTTCCTTTAAGGCAGGTCATTTCACTCAGTGGCTGTCTTTGAAGCACATCTCATCAGCATGCTTGGGTGTGGGAAACACCAAATTCTCCAAAATTGTTAGACAAGCTTACGATTTAACTTCATATTTGGAATCACCAATAAAATTTAACAATAGCCTTTGGTCCAAGCCCCTCCACCTGAAGATTCATCAGTCTGTAGCAATCGCTGATTGGCTCCTGTACTAGAAGGCGGGGCTTTATTCGTGTTACACTTTTCCCCATTCAAAACTATACGAGTGACACGTCTTGTGTACTCTAAAAGCTTTGAACTCAGTTTGTTCTCATCCATCTATTCTGGACTTCACTATACAAACTTAAAGAGCCCCTATTACACATTTAAAGGGTCATATTTTGGTTTTGGGGGTCTCCAACAGCAGGCTGATCTGCATGCATGGTCAAAAAACACTTTCATTGTCTTATAATCTGCATTTATCTTTACCTCATTATCCCAGCGACTCCTATATGAATCATTCAGTGATTCATTTGTTCCCAAACCCCTCCTTAGCGCGATGCTAAACTGTGCTGATTGGACCGATGACCCAGTCTGTTGCGATTGGTCGACATCATTCATTCATTCATTCTTTCATTCATTCATTTTCTTGTCGGGCTAGTCCCCCTATCAATCCGGGGTCGCCACAGCGGAACCAACCGCCAACTTATCCAGCATACATTTTTACGCAGCGGATGCCCTTCCAGCCGCAACCCATCCCTGGGAAACATCGACACACACACACACACACATTCACACTCATACACTATACGGACAATTTAGCTAACCCAATTCACCTATACCACATACCTTTGGACTTGTGGGGGAAACCGGAGCACCCGGAGAAACCACGCAACCACGGGGAGAACATGCAAACTCCACACAGAAACGCCAACTGACCCAGCCGGGACCTTCTTGCTGTGAGGCGAATGTGCTAACCACTACGCCACCGTGACGCCCCCCGACATCATTCAGCATGAGAGAATGCCAACCAAGGCTTATCAATATTGAAGTAGTCAGAGTGTGTGCGTGAGCATATCTGCCAACACTCGTTTTTCCCAGGAGTCGCCCGTATTTCAGCCACCTCACCCCCGAAACTAACCCCCCGGTCTCCCAGCATATCACTCTATTCTTAACCAGAAGTAAAAACAGCGACACACATGCAGTATTAATGCACAGCGGCAAAAGCTGAACCATTATGAAACAGGACCGCCGCACGTGTGTAGGAGAGCTGATGTAGCCATAGCAATGACAAACAGCAGAGGAACACGAGTTCACAAACGCATTTTAATCCGTAAACAAAGCGACACGCGTCGCGTTTACAACGTGCTTTTAGACGCGATATGAGAATACAAGTTAACCAGATACACTACAAGCGGTTACAAGTTACAAAACACAATTAAATACATCATTTACAAGCTGGAAAAAACAATGAGGCAACCATTTTAATCACACGCACTCACACTTGCTGGATAGCAGGGCAGATTCACCGTCAGGCCTCTGGGAAATGTCCCACTGCTCCCTATGGCCAGTCCGCCCCTGCATACATCTTTTCTGCTCCTTCCTTTAACAAAAGGGCTCTGAATCCTCCGGTGTAAGCGTGTAGATTTCAGAAGCTCCTCAGAGGAACACAGCACAAGGCTGGGCTATAATGCTGAGGTATTTCTGCAGAAATAAACCTCAACCACTGACTCTTCACAGTCTCATCTCTGGTTCATCTGCACACTTCCAGTAATATCCAGCTAAGCACATGTCTGCTACAGTGCTCTTCTCTGTGTTGCCAGATGTAGCTGACTGATTCCAGTCCAAACCCTCTCCAGGAGGTTTATACCTGCACAATCAAATTCAAAACCGCCCAATCTGGCAACCTTTTCTCGCCGCTGTTGTTTTTGGGCGGGGTTGGAGGTTTCGAATCTTCCCCGGTCTGCGTGTGCACAAATGGGCGGGGCTTATGTTTCGTGTTCACGTCATGCCGAAACGGCTAAAGACTCGTAAGCACGGCGATTCGTTTGAGGGACTATGAGTCGACTCTTTATAGATGAATCAATAGTTATAGGCTAAAGCCTCGCCTTCTAGTACACTTTAACGTATATCTTTGTTTCAGCATTTCATGTTCTACAGAACGAAACTAAATTAGGTCTGAATCAAGTGGAGGAAGAGAAAATTATTTATTAATGTCCTTTTAATGTCACATTTATAAGAATTTATCCATTAACTATTGTTTCAAAGCCACTTTATAGTATTAAATGGTTAAGTGTAAGCGCTACAAAATAAAAGCTCAATTCAGTTCAAGCCAATTGTACTTTTTGTCTCTTTTCACTCAGATGTAAATGTATAATAGAAACGTTGTCCACACTTTAGTTAAACAGTCCCCATTATCAACTACTGGTTTATTCCCTGCCTATTAATAACGTATTAACTGTTTATGAGCACTTATAAAGTATGATCTTATTCTACATCCCTAATCCTGGCCAATACCCTCTTACTTAATATTAATAAGCATCTAATTATTAGTCTATTGAGCTAAAAGTCTTAGTTAATGGTTTGTTAAAGCATGAACTGTACATTAAAACAAAGCATGCCTGAGATGTTTTCCATCTCTTTTTTCTCAGACAGACAGTTCTCATCTCATTAAATTAAATGTGAAGCCAAACACGCTCTGAGTAAGCAGCAAGACACCCAACGAGTAGACTGAAGTCGAGTTTATTGAAACGGTGTATGACAAACGTGGTCAGGTTATGAGTTTGGACAAGAGATTCAGACAGTGGAGAACTGTGGTAACTGGTTCCCGAGGATGGCCTGCCTCTCCACCCCTTGTTCGGAGATCACCGCCAGTCGGACCACTCCACCGCTGGAGCCGTCCCGCTCCATGGCCAGAGTCAGAGCTACACACAGACACAGACAGATTAGTAAAGCACAGTCAATGGGCAGAACACGCATATTAACCCTATTGCTCAGACTGACTCTCTTTGGTTGTGTTGGTGCCTCATTGACTTTCATTTTAATAACATTATTAATTGCAAAGCCATGACAGCATATAATCACACATTTACTGGTTTCCCCTGTTGGGAAGAAGCATGATTTGACCATTTGTACTGTTGATCATCAGTTGGCAGCATTACCATACCTTCACACTGAAGGCAATGAGAGCATCAAAGGTCGCTCTGGCCACCCTGTTACCCGTCTTCAGAGCGAGAGCGTCAACATTCCCTGTACTGATGTCGTATTTAAAGGAGCCGCTGCAGCATTATCAGCAATTCACTGACATTCTTGCATAAAACATGTTTTTATCAGATTCATCTAACAATAGAAGATCAGGTTGTTTAAGTCGTCTATTGTGTGTCCACGTCTGAAATATCCTGAAGCAATAATACTGATTTCTGTACTGTCGCATGAAATTCTTGCTTTTTTTTAAAGAAAAAAATATATATATATATAAAACATTAACGCACAGTAACTCACCACTAACTTTTTAATGTCTGTCCCTGTAAAAAAACATTGTAAATAACTGGAAATCCAGCGACCGCAATATTAAATCCCAGTGAACCGCTTTGGTCGGAACCAAAGATTGGAAGAGGAAGAAAGGAAGAGGTGGACTTCCACATTCTGATTGCTGGGCTGTGTCTGAAACCGCATACTTCCATACTATACAGTACGCTAAAATCAGTATGCGAGCCGCGTAGCATGTCCGAATTTATAGAATTGTAAAATCAGTATGCGAGAAGTACCCGGATGACTTACTACTTCCGGCGAGATTCTGAAGTGCGCATCCCATGTGAAGCGACGCAACTGATGCAGGTAGGTCACATGACCATGACAAAATGGCAGATATAGTACGTCCGGATTCCATTCATACTTCTCACATTCATGCTGTATAGACACACTTTTCTAACGGCCGAGCAGTACGTTTACATTCAAATGCAGTACCTACTGAGTAGTAGGCAGCTTCGGACGCAGCCCTGGTAAAGGCTAAAAGGATATGCGGCCAGCCAGGAGTGCAATATGCACATTAATATAGCGGCATTTTATGACACTGTATAACAATAATTTACATTTTTATAGTACTGTGACGGGTTTAGGGTTGGGGTGGGGGTAGGCCTTAATAAATACAATTTTATGTGTAATTTAGTAGAAAACATAGCAGTTTGCAAATTGTGCAACAAAGAGGTATAAAAGAGCCAGTGTCTGTTGGAAAACCTGTACTGATGCAGTGATGAATTACTTTATAATTATAAAGTATATTATTAAAATATAATATTTTAATTTATAATATAAATTATTATATTAAATAAAAATGTTAATGATAACGGTTGTTAATAATGTTGTGCATGTTATTTTATTATGGTTTCAGTATTAGTGTTTGGCGTTCAGTTTCTGAATGGTTTGGGCACAAGCCATCAGTTTGGTGACGCTATCTGAGCCTTAGGTCATTATTTATTTATTATTTATGGTAATACCGTATACCGGGGTAAAATATGAAGGAGGTTTGACGAAGCCTAAGCCTACTGTACAGTTATTAAAACTTAAATTTTTACCTTTAAGTTATTAAAGCCTATTGAATTGCATGTTATCCATGCCTAAATTTAATCTATTTTCACTGAAATAACTGTGAATTTTCTTTTTTTTTTTATTATTATGTACATGACAGACTCTCTGTGTTTCTGGCTACACTAATGCCTTAAAAAGTAACACATTTAGCAACTATTTATTTTTCTAATGACATTAGTTTGTTACATTTAACTTTTTCAACACTGATATTTGTTGGGTCATTGGTAGGCCCACACGGAATCTGGGCGCGCAGAATTCTGCAGATTTTTAGCCCATCATTGATTCAGTTTATTTACTGGTGTAAATGTGTGTAAATTTATATTTATTCAGTTTACAAATTAATTTCAGTAATAATATTGACCAATATGAAAATATTCTTATGATTTATTTACAATACAGTTTGTAAAGTCATATTTTCTGTCTTTTAGTAGAGATTTTATACGAGAGGCTTGCTTTGTTTACCAAATAAAGTGGAGCTAATTGGATTTGCATTGTAAACATTAAATAAAAGCTGAAAAGGTATTACTTCATTTCACATAATAAGGTTTTAGTTATGATACTCCCAAAATCATTCCGCATAAATCTGCAGATTTTTAACGAAATACTCCGCAAAAATAGCAAAAAATCCACAGATTCCATCTGGCCCTAGTAATAGGCTAGGCTATACGTGAAGCGTGATGACTCTTATGCTGATTTCACTATATTTATTTACCAGTTATTACCGTGGGTTAGCTTGCATGTATAGGCATAGGTTGATGTCTTTATCTATAACGTTAAATATTTATATATTTTTTAAATAAAACGTAAAGAAATAAAGAGACTAAATATCATTTAAACAACTCGTTTGGCGCTGAAGCCATGATCTAACTACAGCTTTATCATCATACGAGCCATCAACATTAGTAAATAAGTTATCGTTTATTCTGCCGTACATTCACTTTAAGGAAGGTTTCAACACAGTTTTTAAAATGACACCCTGATTTGATCTTGAACTTCTGAGTGTGTGTGTGTGTGTGTGTGTGTGTGTGTGTGTGTGTTTTCTTGTTCTGACCTCCTGCAGTGAATTTCAGACACTCTTCTTTAGTCATTGCGCTTCTGTAGTTTGAATCCACATATCCATAGATGTAGCTGCTGCCGGATCCACCGACCGACACCGGCTGCCTGGTCAACATCCCTCCCACTGGCACAGTGTACACCTGAACACAAACGCACACATACATATTTACACATACATACATACATACATACATACATACACGCATACATATGCACATAAAGTGAGGGAAATTATTTGAACCCCAGCTGATTTTGTAAGTTTGTCCACTAACAGAGAAATGATCAGTCTATAATGTCAATAGTAGGTTTATTTAAACGGTGAGAGACACAACAATAACAAAACAATCCAGAAAAATGTGTTTCAAAAAAAAGTTAGAAATTAATCTGCATTTCTATGAATGAAATAAGTATTTGATCCCCTCTCCGTCAGCAAGATCTCTGGCTCCCAGGTGGATCTTCTACAGGTAACCAGCTGACATTGGCAGCTCTCTCAGCTCGTTACCTGTATAAAAGAGACCTGTCCACAGAAGCAGTCAATCAATCCAGATTCCAAACGCTTCACCATGGCCAAGACCAAAGAGCTTCCCAAGGATCTCAGGGACAAGATTGTGGACCTACACAAGGCTGGAATGGGCTACAAGACCATCACCAAGCAGCTGGGTGAGAAGGTGACAACAGTTGGTGCAATTATTCACAAGTGGAAGAAACATAAATGAACTGCCAATCTCCCTCGGTCTGGAGCTCCATGCGAGATCTCACCTCCTGGAGTTTCAGTGATAATGAGAACGGTGAGGAATCAGCCCAGAACTACTCAGGAGGAACTGGTCAATGATCTCAAGGCAGCTGGGACCATAGTCACCAAAACAACTGTTGGTAACACGCTACGCCGTGAAGGACTGAAATCCTGCTGCGCCCACAAGCTCCCCCTGCTCAAGAAAGCCCATCTAAAAGCCCGTCTAAAGTTTGCCACTGAACATCTGACTGATTCAGAGGAGGACTGGGTGAAAGTGTTGTGGTCAGATGAGACCAGAATCCAGCTCTTTGGCATAACTCAACTCGCCGTGTTTGGAGGAGGAACGCTGCCTATGACTCCAGAAACACCATCCCCACCGTCAAATATGGAAGTGGAAACATTAAACTTTGGGGGTGTTTTTCTGCCAAGGGGACAGGACAACTGCACCGCATCAAAGGGAGGACGGATGGGGCCATGTACCGTCAAATGTTGGGTGAGAACCTCCTTCCCTCAGTCAGGGCATTGAAAATGGGTCGTGTTTGGGTACTCCAGCATGACAATGATCCAAAACACACAGCCAAGGCAACAAAGGATTGGCTCAAGAAGAAGCACATTAAGGTCATGGAGTGGCCTAATCAGTCTCCAGACCTTAATCCCATAGAAAATCTGTGGAGGGAGCTGAAGGTTCGAGGTGCCAAACATCAGCCACGAAACATTAATGACTTGGAGAGGATCTGCAAAGAGGAGT
>CAIGQQ010006952.1:305910-336234 GCA_903798035.1 Danio albolineatus
CGCGTCTGGTGTGCGATACTTCCAACTGTCATGTGCGCACCGTGTTGCAGCGCATCTAGTGTGCGACACCCTTTAGGTAAGTACTACATTTGATTTTACGTCACGTTTGTTAAAAATATATACTATATAGTATGAATGAGTTGTACTGCATCTGCCAATTGTCGTTATCATGTGACCCGCATCAGTTGCATGCCATCACTCCCATTCATAAATTCTCACGTTGCATTATGGGATAGCGTAGCGTGCAATGCAATTGAACTTCAGAATATCGCCGAAATGGGTCATTCGGATGCTCAAAAACTATGAATTCGGATGTGCTAGTCAACTCGTATAGTTTTTCATGTACTATATAGTAGGGAAGTGCAATTTCGAATGCAACATGTTGACGTACTTCCAACTGAGATAGAATATTGAGTAGGGGGTGTGGCTATCATTGTGCATCATTTCTTCATAGCAAACTAACTGTAAGAAAGTGTGGTTAATAATTTGGAAAGGGGCGTGGCTAGGAATATTGTGTATGAAGCGTCAAACTGACATCATCAGAAAAAGAGCCAATTAAAACGCAGCATCAAATATCGAAGACCAAAACAGTTTTTTCAGTGGATTAATTGTTTGTACGCTAGTAATATAAATGTAGTTCGTGCGCTAGTAATATAAATGTAGTAAATTTAGATTTTCAGATTTTCCACACACATACACAGATATTTCATTCATTGATTTTCTTGTCGGATAAGTCCCTTTATTAATCCGGGGTCGCCACAGCGGAATGAACCGCCAACTTATCCAGCATTTATTTTACGCAAGGATGCCCTTCCAGCCACAACCCATCTCTGGGTAAACCGATCAGGCAATCACAGCCGGTCTGTCTGTCCTTTAGAACAGTGGTTCTCAAACTGTGGTACGTGTAGTGGTACGTAGGCTTCCTTCTAGTGGTACGCGGAGGAATCTATGAATAATTAAAGTAAAAAAAATGAACACTTATAACCCTTTAACACGTCCGATAACACCAATGTGATCAGTAAATTTATTTTAATAGGTTAAATTTTCCAATGTTTGTTATGTATTCTGTCATTTGAAGCACATTTCCTCCCCATATTTGTAACGGTTGTGATCTCGCATTTTTATAGCCCAATGTTGACAGGTATAGTTTAATCACTTGCTTTTCTGACACACAACCCCTACTCTAACGCACAGCAAGCAGATCTAATAGCTAATTTAAGTATATAAATCCAATTAATATATTTAAAACACAAGTTAATGTTCAGATTTTAAAGACATTTAAATAAGTCACATATACATACAACAAAAAAAGAGTTTATTTATGAATATGTTAACCTATAGCCTATATTTTTGAGGTCCAAGGAACTTGATGAATAAGTTACATTATGATAATACTATTTAGTTTTCTTTAGACTTTTTAAAAGCAGTTCGATTTTATTAATTTTTTTATTTATTTATTTATTTTTGTATTCACTTTAAAAGCACATTTTAATTTAAACGTTGATGTTTTATTTTTATTTTTTTACCTGTAAGCACAGTGCAGTGTTAATGTTCAAACTATTCAGAATGTTAAAAGTGGCTGACAATAATAAATATTCATAATAATAAGAATTAATCTGCCACGTTTTTGAACCTTGCAGAGTTGTAGCTGCTTCATTAGGCCTACAACACTTCTTTCAAGACTGGTCATTATAGTGGTACTCGGAGAGACAATTTTTTTCTGAGGTGGTGCTTGGAGAAAAAAGTTTGAGAACCACTGATCTAGAACCTTCCTTTAACCTTCTGCTGAAAAATTCTGTCAGAAAAGTGATGACACAACTCTTATTTACTTCTCAACTGTGCCTTCACAGGAAATGTTCGACTCGAAAGATAAAGACCCCATGTGACAACAATACTACAGTAATACTACAGTGTTTTTGAATCATACTGTTGTACAGTGTATTATACTGTATATTAGTTATAACACTTTACTAATGCTGAACACTGTGGTACTACAGTGAACGGATAGACTAATATATACTGTAGTATACTTTTGATTTTACTACATTAACTGGTGTATTATAATACACCCTATAGTTTTAAGACTACAGTATTTAGTATATTTTATTATATGTGTTACCGTATCAAATGTAGAATTACCACAGTATACTAAAGTATTTTATTATAGTTTGGTTCAACTCTGTAGTATTTCATAGAAATCACGATTATTTTATCATGTGAATAAGACGTCTTGGATATTATGACGCTTTCAGGTTAAAATGTTTATAGATGATCTGTTTTATAATAAGAAACACGAGACACACTTCTGTGAGTGTGTGAAGACACAATGGAAACAGGAAGTTTTGCATGTGACAAACATGCAGCGATCACACACACACACACACACACACACACACATACAGGCGCCGCCGTGTGGTCGTGAGTAATGACAGCAGCTCTACAGTTTGATTTTCGGTTTTAGTAGCTCTTGTTCGCCGAGGGATTTGATTATTTTATTCAAATAATCTCCACAACCTCTTGCTGTGACTGTTTTGCATCCGCCGCGATGAGTTTGTGCAGAATTATCTGCATTTAAACATCCTGAATCATAGCTGAGAGTTAAATCAAATGTGTGTGATCAATATAAACGAGCTTCCACTTGCTTTATTGGTTTAAAGTGAATATTTTCTGTCAATGTGCGAGAATCCAATTTGGCATAGCACATCATATTAAATCAAATATGACAAGAAATATTTTAAATATAGCTTATAGGCTTATTATTCATTCATTTTATTTTCAGCTTAGTCCCTTTATTAATCTGGGGTCACCACAGTGGAATGAACCGCCAACTTATCGAGCATATGTTTTAAGCAGTGGATGCCCTTTCAGCTGCAACCCATCACTAGGAAACATCCATACACAGTCATTCACATTCATACACCACGGACAATTTTAGCTTACCCAATTCACCTATAGCGCATTTATTTGGACTGTGGGGGAAACCGGAGCACCCGGAGGAAACCCACACCAACACGGGGAGAACATGCAGACTCCACACAGAAACACTAACTGACCCAGCCGAGGCTCGAACCAGCGACCTTCTTTCTGTGAGGTGACAATGCTACCCACTGCGCTGCCGTGCGTTTCTGCTTGATCTTTAAAATTTCCTTTTGAAAACTACAATGTCCATGATGCTTTGCAGAAAGTTTCATCAATCACAAAGTTGCATCTATCTATCTATCTATCTATCTATCTATCTATCTATCTATCTATCTATCTATCTATCTATCTATCTATCTATCTATCTATCTATCTATCTATCTATCTATCCTATAGCAAAGAATTCTGGCCCAGATTTGGCATAAAGCTGTCGACGCCACAGCCTACCTGAGTATTGCTGCTGACCATGTCCATCCCTTTATGACCACAGTGTCCCCATCTTCTGATGGCTACTTCCAGCAGGATAACGCTCCATGTCATAAAGCGTGAATCATCTCAGACTGGTTTCTGGAACATGACAATGAGTTCACTGTACTCAAATGGCCTCCACAGTCACCAGAGCTCAATCCAATAGAGCACCTTTGGGATGTGGTGGAACGGGAGATTGGCATCATGGATGTGCAGCCGACAAATCTGCAGCAACTGTGTGATGCTATCATGTCAATATGGAGCAAAATCTCTGAGGAATATTTCCAGTGCCTTGTTGAATCTCTGCCATGAAGGATTAAGGCGATTCTGAAGCCAAAAGGGGGTCCGACCCGGTACTAGTAAGGTGTACCTAATAAAGTGGCCGGTGAGTGTATTATTAATCTATAATATATAGTGTTTACTATATATTTTTCATTATTTATTAACCTTTTGCTAATGAATGCATACTGTAGTAGCCAATTAAATATAGTGAACTGATAAACTGTAATAAACACCCCAGGTAGCAAAGAATTCTGGCCCAGATTTGGCATAAAGCTGGCACAGCAGGCATTCATCCGGTACTGGCATACAGCATTTGGGTCAAACATGGCCCGGGTTTGGCAGAGGTGGCACTGTCTTCTAGGCGGCACTCAAGACTTGGGCCAGATATCAAATATAGTATTTGGCCCAGATGTTCAAAATGTATATGTGGGCCATTGGAAAAATATATTTGTGAGTAAAGAAAAATTCTACCAATCAGGTCCCTTCGAGAAAAAGCACGCCCATAATGTGAAATGCTTCATGGGTTTTTCAAACTCATTCCCTCATAGCAACCGGACTTGGCCCAATTGTGGCCTCATTATGGCTCTGCTGGCGTGTTGCCGGCTCTGGCATGCATAATGTCAGCCAAATGTGGGCCATGCATGGCAATGATGGCACTGAGTGCATGACAGCAAACTACATTTGGGCCAGTTGTGAATGGGAGGTGTGTGGCCCAGATCAGCGTAGCGATTGATCACATTGTTTAGGTAACATTAGGCTGGGTTATGGCTCAGTGTTTGGGGTTTCTGGTTAGAGTATAACTCATAGCTGAGAATCTGTACCAATAATAAACCTGTTCTGGCCCAGTTCAGGGCCAGTTAAGGGTGATAAATTGTCTGAGACACAGGCCGGTTATGGCCCATGTGTGGCCCTTGTCTTTAATCCATTTATGGGCCACTTCAGGACTGTCATTCTTTGCTTTACTTGTTGCCGAGGGAAAAGTTATTGTGTGGCCCGGAGCTGGGCCAGAAAACATTTGCTATGTCGGCAGCTGAGAATTGGTTTTAATAATAAACCTGTTTTGGCCCAATTCAGGGCCAGTTAAGGGTAATAAATTGGCTGAGATTCAGGCTGTTTATGGCCCATGTGTGGCCCTTGTCTTTAATCCAGTTATGGGCCACTTCAGGACCGTCATTCTTTGCTGTACTTGGGCCAAGGAAAAGGTTATAGTGTGGCCCATAGCTGGGTCAGAAAACATTTGCTATGTGGGTTGCAATTGTGAAACACCAACATATCTGGCCTAGTTTTGGGTTATTAACTTGGCTGAGACTTGGCCCAGATGTGGTCCATGTTTGCCCCTTGTATGGAAGCCAGATTTGGTCCAGTCATGTACCGTAATTCACTGCGGCATGTGGGCCAAGCAAATGCTGATTGTGTGGGCCAGATCTGGGCCAGAAAAATTTTGCTATGTGGGACTATATCATCCTAGGTAGCAAAGATAGCATCTTGTGCCAAACAAGCATGTGGGCCAAACATGGCCCAGGTTTGGTAGAGGTGGCACTGTCTTTAAGGCAGCAGATAAGACATGGGCCAGATGCCAAATGTAGTATTTGGCCCAGATGTTCAAACTTGATCTGTGGGCCATGTAAGTTTGGCCAGTCTTGACCCAAATTTAAAATCCTTTAAGATATTTTTTCGAGTAAAAAAAAATTTCAATACACAGTCATTTCCATCTTCCTGTTTGTATCCTCTAATGCAGAGATGCCCAAATTAGGGCCCGCGGGCCAAAGTTGGCACATGTAAGATTTGATTTGGCCCGCCATCCCATCTGAGAATGCTTTAGAGATTGTCGTTTGAAATGTAATGTACCATTTTATTAGTTTATTTTATTGTTAAGCCACAAAAAAGCTATCTGGAATTAAATGTTTCATTTTAAATGATGTAAATTTAATCATATTTAGTTTAAAACGTGCATACGACGAAAAGATTACAATGCAGAGACTTTGGTGAGTGAATCAAGTCAATGGCAGATTCTGCTCGACTAGAGTATTCAGCATTGAACTCCACTGTTTTATAAATATGATTGTTTGTTTTTATTGGCATAACTTTGAATCGTATTAACTTGCGCAGTTTAACTTTTTAAAGTAAAGTTTTTCTATTTTTTTATTATGATAAAGTAATATGAGGGCGCCACGGTGGCCTAGTGGGTAGCACGTTCGCCTCACAGCAAGAAGGTCGCTGGTTCGATCCCCGGCTAGGCCAGTTGGCATTTCTGTGTGGAGTTTGCATGTTCTCCCCGTGGTTGCGTGGGTTTCCTCCGGGTGCTCCGGTTTCCCCCACAGTCCAAAGACATGTGGTACAGGTGAATTGGGTAAGCTAAATTGTCCATAGTGTATGTGTGTGAATGAGAATGTATGGATGTGTTTCCCAGAGATGGGTTGTGGCTGGAAGGGCATCCGCTGCGTAAAACAAATGCCGGATAAGTTGGCGGTTCATTCCGCTGTGGCGACCCCGGATTAATAAAGGGACTAAGCCGAAAAGAAAATGAATGAATGAAAGTAATATGAAGTAGGAAATTACCCATGGCGACTTTAATGTAATATAGTTTGGTATAGTTACCTTCGGCCCACGGCTATCAATGATATTTAGTGTTTGGTCCTTCATACGAAAAAGTTTGGGCACCACTGCTCTAATGCCTTCATTTTAGTCCTGAAAACAATCAAGATTTAATTATTTCAATTATTCATCTATTCTTTCTTGTATGTTCCCACATAGCCAAATTTCTCTGGCCCAGATATGGCCCACACATCAGCATTTACTTGGTCCACATGTTCCAGTGAATTACAGTACATGACTGGACCAAGTCTGGCTTCCAAACAATGGCCATTTATGTGCCATATCTGGCCCAGCTCAGACCCAGTTATGGGTTATTAACTTGGCTTTACGCAGATATGGTCGATGTTTGGCCCTTTCCTTGAAGCCAGACTTGGTCCAGTCATGTACCGTAATTCACTGTGACATGTGGGCCAAGCTGATTGTGTGGGCCAGATCTGGGCCAGAGAAATTTGGCTATGTGGGATGGTTACATTTTTACTAAACTGTATGTACCCTATCCCTGTAGAAAATTAGAATATCGGGTCATTTATATTACTATATTTATATTACAATACAAGTTGTTGTGTTACCATAGCAACTATAATCAGCACAACAGATTAATTCAAGTACTTCACTAAAGCCCGGCTCTCAAGCGCTGCAGTGTATCTTCTATAAATGACTACAGCATTTTTTCCCATATATATATACACCAAGAAATCCTCCTGCATGCAGGGCTGCTGTTAAAGTAAGCACTAGTGAACTCTGTAGTGAGCGAGTGTGAATCTATAGGTCAAGCCACGTCTGCTGATGACCTGCGGCTCCTGAACAACACAAGTGTCTGTCGGCTCTCTTGATAGTGAAACTAATTTTAGCCTGGTGTTAAAGGGTAGAGAGGCAGAACAGGCAAAAGAGAGGCAGGCGTGAGCGCGTGTACGTGAGACCATCATAGATGCCCTTTAGATCCGATCCCAAACTCACTCTCACATTTCCCCCTTTAATTCAACCCTGACCTTTCATTCACGTCTGCAGGGACAGTCTGAGAGTTTCTGACCGCAGCTCAGAGGAAAACACATGAAGGTCTGTCTCCACTGATGCCGGACTAAATATGCTCTCATGTGTTATCTCTGTGTGTGTGTTTGTGTGTGTGAGCTCATAAGATCCTCGAGCCCGGGGCCCCCTTCTGTTTGCAGGGCGAGAGGGGAGTTTGAGCTCAGGTAGATCTGGAGAACTCCCCTGCTGTAGTAGCTAATGAACAGATAGTGATCGCTCTTCAGAGATAACTACTTACTAGGAGCATGTCTATGGAGCTGATTTGGATTAGTCCATTAACTTAAGATGCATGTTTTTGGACGATGGGAGGAAGCAAAATGGGCCAAGCAAAAGCTGATTGTGTGGGCCAGAGAAATTTTGATATGTGGGACGCAAACTCCACACAGAGATGACCACTGGCCCAGCCGGGACTCGAACCAGTGACCTTCTTGTTGTGAGGTGGCAGTGCTAACCCCTGACCCACTGTTTCGCCTGTAAAATATTTAGTATTTTTAAAAAATTATGTATTCATTTGAAGATATTATTTTACATTTATTTATTTATTTTATTTTATTTTTTTATAAAAAATAAGTCACTGTTCACTCTCAGAAATAACGCTACAGGAGCTGTCTTGAGGTTGTTCAGTATGATGTGATTTACTTTCTATGTGTGATTTAATTGGACAGGAATCACAGGACTGATCTTTCTACTGACCATAGACAAAAATACTACAGTACTGCAGGATGAAGGACAGTAGTGGAGTAAAAGCACCGATACTGCACTAAACATGCACTTAAGAGAAAATAAAAGTCCTCATTTATAAAACTACTCAGTAAAGTACAATTAATTTTTGAGGAAAAACTATTCAACTACAGTAGTTTGAGTATTTGTAATTAGTTACTTTACACCACTGCTCATCAAAAGGTACATATTTGTACCTGAAGGGTCCATTATGGTACATCAAAGATACTTTTTAGGTACATTTAGGCAATAATGTGCACTTTTGAGGGACCACTGTGGACTACAAATATGTACCTTCCTGTACCTTTATTTCTGAGAGTGTTGTACTATGAAACCCAAGGCCATATAATGAAATAACCTCTATTGCAGTCAGCAGTTGTGTCCTATTTTACTATTTACACAATGGATAACCAAAACTATGTAGTTTACTGACTAATATTTCCAGTATACGAGCATAAATATACTCGACGTTTACAGTTTCGACCTGCATGCTATTTAACATCTATTTAAATAATAGTCACATATAGTATACACTCTGAAGTATGCAGTAAGCAGTTTGTTAGTGTTCCAATCCAAACACAGACAGGGTAGAGGATGCTCAATCTGAGAGCTGTCAAACACCGCACTACAACTGCATGAGCTGCTCCACTTAACGCTGGATGTATGTGCATGTGCTGTGTTTCTGTCCTGTCCATCTGTACTTAAGGTCTGATGTGCTTCTGACATTGTGTGTATACATTTAATGCAGATTATTGTGATTTAAAGCTTCAGTGCTGTGGGTGTATCTGCAACCACAAGAACCAGACGAGCAGCATGGTGGCTCAGTGGTTAGCACTGCTGCTTCACAGCAAGAAGGTCACTGACTCGAGTCCCAAATGGGACAGTTGGTGTTTCTGTGTGGAGTTTGCATGTTCTGCCCGTGTTGCTCCGGTTTCCCTCACAGTCCAAACACATGAGCTATAAGGGAACTGATGAACTAAATTGGCCTTTGTGTTTCAGTGTGTGTGTGTGAATGAGTGTGTATGGGTGTTTCCCAGTACTGGCTTGTGGCTGAAAGGGCATCCGCCATACCTGTCAACATTGGGATGTGAAAATAAGGGATCTCCTTTTCTACACGCACCCTAAACCCAGTATCCACTTTCACTACGATTCTAATCGAGTGTACAGAATCCGGTTGGGAAACAGCGTCTGTTTATCACTATGGAGCGCGTCTGACAGTCACGCACCGCTTTATGACTGTCTTTGCAAAAAAAAACTAGAGATGTTGTAATATTTGCTGTAATGTTGCAATGAATTTCTCAATAAAAACTTTTAAAACATAAAAAGAAATGATTGCGATATGATTATGTTGTCCATAATGCACAGCCATAGTTACGAGTGAAGACAAAAGGGTCAAACATTTATCTAAATTATACATCAATCTAATCTTCTTAATGTTTTATGATTGGAGTCAAATAAAACGAAAGATAAATATTAATATTCTAAACCACCATATATTAAAGTTGGAGTCAGATATGAGTTAAACTGAAACTGAAACAACATTGTGCACTGTGAAAACCCGAACACGCAGTGAACCTTCACCCAGCAGTAGACACAGTCATTGGACTAACTGGCTGGACCTCACACATGCGTATGTATATAAGTGAAGAGTGTATGTGCGGATGTATGTAGTGCATTTGTATAGATGTGTGTGTGTGTGTGTGTGTGTGTGTGTCATACCTGTCAACATTGGGATGTGAAAATAAGGGATACCTCCCCCCCAAAAATTAGTTCAGATAATTAACATTAAAAAAAGAAATAGAATGATCAAATCTCATTAATCTTCACTGTATAACTCACACAATCTGAATAAAGAGCAGTGAATGAATCTCATTTATTTAGAGTTTTAGTTTGATTACATTAAATAACAGAGGCGTCACTTTAACAATGCACACATCTAACGCTATAATGAAGCATTCGACTGCTTTCCTCACGCTTTATGCTCATTTAGGACTAAATTAGCTGTGTTTAAATATAAAACCCATCAAGATGGACATCTTTAGCTGTTATTATTATTAATTATGTGTATATGTGTGTTCAAACACGCACCCTAAACCCAGTATCCACTTTCACTACGCTTCATGTACAGAATGTGTTTGGGAAACAGCGTGTGTTTATCACTATGGAGCGCGTCTGACAGTCACCCACCGCTTTATGACTGTTTTGAGGATTGCACAGGAGGAGCGACGGCACCTGTAATGAAAAGGAAAGGGAATCCTGCTGTTTTTATATTTATTTCAAAGTGTTTCATGCCTAAATAAACCGAAAGCACAGAACTGACTCACATTTAAGAGCAAGGGGCGACCCCTGGTGGTGCGGCGGTATGGGTTGCGTATAGGGAGGATCGGCTCTGTAATGTTTATCGCCACCCTTCAGAGAAAGACTGAAAATACGGGAGAAATACGGGAAAACACCTTTACGGGATGATAGAACTGTAAAATACAGGAGAGTCCCAGGAAATACGGGAGGGTTGACAGGTATGGCATCCGCTGTGTAAAACATATGTTAGTAGTTGGTGGTTCATTCCACTGTGGTGACCCCTGATAAATAAGAGACTAAGCTGAAGGAAAATGAAGAATTAACAAGAGGTGTTACATATTCAAATAGTTTTCTGACAGAGAAAATATAAAAAATACACAAATTCAAATTATTTTTTTGTTTTGTTTTGAGATTTTTCTAAAATATTTACATGTCATTTGAAGTCATTTGTAAAATGGGAAAGTTTAGTTCACATTGAACACACTTTTTCTCATGTATATGCTATTTTTCTAATAACTAGGGCCAGACAGAATATGCAGACAATTTTTGCTATTTCTGCAGAGTATTTTGAACTCTAAGTAGTGAATATTAAACAACACTGAACTGAACTGAACTCAAACATTAATAACTAAACTGACATTTTCAATTTACTATAACCTTCCATGTGAAGCTGCTTTGACACAATCCACATTGTCAAAGCGCTACACAAATAAAGGGAAATTGAATTGTTAAAAAACTGCGGATTTACGCGCAATGATTTTAGGAGTATCATAACTAAAAACTTAACGTGAAATAAATGTAATACCTTTTTAACTTTTATTTAATGTTTACAATGTGAATCCAATTAGATCCACTTTATTTGGTAAACAAAGCAAGCCTCTCATATAAAATCTCTACTAAAAGACAGAAAATAGTACTTAACGAACTGTACTGTAAATAAATCATATGAATATTTTCATATTAGTCAATGTTATTACTGAAATTAATTAAAAAACTGAATAAATATAAATTTACACACATGTACACCTGTAAATAAACAGAATCAATGATGGGATAAAAACCTGCGAAATTCTGCACACACAGATTCAGTGTGGGCCTACTAATAACATACCAAATAACCAAACTAATACATTAAATAAGGCGTGTCTGCGAATATGTTGGCAGTTTTCCGACGCTCCCTAAGGTTTCTCCCATATAAGGCGCCGCCGTTTAGAGACCGTCTATA
The DNA here is from genome assembly GCA_903798035.1 of Danio albolineatus. Classification (NCBI taxonomy): domain Eukaryota; kingdom Metazoa; phylum Chordata; class Actinopteri; order Cypriniformes; family Danionidae; genus Danio; species Danio albolineatus. The sequence goes on from CAIGQQ010006952.1 coordinate 317,447, forward strand.
AATTGCACTCCTGCGACCGGAACGCCCACTCACTCACACAGGGTCAAACGCCGAGACTGACACCCAGCCGACTCGCCCTCAGGTAATAACGCTGTAAACGCACTCACTTACTGCAACTGTGTATTTTACGTTAAAGTTTCCCCCATGTTTTATTTCGCGGTGTTTCTTTCTCCGGGCGCGGCCACGAGAACTTTTGAAGCGAATTGAATTCGACTTGCTTCCTGAATGAAGTCGCTGACTTGAGATCAGTTGTGCTAACCGACATCACGCTGGAGCCTGCGGATGCTGAACGCGGATTCTGATCTGAGATCTGACAAAGTTTGATCTCTGTGTAGTTTCATAATGAACAAGTTCGCAGTCGGTCAGCCGTTCTCTGGAGACTACAGTTGAACAGACTCTGTCAAACTCAATCAGATTAAAGTCTTAAATCGACAACGTTTCTGAGGTAAACCGAATGACCTTCACACTTCCGGTGGAACCTCCACAGATTGTGAAACGTTAGTAGATGTTTTGCGTCAGAAACCTTGTTTTTAGATGCAAAACTAGTTTTATAGTTTATATTTGTATATCTAAATGTTTATTTTGTCTTTTGAATGCATAATTTGTGCACTATTATCAATGATTTTACTTCACCAATAAGAAAAAAAATATTTAAAATATAGTTTAGCCCTAATTGAGGGTAAAGTCCGTGGTTATTTCGTCATAATGTGGTTATTTAATAACTGATTGTTGCGTCATGTGAACGCGCATGTATTGAGCGGTATTTGTTTCAGGGTCACGCGCCCCGCGTTCATGTGCGTGATAAGATGTGATGTGCATTGATTGCAGATTGATTGGTGTTATCTAGCCGATAAACAGGGAAAGTGCTCGTCGAAATGTTAAAGCTGTAATGCCACTGTTCAATCTCAAGTTTAAAAACATCAGTATCTTGAAACTTGACATTTTAAATGGGAACTTTGAGTATTGTGTGAACTTTAAAGATGAGTGAACCCTAAAGATGGGCCGCTTTAGTTTCTGAGGCAAAGTACATGCTGTGTTTGCATTGCTCATCTGCCACTGTTAGTCTAAAACTGTACAAATATTTAGCATCTAATTAAATTTGAGCATCTGATGCAGATTAATGAACAGAACAGAGCTGAATCAGTGTCCTGTTTAGGCATGGGATGATAACTGTTTTCAAGGTATACCGCGGTTTGGAATAGTCAAGGTTTTCATACCGCCAAAAATTTCTGCTATACTGTTCCTAAGGTATAAGTGAATTATTTTTTTTTAGGTGTAAATTGTGAAGACATCTGTGTTTTTAAAACAAATGAAGACTGTAGAAGTCAATGATTCACTTGAATTATTTAGCCTGACGTGTTTACTGCCGCAAAATACTTTTAAATGTTTCTCAAAATAAACTATATTGTGTTCAAAGGGGAGAAAAGTTTTTATTTTATTTTATTTTTTTTAGCCAGACATTTAAAAAGAATATATTTTATAGCAGTTAACACAATACCCTGAAACCGTGATATTTTTGATCAAGGTTATCATACCGTCAGAATCTTACACCGGCCCATGCCTAGTCCTGTTTAAGGTTTTCTATAAGTGTACGTGTGTGAACCCTTACAGTGGAGTACAGTGTCATGCAAAGGTCAGTGTTAAACAGAAAGGTCAGAGTTCAGCGGGCTTTGTAAAGGTCATATAGAGCTATGACAGATTTTACACACACACACACACACACACACATTCTCCCAAGGTCTTCAGTGTGTTCTGCTGTCGCCCCTCTATTAATAGCAGAGAAACCTCATACTGTATCTAGATCAGACAGCTGATGTCTGTATATACAGTATTTAGGTGTCTGTGCGGGTTTGCTGTGACCTTTTAATATGAATTGTCATTGTTTTGATTAGAAATCTATCTGAAAATCTATCTTGCTAAACATTTTTCCCTCAGATATGTACAAACTTGGTCACTGACTGATTTGTATTTATTTTTTTCCCCCTTTATTCATTTTTTTAAAATTTTATTTACATTTTTTTTTTTATTTCTATTTTCTCATTTCTTTTATTTTCTCCTTTCTCTCTTTCCGTCTTTCTATTTTCCTCTTTCTGTCTTCATGTAAAGGAGCTAAACCCCAAAGAAGTGATAAATACATGTTCATTACGTCACACATTTGGACCAAAGACATGCATATATTCATCATCACTTAAGGGAAATTGCCTTTTATATCATTTTTATTAATAATATTATTGAATTTTACTAATATGGAGTACTTATTTACTTATATGGAGTAATATTCATGTTATTTATTGAATTACTCATTAAATTGTACTATATTAATCTCTACCCCAACCTGGACGTTAACGAGAATTATTCATATTATTTATTAAATTACCCATTAAATTGTGTTTTATTGCCATCGACCCAGACCCTAAACCCACCCCTCAGAGTACTGTAATAAACCGTAGTTATTGTCATTCTGGCGACAGCTGTATCTCTACTAGACTTTGTCACACATTTGGACCAAAAGACATGCTTATATTCATCATCCCTTAAGGGAAATTGCCTTTTATATCATTTTTATTAATAATATTATTGAATTTTACTAATATGGAGTACTTACTTACTTATATGGCGTATTATTCATATTATTTATTAAATTACTCATTAAATTGTACTATATTAACCCCTACTCCTTCCCCAACCTGGAAATTAACGATAATTATTCGTATTATTTATTAAATTACCTATTAAATTGTTTCATAACCATCTACCCGACCCTAAACCCACCCCTCATAGTACTGTAATAAACCGTATGTATTGTTGTTCTGGCCACAGCTGTATCTCTTCTAGACTTTGTCACACATTTGGACCAAAAGACATGCATATATTCATCACTTGAGGGAAATTGCCTTTTATATCATTTTTATTAATAATATTATTGAATTTTACTAGTATGGAGTACTTATTTACTTATATGGAGTATTATTCATATGATTTATTAAATTACTCATTAAATTTTACTATATTAACCTCTACTCCTACCCCAACCCGGAAGTTAACGATAATTATTCATATTTATTAAATTACCCATTAAATTGTGTTTTATTACCATCTACCCCGACCCTAAACCCACCCCTCATAGTACTGTAATAAACCATAGGTATTGTTATTCTGGCCACAGCTGTATCTCTTATAGACTTTGTCACACATTTGGACCAAAAGACTCGCATATATTCATCATCACTTAAGGGAAATTGCCTTTTTTATCATTTTTTTTATTAATAATAATATTATTGAATTTTACTAATATGGAGTACTTATTTACTTGTATGGAGTATTATTCATATTATTTATTAAATTACTCATTAAATTGTACTAATATTAACCTCTACTCCTACCCCAACCTGGATGTTAACGAGAATTATTCATATTTATTAAATTACCCAATAAATTGTGTTTTATTACCATCTACCAGACCCTAAACCCACCCCTCATAGTACTGTAATAAAGAGTAGTTATTATTCTGGCCACAGCTGTATCTCTTCTAGACTTTACCCTGAATGGTGGGAAGTTAACAAGAATTATGAATATATGAACCCCTAATCTACCCCTCACAATAACTAGAATTATTCATATTATTAAATTACCCATTAAATTGTGTTTTATTACCATCTACCCGACCCTAAACCCACCGCTCATAGTGCTGTAATAAACCGTAGTTCTTGTTGTTCGTGTGTGCGTTCATGAATAAATCCTGTGTCTTTCAGGATGTCCATTAGTAAGATTCACGCTCGTGAGATCCTCGACTCCAGAGGAAACCCCACCGTTGAGGTGGACCTTTACACCACTAAAGGTACCCAAACACTCCTAGTTGAGAGTACTGTCCATCTAATAATCTCCTGATGATTATGGAAGATGTTGGCTACTGATCAACACTTCACACTTTATTCATTTTCCTGCTGTGTTCAGGGCGTTTCCGGGCTGCTGTTCCTAGCGGTGCTTCCACTGGAGTTCATGAGGCTCTGGAGCTCCGAGATGGAGACAAAACGCGCTACCTGGGAAAAGGTACATGATAACACACACACACACACACACACACACACACACACACACACTGAAGTTCAAATTGCCTTATTCAGAATCAAAAAGAGCTTTATTGCCGGGTATGTTCACACATACGAGGAGTTTGTTTTGGTGACAGAGCTTCTACAGTGCAGCAGAATTACAGAGACAGGACAAGAAACGGATAATAAATATATTTAAAAATAGAAGTTAAATGCAAATATACAAATTGACAAGTGTATGTACAGGTGTATTACTATATACAGCGTTATATGTGCAGCTGTTATGTGCAAACTGGCATGTAAAGTGTGTTAAATGAGTATATGTGTGTGTATAGCAGTATTGATGTTGGTTCCACGATTATTATCATCAAGTGTTCATGAGATGGATCGCCTGATGGAAGAAACTGTTTCTGTGTGGGGCTGTTCTGGTGCGCAGTGCTCTGTAGCGTCCACCAGAAGGGAACAGTTCACAGAGGCAGTGTGCTGGGTGTGAGGGGTCCAGAGTGATTCTGGCAGCCCTTCTACTCGCTCTGGATAAGTACAGTTCTTGGAGAGTAGGGAGGGTTGTACCAATGATTCGCTCAGCAGTCCCAACTACTCGACGTCGTCTTCGAAGGTCAGATTTAGTAGCTGAGCTAAACCAGACAGTTATTGAAGTACAGATGACTGATTCAATGATGGAGGTGTAGAACTGTTTCAGAAGCTCCTTTGGGAGGTTGAACTACTTCAGCTGACGAAGAAAGAACAGCCTTTTTTACAGTGGAGTCAATGTGTTGACTTGGTATTGGTTATAATAATAATGTGTATAATAATTAGGTCAAAGTAGCAAGATTCATCAAGTTCGTCTGTTTCTGAAACTCATTTGAACAATAATTATAATTCTGAACCGTGTAAAGATGGCACAGGCAAATTAATGAAATAGATTAGCTATTTCTAAAGGTGCGTCTTAACACAGACACACACTTGAAATTGTTTTATTGGCTATAATAGCCATATTAATGTCTAAAATATGAAATTCAAATTAGATCAAGGTAAAAAGTTGACTGGCTGCGTCCGAAACCGCCTACTACTCAGTAGGTACTGCATTTAAATTTAAACGTAATGCTCGGCCGTTAGAAAAGTACGCTCTATACAGTATCAATGTGAGAAGTATGAATGGAATTCGGACGTACTACATCCCCCATTTTGTCAGGGTCACGTGACCTACCAGTGTCGGTTACGTCGCTTCTCTCCTATTCATGAATTCTCTCGTGAGGCATCATGGGATAGCGCAGCGTGTATGGGATGCGCACTTCAGAATCTCACCGGAAGTAGTAAGTCATCCGGGTACTTCTCGCATACTGATTTTCGAATTCTATGAATTCGGACATAATACTTGACTTGAGTACTGTATAGTATAGAAGTATGCAGTTTCAGACGCAGCCAATGTTACAAAAACAGACTCTAATTGTTTGTCACTACAATAATTTCAATTATAAAGTAAAATAAATAATATGTGTAAAACCTAAAGGGCAGCACGGTGCCTCAGGGACACTAATCATCAAGATGTGTGATTTTAAGGTACCCAGAAGGCTGTGGATCATGTGAACAAGGACATCGCTCCTAAACTCATTGAGAAGGTGAGCTGGAGATTAATGGCCTTTATTGACAATATTCGTTTGATGTTGTTGTGTTTTTGTGCATCTGTCTGGTCCAAAAGCTAAAGATGCTTTAAAGCAAGCGGTGAACAAATACCAAATTCCTCCATCAGAGATGAGACCTTTTATCAATGTTTACATTTTAAAGAAGTGGCAAGAAGAGTGGAATACATTGGAAAATAATAAATTGTATGAAATCCAACCTGAAATCTCACAGAGAATTAAGACATTTTAAGACTGTTTGATCAAGGGGTTTTTACCAGATGCCGTATTGGACATACAAGACTAACCTAAGACTAACATTTTACTGGACTGTCCTGCTCTTAATGACTCCAGAAGACTTTATTATGAATGAACACTCTTAAGGACGTTTTTAACAAAGTGACACCAGAAAAGATTTTAGAATTTATCATGTATTAGCACAAAAAATCTTAATTTATGTATTAATTTGTTTGTTGATTTTTAATTGTATATCTATTATTGAAATGCTCCTGCCATGAAAATAGCCTTGGTTGCTGACATGGCGTTAAATTAAATAAAATCTAATTGAAGTCTGGTCCAAAATGAGTAACAAATAATGAAGACCCCAAAAAACATCTGAATGGTGTTACAATCCACAAGGCATACTTTTCATGTTGCATAAGAAATTTAAATAAAAAATAATAATAGAACTGCTTGTTTGTGAAAAGAAAATAATCAAACAAAAACAGAAACGTGCGCACATCTAAAAATCTTGAAGGCAGGTGATCGTTCAAAAATATACTCCATAGCAATCAAAAAAGGAGAATCGGCATACTGCCACTTTAGCTTTCAACATTTTTAATTTGACAACATTTCGACCTACATGTTCTTCATCAGGTCCAGGACCATGTAGGTCGAAACATTGTTAAATTAAATGTTTTGAGAGCTAAAGTGGCAGTGTGCTGATTCTTTTTCTTTTTTTTTTTTTTTTTTTGATTGGCTAAAAGAAAATAATCAGTAATGGACGGTGTTTAACCTTTTTTTTTTTTTTTTTTTTTTTTTTTTTTAAGAGATCTCACCCAAAAGTGGATCTAAACTTGCACCTAAGTGTTGGGGGGGGAAAACAGCCATTGCCATCCATAGTGTTTTTCTACTGTGGAAGTCAAAGGCTGTTTGTTCAAGCCTTCAGAATATCTTCGTTAGTCTTCAAACTCAAACAGGTTTGGACCAAGTGGAGGATGATGACCGTTTTTGGGTGAATGGTGGCTTTGATGCACTAGACCTGGGCTATTTAATTGGCGGCAATTAGTTCCGGCCCTCCAATTAGTGTGACCAAGCCATCAGTAATAAATTTAGTTCGGTCGAAAAACGGCCACTATAGTTATGAAGTGAAGTGTGTCTGTTCAGTACAGCACGAGCTGCAGTTGAAGGCTGCGCAGAGCGGGAGTCACCTGACATTAAGCGAGTGGCGCGGGCAGCCGAAAACATTTGGATACCTTTGTAGAAAAGGTCTTTTGTACACTGCACTGATATCGTTGTTAGTGATGCAACGATTCGCCGATTTCACTGCGCTTTAATTCGTTACAGTTGATTAATCGTAAAGGCTTCTCAACGCCACGTTTCTGTTGCACAGAATGAAACTGCTGTAGTTAAACAAAGTTATGCCACCTGTGCGCTAGTTTAAAGTTCCGAGCTTGTATGCCGAGGCCAATACGCACACACACTGGATTAACTATAGCAGCGGGCCGTTCCAATATCACGTCCTTTCCACGCGCAAGTTTGTTATTTCTAATGTAGAATATACGCCAATGTGTGTGCGCAAGCGGAGCAACACGCTCGCGGCTTTCAGGGCGCACGCAGTAGAAAACCTCTCATGCTGTAGCGGTGAGAGTCGTTATTAAAATGATTATGTATGAACTAAGATAACAACAGTTCATCTAAATAGCTATATATAAATATATAAAGCTTCAATTTACATTAGATGTGATAACCGTCAAACCATGATTATTCTTCAGACTATAATCGTACAACCAAAATCTATAATTGTTGCATCCATAATTGTTATGCAGTTCAAACCATGCACTGTTTTTGTTGTGCTTTGAAATACAACATTTGAATGTTTGTTAAATAAAGCCACATTGTGCACTGCAGTGATGTTATGCAATTTTTAAAATACAACATATTAACATTTTAATGTAGAAGAAGCCACCGTGGGTGTCTTAAGGAGCAAAAATCCAGCATATGCAGTTGTGTCCTCACTCATACATCTCCGGCCCTTCGTTTGGGATGCTTTTCATGAACTGGCCCCCATGACCAACTAGCTGAATAGCCCTGCCCTAGATGATTTATCTGCTTTAACCTCGTCTCATCTTTGTCTCTAAACAGAAGTTCAGTGTCGTTGAGCAGGAGAAGATCGACAAGTTCATGCTGGAGCTCGACGGAACCGAGAACAAATGTAAGTCACACTCGTACACCACTATTTGTGTGAACATCAGTGTATGCTGATCTGTAGTGTTACAGCTTTAATTACATCCTACATTTCAGTGTAAAAATAACATTGTATGTAAGTAAGTCCATTTGTAAATGAAAGAAATAATTACAATTTTGAAAGTAGACATGACCAGGTTGTTCATACGAGATGTAGAATCGGACACTCAAGACTTACACATGCATATTTATTGAAAGGGGAAGAAAAATCTATTTGTGATTTGTGTAAGAATATTTTGACTATATAACATATTTTAATCGAATGTGTATTTTTAAATGATATTAGAGAGCGTTTTTATTCAGGAAATATTTTAAGTGAATTGTTTGAAAAGGTACCTTGTGGAGCAATTTTAGAATATTTATCTTTTATCAAACAAAAAGATTGTATATGACTCTTTTCTGTATTGTTGATATTTGAGTGTTCTTGTTTAAAAAAAAAAAATGTTTACAATGTATGTTTAAGAAGCTGATATGATAGTATATTGTATATTACGTACATGTTTTGCCATGAATATAGCCGATGTTGCTGATATGGCATTAAAACTTAAATTTTTTATATATATATAAAACCTTTTATATTTATATAAATTGAGATTTTGTAATGTTTTCCACTATATATTGAATGGTGATTTCTGTCTTAATGGGTTTGGGTCTGTAGAAATGTCTTTCAATGCAAAGTCAGTTAGAAAAATAATAAAGGGCAGCTAGGAAAAAAGACTGATCAACTAACTCCGGGATTTTTCTGCCATTTTATTTGGCCATTTTTATTTGCTTCAGCTATGTTTTGCTGTAAAAATATATAAATTTAATTTTGATTCCAAAGCCAATTAATTAGCAAATTCCTGGAGGGACTGATGCATATACGTCAGAGATGCAGCCCTACACTGTTTAGTTCCAACGCTGCTTCAACATACTTGTCTGTAGGTTTCAAACAAGCTTAAAGGATTGCTCTATTGATGCGGTCAGGTGTGTTTGGAGTTGTGCAGAGCTGCGGCCCCTCAGGAACTGAGTTTGACATCCCTGGTATACATGTATATGTCTGTATAGATGGAGTATTTTAATGTTGTGTGTGTGGTGTTTTCAGCTCAGTTTGGTGCGAACGCTATCCTGGGCGTGAGTCTGGCTGTGTGTAAAGCCGGTGCAGCAGAGAAGGGTGTTCCTCTCTACAGACACATCGCTGACCTGGCTGGAAACAAAGACGTGATCCTGCCCGTGCCCGTATGTGAGACACACACACACACCTGTGTTTTCTCTAGATCTATCTTTCCTTCTGTCCATCCTTCTCTCTATCAATCCTCTTCATCGGTCCATTCATCTGCCTGTGGTCTTTCTGATCTTCTCTATATCCATTTGACTTTATCCTTCCATCTGTCCTTTCCCCATCTGTCCATTTGACTGTCCTCTCCATTCTTTTGTTTTTTGACTATCCTATCCCTGTTTCTGTCCTTCTCTCCATCCAGATGTCAGTCCGTCTTTCCAATGGTCTTTCTGCCCTAATGTCCATCACTCTTTGCCCTTCTCTTCATCTGTCCATTTCTCTGTCAGTCTATCACTCTCATCTGTCCTCTCCAATAGTATTTCAGTCTTTCTCTACATCTGTTTTTTGTCCTATCCATTTTTATCTGTGCTTGTCTCAGTTAGGCTTGCCTGTGGTGTTATCGGTTTTAAGATGCAACACCAGTGACATCACTTTTCCACTGTGACAATGCTTTTACCATGTATTTAAACACTGTTAAAAGGATGATTGCAGTGGCGCCTGCAGATGTACGGCTGTACAAACCATGAGAGGGAGAGAATTTGTTGCATTTATTTATTCATTTACAAATAATTGAAATCTATTTATTAAACCGTATACACTACAGTATATTGACAAAGCAAGAAAGAATGAGAATAAAGCTGTGCGTTTGTGTGTTAAAGTGTGCATGTAGTTGCATGGTGGGAGATGTAAAGAAAAAATACTTGATTAAATTAACTTAATTGTAATTGTCCGGCACAACGGATGGTTTTGTCATTAACAATGAAAACTGTTTCTATAGGCTTCTCTGAATATTTACTTTATTTAGGCTAGATTATTTTGTTTAACAAACCAGTTCATGCTTTGCCGCTGAAGCATATAGCTTTATGTCATTTTAGATTTCTTTTCTTTTATATTAGTTTCTTGTTCATTCGTTTAATCTTATTTTAACTTTGTGCAATTTATCTTTCCATTTTATTTTCTTATTCGTTTTAAAAACATTATAATATAGGCCAAGTAATAAACTATCTAGGGTTATTATTTGGTTGCAACTTCCACAATTTTTTTTTTTTTTTTCAGCCTGTAGTGTTGTTTTTTTCATTAAGTTAATAGAAGTTCTGTTTTTTTTTTTTTTTTTTTTTTTTTTTTAATTTTTTTAATTTTATTTTTTTTGTAGTGTCATTGTCGACCATTCAAACAATTGATGCCCGATTGCGGCAAAAAAAAAAAAGTGAAAATAATACGCACGCAATTTATAAGCTATTTAAAAACAGAAGAAAGAAAAGAAAAAGAAAAAAGAAACCTCCACAGTGATGCCAGTATTACCGGTGTTGTCACATGTCAAGCTAATGCCGAGTTCAGACTGCATGATTTTCAAAGCAGTCGTGTCACAGATGTGTTCACACTGCATGACTATCTGGGGTGGTGTTCTGTCGCTGCTTTGTTTACACTGCAAGATGGATCGGCGAGAGGGAGTTTCACACTGCATGACTGTAAAATAGGAAGAATCGCAGACAACTTTGTCTAAACTACGTCTCACACCCAAACACACGTAGTATATCTTTTCTTATTTACTACATTATAAGAAAGAAGCCTTTAATGGGGTAGAAAATGTCCATATCTGCTCTCCTGGCTTTAAAGGGAATTAGCAGTTTCTCCTCAACTGTTTTATTGTTTGACCGGGTTGTGTTGTGATATCGCTCACACGACACGTCAAACAGCCAAATTTACACTCATTTTCCCTCCATTTCTGGTGTCTAGATAAACTGAAAATGAGCTTTTAACTTCTCCTCATCCTCCTGCTGGCCTGCAGGTGCCCACACTAGTGAATGCTGCTCTCTGATTGGCTGTAGGCGATCGCTGATGTTATTTTCAGTCAAACACATTTCACACGGCATGATTTGAATCACCGACAGCTCCAGATGTTCAGCACGCCAAATATCTCCCGGGCATCAGCGACTCATCGACGATTCTCTCGGATCGCGTCTTTGATAGTTCATATTGTGTGATTGTCACTCGCATGAACGAGCAGCGATTCGCCTGGGATTTCAGGCATCTGTCGGCGATTTCTCAAAACCTGTCGGTGAGTCAAAATTGGGGCTAAAATCATGCAGTCTGAACTCGGCATAACCGAAGTGAAAATTTCCTCATCGTCACAACCCTAAACTCAATCTGTCCATCTTTCCATCTCCATCCATCCTCATCGGTCCATTAGTTTCTCTATACATCCGTTCATCCTTCTCTCCATCTTTCTCCCGCAGGCCTTTAATGTGATCAATGGCGGTTCTCATGCTGGCAATAAGCTGGCGATGCAGGAGTTCATGATCCTGCCCGTGGGTGCTCAGAACTTCCACGAGGCCATGAGGATCGGTGCTGAGGTTTACCACAATCTGAAGAACGTCATCAAGGCCAAGTACGGCAAAGATGCCACCAATGTAGGAGACGAGGGTGGCTTCGCTCCCAACATCCTGGAGAACAACGAGGGTACGCTTGTATAGCAGCAGGAGAAACAGTACAGAAGTTTTACTTCAAATATTTCCCAAATGATGTTTCTCAGATTCAGGAATTTCTCACAGTATTTCCTCTAATATTTTTTTCTTCTGCAGGTAGTCTTGTTTTATTTCGGCTAGAATAAAACCAGATTTTAATAGTTTTAAAGCCATGTTAAGGTCAATATTATTATTATTATTATTATTATTATTATTATTATTATTATTATTATTTTTTATACATATAATAATATTATTATTATTATTATTATTATTATTATTATTAGCCCCCTTCAGCAATATTATTGTTGGATTGTCTCAAGAACAAACCACTGTTATACAATGACTTGCCTAATTACCCTAACTTTACCCTAATTACCCTAGTGAAGCCTATAAACGTCACTTTAAGCTGAATACTAGTGTCTTGAAGAATATTTAGTCTAATATTATGCGCTGTCATCATGGCAGAAAATAAATCAGTGATTTAGAAATGAGTTATTAACTATTATGATTAGAAATGTGTTCAATCTTTTCATTAAATAGAAATTGGGGAGATGTACATACAGGTGGGTGAACAATTCAACTGTATATTTAAGACTATAGTTATCGTGCTTTTGTCAGGCTTTAAATGTGGTATAGTAGTTAAAGTGGTATAGTTCACAGCAAAATTATAGAGATACAGAGGAATGATGATATTAAGACTTTTCAGGAGGATTTTTCCCAGCTGATAAACGATGAAACACTAATTTTCAATGGATTCTGATTGGCTGTCAAATCACAATTTAAAGATACAGATGACACTGAAGCACACTGATGTTCAGGCCTCATTTTAAACAAGTATTTAAAGATGATGATGATCATGGGAACAGTTGGTTGTATCGTAGGTAGTAAGTAATGTTCTGTTAGTCCCACTGGCTAATTGAAGTCTAAAAATAGAAGTAGCACAGGAATCCAGCGCTAGTATCAGTGTATTTGCTAGAAATGTCCATGAACTGAAACTGATTTTCAGTGTCCTATGTATACATGCACGCACACTGTTTATATGCAATTGATTATAAGGTTGAAGTCCAAATTATTCATCGTCTTGGAAAATACCTGAAAATAATTCATTGCACATGTAATTTTAACACAATAGTTTTTATTAGCAAATGTCCTGCCTTTTTGATGTCTTTGTTAGAGGTTAATTAGGCAGGTCATTGGATAAGTGTTTTGTTTAAAAAAAAAAAGTTAATAATATTGACCACCAGCTTTTTAGTAGTTATTGTCATTTTTACTTTATTATTATTATTATTATTATTATTATTATTATTATTATTATTATTATTATATTAAAAAAATATATTTAGTCAAACTGAATTTCTCTTTTTGGCTTAGTCCCTTATTAATCAGTGGTCTCCACAGCGGAATGAACCGCCAACTTATCCAGAATATGTTTTGCACAGCGGATGCCCTTCCAGCTGCAACCCATCACTGGGAAACATCCATACACACTCATTCACACACATACTCATTCACTATGGACAATTTAGTTGAAGTGCAGTTTATTTATAAAGTAATTTGGAGAGGATCAGGTGCTCATGATTGATCACAGACGGTCCTGCATTATTCAATTCATGATTGACCAATCAGACGATTCCTGAGCCACTATAAATACTTAAAGCTCCATATCACAGCCATCTTCGTATTGAAGAATCCCCCCTTCCACCCCTACTCCTCCTCCTTTCCTAGATGGGTGGCACAGTGGCCCAGTGGTTAGCGCTGTTGCCTCACAGCAAAAACAACACTGGTTCTAGCCCTTACCAAGCCAGCTGACGTTTCTGTGTGGAGTTTACACGTTCTCCCCGTGCTCACGTGGGTTTCCTCTCGGTTTCTTCCCACCGTCCAAACACATGCAACTTAAGTTAATTGACTAATCCAAATCAGCACCATAGACATGCTCCTAGTAAGTAGTTATCTCTGAAGAGCGATCACTATCTGTTCATCAGCTACTACAGCAGGGGAGTTCTCCAGATCTACCTGAGCTCAAACTCTCCTCTCGCCTTACTAACAGGAGGGAGCCCTGGGCTCGAGGATCTTATGAGCTCAGGGCTCGCTTTAACATGCTTTATAATCATCAGCTCAGTGTGAACTCTTGAATTCCCCTATACCACATGTCTTTGGACTGTGGGGGAAACCAGAGCACCAGGAGGAAACCCACACAGGGAGAGCATGCAGACTCCACACAGAAATGACAACTGAACCAGAGACCTTCCTGCTGTGAGGCAACAGTGCTACCCACTGTGCCACTGTATCACCCTCAAACTGAAATTTTCCCAGAAGAAATATAATAGGAAATGCCTTGAACACTTCCTTGCTCCGTTAAACTGAACCTGGGAAATATTTGAAAATGGATTTGGGGAAAATGCAGATTCTTTTAATCACTAATGGAAGTCTCTAGTATCAGTAGCTACGTTTCCATCCAGCCATTTTGATTCGCATTTTGGATATGTGCATAAAAAAAACGATTGATGGAAACATCATGATGCGCATAAATGTTTGAAATGCATATAACTGAGTAGGATAAACGTTAATTTATTTTTAATTTTTTTTTAATCGATAAGAAAAGATGCGCATAAACTGCGATGGAAACTCTTTTACCGCATAAATTCCAGCATGTGCATTAAATAAAGGTCATGTGATTTTGTTCTAAGAGATCATGTGATGATGATAATGTGTGTGAATGTACAAACCAGCAGCTGAGCACATCGTAAAACATCTGAAATGTTGTTTTGGTCATTCTAAAGCGCCTCACCGTTTCAGTAGTTGTGTTATTATATTATTAATGATCTCCAGAATCAAGAGCGTCTGTGCTCCGCGTCTGACACCTTCAAACGCCACCGCGTGTTCACTGCGGGTCAGGATTGCCTTCTGAGGCACAAGTCATTTGTTAAATGAAGAGAAGATTCACGCAGCTTCTCCTACTGCAGCAAATTACGTTTCTACTATTGATATTTGGCGTAAGTTAATCAGGAAGTGACTGTTTTGTCCGCTCGTTGGATGGAAACGCTGCTTTATTCACGCGTCTTTTATGCCATAATCCAGTTTTGCGAAATAATAATAATAATAATAATAATAATAATAATAATAATAATAATAAAGTTAATTCGCGTTTTTGGATGGAAACATAGCTAGTGTGTTTTGTGTTGTGCAGCTCTGGAGCTGTTGAAGTCTGCCATTGAGAAGGCTGGGTATCCAGATAAGATCATCATCGGCATGGACGTGGCAGCATCAGAGTTCTTCAAGAGCGGCAAATACGATCTGGACTTTAAGTCTCCCGACGATCCAAAGCGTCACATTACTGGAGAACAGCTGGGGGATCTGTACAAGAGCTTCATCAAGAACTACCCAGGTACATACACACGCTTATGTACACACACACACACACACACACACAAACTAGTATGCACAACACTTGCTCACTTGTATATTCTCAAAACACACATACTCTTACACGTGCACAAACACACACACACACACACACACTCTTAGGCGTACGTTCTTGTAAGAATGTGTGAGTGTATTCGAGTTTTTATAAGTGCACAAACATAAGCCCACACACACACACACACTCTGTCTCATACTTCTTGTGTGGGCATATAAACACACTCACTCTTATACACACACACGTTATACACACTCACTCTTATATACACACACACACACCAGTGCACTCCAATGTGTTCACATACACGCATATATTCTCTCACTCAAACACACACTCTTATAGATGCACAAACAGTCACTCTTACAAGTGCACAGACCCTTATACATCCACACAGTCTCACTTATGCATGTGCACACACACTCACACTTTTATTAATACACTGACATGCACTCTTTCAGATGTATACGCTCACTCTTATACCAACACACTAATACAATATACACACGCACCCATACTCTGCATGCACAAGCACACACACACACTTGTATGCGCGCACTCTAGTATGCACAAACAGACTTTCTCTTATGCACGCATATATTCTTTGACGCACACACACTTACACGCACGGATCTGTTTACTTGTGTTTCTTCAGTGCAGTCCATTGAGGACCCGTTTGACCAGGACGACTGGGAGAACTGGAGCAAGTTCACTGGTTCTGTGGACATTCAGGTGGTGGGAGACGATCTGACCGTCACAAACCCCAAACGCATCCAGCAGGCCTGCGAGAAGAAGGCCTGCAACTGCCTGCTGCTGAAGGTCAACCAGATCGGCTCCGTCACCGAGTCCATACAGGCGTGAGTACACCGGCACATCTATTAACTTTATATGGAGAAAACAAATGCGTGTGCGGTTTTTCCCAGATTTAATTTAGACAAATTCAAGTTCCCTGCCTGAAGTGTTCAGCTCATCTTTCTTTAAAAGTTTATTTTAATTTAATTTGTGCACTGACTAAAGTGAAGAGGGTTGTGGAGTCTCAGATGAAAGTGAACAGCAGACGGGGGAGGAGGGTGGTTGAGGAGGGGGATCTGTAAAATGAGGTTCCGGATCAGATTTTTAAAGTTGCTGGATCCAGTGTGTTCTGGCACAGATTAGGCCCTGACTGTATTTAATTTATTATTATTATTATTATTATTATTATTATTATTATTATTTTATTTTTTTCATTTTTTTATTTATTTATTTATTTATTTATTTATATTTGTCTATTTTTAATTTATTTAAATTTACGTTTTATTTTAAATGTTTAAAGTTCATTTTTATATAGTTTAAATTTCTTTTTTTTAATTGATTTATTTAATTTTAATTAACATTTTTTTTATTTTAACTTATTTTAAATGTAAATTTTATTATGTTCATTTTTTTTATATTGTTTAAATTAAATTTTTATTAATCTATTTTTAATTTTATTTAACTATTTTAATTAATATTTCTTTTAGATTATTATTATTATTTATTTATTTTTATTATGTAATTTAATTTTATTAAATTTATTTGTTTTTAATTTTCCATCTATTTCCATTTATTTTAATTAAATTATTTAATTTAAAATTTACTTTAAACATTTAAGTCAACTAAATTAATTTTAACTAGTATATTATTATTATTATTATTATTATTATTATTATTATTATTATTATTATTTATTTTTTTAATGTAATTTTAATTTTAAATTTGTTTAAATTTTAGATTTGGTCTTTGTTATTTTATTCCATCTATTTACATTTTTATTTTAATTAAATTATTACAATTAAATGTTTAAAAGTAAATATAAATTAAATCAATTTAATTAACATTAATAATAATAATAATAATAATAATAATAATAATAATAATAATAATAATAATATTTATTTGTCTTTTTTTTTTTTATATTAAATTTATTTGTTAAATTTATATTTGGTCTATTTGTGTTCATTTTCCATCTATCTACATTTTATTAATTAAATTTACAATTATTAGTTTAAAATTTATATTTAAACGTTTAAGTCAGTTAAATTAAGTTTAACTAGTTTAATAATAATAATAATAATAATAATAATAATAATAATAAATTTTATTTATTTATTTTTTTCTTCAAAACTTTACTTCACAATATTATCCTGAGTTATATTTGAATAAATTGTAGATGTTTTAGCTGAAAGCTTTTTCTCACATTTATTTTGATTTGATTTTTGTTTATGTATATAAAAAAGTGGTCATTTTGATGTTCAAATGTGATGTGCTTGAGTAGTTTATTTTCAGTTGTACAGTTTAAATGAAATATTGCCAATTGTGATGTCCATTAGTTTCAAAGAGCTCTCTGCTGGAGCTGCATCACAGGGCCGTTGTTGTTTATGTTGATGATAATTGTGTGTGTAGCTGTAAGCTGGCACAGTCTAATGGCTGGGGTGTGATGGTCAGCCATCGCTCTGGTGAGACCGAGGACACGTTCATCGCTGACCTGGTGGTGGGACTCTGCACAGGACAGGTAAACCTCCGCTGCTCGACTTCTGCTCCTGCTGCTGTTTGAGTGTGACTGATCTAACTCTGCTCTTCTGATCAGATCAAGACTGGCGCCCCCTGCAGGTCAGAGCGACTGGCCAAATACAACCAGCTCATGAGGTCTGTTCTGCTGTCAAACAGTCACACACACCTCGCTAAAAAAAACATCAATATTCTCTGATGTGAACATTTATATGCATGCTTTTAAAGCCTTTCCCAAGCACACTTTTTTATGACTTTAATGTTTTAATTTAATTTTATATAATTTAAAATATTAATGAATTTAAATCAAAATATCAACAATTAATTTTAGTGGATTAATATGAGACCTGCTGTAGTTCATCAAATCAGTGGTTCTAAATGAATTTTGATGAATTTGATAACAATAATAATAATAATAATAATAATAATAATAATAATATTATTAATAATAATAATAATAATAATAATAATAATAATAATAACTTGTTGTTAATTATTTATTAATAATAATAATAGTTGATGATGATGATGATGATGATGATGATGATGATAATAATAATAGTTGTTGTTAATATTATTTAATAATAGTTGTTTGTTAATATTTAATAATAATTGTTGTAGTTAATTTTATTTAATAATAATAATAATAATAATAATAGTTGTTGTAGTTGTTTGTTAATATTATTTAATAAATTGTTGTAGTTAATTTTATATAATAATAGTAGTAATAATAATAATAATAATAATAATAATAATAATAATAATAGTTGTTGTTGTTAATATTTAATAATAGTTGTTTGTGGTTAATATTTAATTTGTTGTAGTTTTATTTAATAATATTTGTTGTTGTTGTTGTTGTTGTTGTCTAATATTATTTAATAATAGTTGGTGTTGTTAATATTTAATAGTTGTTGTTGTTGTTGTTGTTGTTGTTGTTTAATATTTAATAATAATAATAATAATAATAATAATAATAATAATAAT
>CAIGQQ010006952.1:435762-450250 GCA_903798035.1 Danio albolineatus
TACCGTGACCATCAGCATCACAAACATTTCATTGTTATTACCGTGACCATCAGCATCACAAACATCTCCATCGTCACTACCGTGACCATCAACATCACAAACATCTTCATCGTCACTACCGTGACCATCAGCATCACAAACATTTCATTGTTATTACCGTTACCATCAGCATCAAACATCCTCACCATCATCTTCATCATCATTACCGTGACCATCAGCATCACAAACAGCTGCTGTGTGATCGGCTGATTAGACATTTTTGTTAACAAGTAGTTGGACAGGTATACTTAATAAAGTGGCCAGTCAGTGTAAACAGTCTATAAAAAATAAGAAAATTAAAAAGATAATGGCCTTGTTTCAACAATTCAGCATATTTTCCAAACAATATGAAGTTTAAAAATTCCATAATGCAATATAGCTAAAATAAACTTACCTTATAGTTTATATATGTTTAAATCTTTCATCTATTCATTTTCTTTTTGGCTTAGTCCGTTTAATAATCCGTGTCGCCACAGTGGAATGAACCACCAACTTATCCAGCATATGTTTTACACTGCGGACGCCCTTCCACCTGCAACCCATCACTGGGAAACACCCATACACGCTCATTCCCACATATACACTACGGACAATTTAGCTCACCCTATACCACATGTGTTTGGGCTGTGGGGGAAACCGGAGCACCCGGAGGAAACCCACACCAACACGGGGAGAACATGCAAACTCCACACAGAAATGCCAACCGACCCAGCCGAGGCTCGAACCAGCGACCTTCTTGCTCTGAGGCAATCGTGCTACCCACTGCACCCCTGTGACGCCCATGTTTAAATCTTTTTAATGTAAAAAAAAAAGTAAACTTTTTATATATCTAAAGCAGCCGGGGTGTGTGTGGGATCCGGAGGTGCTCATATATTCTTGTCTCTCTACATCTTCTTCCGCTCTTATCCTCGTGAAGAGTTTCCACTAATCTGAAAAGAGTGTTCTCTTTCATATATCAGTAAATCCTCTTGTCTGCCCGGTGCTGAGTCTGATGGGCTGTCAGTCACAGATGATTGACAGGAGCAGAAGCCGCAGATTAAAGCCTCATGAATAAAACAAGCACTCGACCACCCACAGATCTGGGCGGACACCGGCTCCTCTGCGCAGGGTTTACAAGGCTTTAAAAGACACTCGGACACAGTAAACATTAGCACAGTACACTGCTGCTGATCAGAGGAGGTTTTAATCACAGTGAAATGACCGACATCTCGCAGCGCAGGTCTAAGGTGAGGCCTTTTTGTGTGTGAATGATTATATTTATGTGTTATACGTGTATGTATATATATTTTTTACATTCCTAGCCTATATACTGTAGGCCAAAAGTATTCGCTCTCCTGTGAAGTTATAATTCTGCTTGTAATCTGTAATTAAATTAATTAAAGTGTTGTTTAACTGAGATTTCAGCACATTTCTAATTGTAATAGTGTTAATAACTAATTACTAATTTCTTTTCTCTTCACCATGATGACAGCACATAATATTAGACTAGATATTCTTCAAGACACTAGTATTCAGCTTAAAGTGACATTTAAAGGCTTCACTAGGATAATTAGGGTAAAGTTAGGGTAATTAGGCAAGTCATTGTATAACAGTGGTTTGTTCTGGAGACAATCCAACACTAATATTGCTGAAGGAGGCTAATATGGACCAGTTTATGTTGACAATAAAAATAAATGCATAAATATATTACTAAATATTTATAAATAAAATAATAAATCATCAAATTACATTACAGATCCAAAGTCCAGAAACAAAAAATAAATAAATAATTATTTAAAAACACACGTGTGTGTTTGTGTGTGTTACTATAATAAAAACAAAACCAACAGAAAATGATCTGGGAAGGTTCTCTCTAGGTTATGAAAAAAACATACAAATAACCTATATGGAACGTTCTGGAAAGGTTCTATTTTGGTTATTAAATAAAATATGAAAATAAACCTACAGGGAACATTCTGGGAAGGTTCTCGCTTGGATATAAAATAAAACATGAAAATAACCTACACAGAACATTCTGAGAAGGTTCTCCCTATGTTACGAAAATAAAAAAACAATTAACATACAGGGAACGTTCTGGGAAAGTTCTCTCAAGGTTATGATAAGAAAAATCTAAATAAAACCAAGAGGGAACGTTCTGGGAAGGTTCTCTGTAAGTAATAAAATAACCATCGAAAATAGCCTGCAGGGAACGTTCTGGGAAGGTTATATTTTGGTTACCAACAAAATAACCAAACGGGAACTATATGGGAACGTTAGGAGATAGTCAGTGTTTGCTGGGTAATATTCAGTTTATTTATTTTTCAAATTAAAACTGGTTTGATTCTAAAGGTAAAGTTCATGTTTTACTTATTAATGATTTTGAATTGAATTTGAAAGATTTTGATCTTTCCTCCATATACTTTTGATGTTGAAAAGTAGGATTGGGTACCGATACTCTGTGCCATAAGGTACCTATGGAACCAGTATGGACCAGAGCGAATCAGAATATGAATTTCGGTGCCACTAGTGCTGCAACATGGACAAGAAGCATCAAGTACATAAAAAGGCACACATAGGTGTACGTTGTGTCACACCATCTCTTAACATTTAATTCTACTTTGAGGGATACAGACACCATCTGCGAAGTTTGTTTTTGTTGTTGCTTAGGAAACGCACGCAAGTAGACACACGTGCAGTACAGCGCATCCGGTAAGCGACTCCCTTCAGAGTCATAAACACGGATGTTAGTGTTCATCAAATCTGCTTAAACTAAGTGTTCTGAAGTATGGCTGTATTTTACACACAGATATTCTGACACAGCGACGTCAAGCAGACGCTTTACAAAAGTTGCGCGTAACGCCTGTTTCACAATGTCCAGTGGCAGAGTAAAGCAACGTTTTTATTTTTAAATATTAGCAAATAAATTGCCTATGACAAATTTTATGTAATACATTTTGGTATATTTGACTTTGCCCCACGTAAACTTTGGCTTCAATCAACTTTGGTTATCGACCCTTTATAAGAAAATACCCCTGCTTTAGATGCATGTCTACGGTGGCTGAGAAAGGTTAACGCGCTGCAATTTAAGAAGGCACATGCAATAACAGAAAACACCGGCAGATTAAGAAACGATCTTCATCAATTTGACAGCACACCTGTAGCAAATTCTCACAACACAAACAACGGAAGAAATGCGCAGCAAGTTATTGAAAACACAACAGAAGAAAACACGCAGCAAGTTATTGAAAACACAACGGAAATCTTTCAAGAGGACCCAAAAACATGACGGACACCGCTGCCAAGATACGGATGTAGTTAATTTATTTAATAACGCAACGTTTTAGTTGATCATTAATTTGACTGATAATTTACAAAAGACAATGGAATCGTGTAATCAGGATATTACACCTTTCACAGACCACCAATCCCTTCACTGAACAACAGTCACGGCGGGTCCGTATCAGCTGGGTCCGTCATGTTTTTGGGTCCTCTTGAAACATTTCCGCTGTGTTTTCACCAACTTGCTGCTTGTTTTCTTCCGTTGTTTGTGTTGTGAGAATTTGTAACAGGTGTGCTGTCAAATTGATGAAGATCGTTTCTGCCGGTGTTTTCTGTTATTGCATGTGCTTTCTTAAATTGCAGCGCGTTAACCTTTCTCAGCCACCATACATGTCACTGATGAGAAGATGGCGGATGTTTACTGTAGCACATTATGATTTTGCCAAGTATGATGCGATCCTGGATTAACATTTTTGTTCGAAAATGTACCCATTCCCGACCCCGAAACCTAACCACAGCTGTAAATTAATTATCCCAAAATCAGAGAGAAATAATAACAATAAAAATCATGTAGAAGTGCATAAACTTAACCGTAAACCTCAGCTTAACATAAACTGTGAATGTATCCCTTAATTCTGATGTGGGCCACACGGTGGCGCAGTGGGTAGCGCTGTCGCCTCACAGCAAGAAGGTCGCTGGTTCAAGCTTCAGCTGGGTCAGTTGGCGTTATTCAGGCAATTAAAATACTATGAATTTTGAGGTTTGAGTGAATCTTGAGCACTGAATAAACGAAGACATCAGGACAGACGACTTGCTGAGAATACTAACCGCTGTGCACGCATTCAAAGCGATTTCACTAATTGTCAATTCCTATTTGAAGATCTCTAAACCGCTGATGGAGCGACGGAGACGCGCACGTATAAACGCCTGCATTGGAAAGCTTCGCTCGCTGCTGATTGAAGCCCGCGCGACACCCGTAAGTACGAGCGTTAGAGCTACATTTACTTCTATTAAGCTTAAACTAATCCTAATCCTGCGTGTGTCTTTTAGAGAACGCAGTCATCGAAACTGGAAAAGGCTGAAATTCTTGAGTTCACCGTCTGGCATCTGCGCACACTGCACTGCCCTTCAACAGGTAATTATTATTATTATTAGTAGTAGTATTATTATTATTATTTATTTTCAAATGTAATTGTAATGTACATCCCTGCTGGAAAACAAACAGTAGAAGCTGACATTAAACTCCTCACAATTTTATTGCTTATGATAGAATTTGTATTGGTTTTAATGCAAACATTACGGGGATCTGCTGTTATTTTTTATGTTATATTGGTGGCATGCTTGGGCATCACAGTGGCGCAGTGGTTAGCACAATCGCCTCATAGCAAGAAGGTCGCTGGTTCGAGCCTCGGCTGGGTCAGTTGATGTTTCTGTGTGGAGTTTGCATGTTCTCCCCGTGTCGGTGTGGGTTTCCTCCGGGTGCTCCGGTTTCCCCCACAGTCCAAACACATGCGCTATAGGGGAATTTAATAAGCTAAATTGTTCGTAGTGTATGAGTGTGAATGAGTGTGTATGGGTGTTTCCCAGTGATAAAAGGGCATCCGCTGGAATAGTTATATATTGGATAAGACGAAATGGCTATCCAGCCCGAAATATACAACTCTCTCACTGAAACTCACAGTGATTTTACAAGAGAAGTTAAAGGCCTACGAGTCTCTGGACTCCTACAGTTGTGTTCTGTGTGGTCATGTGCGGGAGATAATGCTCCATGATCACCAGATTCAACACTATGTAGTGCTAAACACTGAGGTTCTGCCTAGCCAAAGACAAGGAGAGAAGACGGAGCTGTACAAGGCCTGAGTAATCATCAACAAGCAAAACAACTGCATTCTGACAGCGAACTGCAGCTGTACGGCAGGGTATGTGGACGTACATGTTTACATTTCAATATTAGCATTCAGTGGAATAAACATATGCTGGATAAGTTGGCGGTTCATTCCACTGTGGTGACCCCAGATTAATAAAGAGGCTAAGCCGAAAATAAAATAAATGGATAATTAAAAAAACAATTTAAAAAATCATGGCAATTTTTTACGTTTTTTAGGTTTTTAAGCGAATCAGGTTTCAACTTAATTTTTTAAGGTCGGCAAATTTGAACTTAATGTTTTAAGTCTGCTTAATTAAAGCTTATTATAATGACTTGTAAAGTTAAGTTAGTACAACTTAAAAATTTTAATGAGCAAACTTTTACAGTGCAGCACATTCATTCATACATTCATTTTCTTGTCAGCTTAGTCCCTTTATTAATCTGGGATCACTACAGCGGAATGAACCGCCAACTATTCAAGCATATGTTTAACGCAGCGGATGCCCTTCCAGCTGCAACCCATCTCTGGGAAACCATCCAGACATCCATAGGAAACCCACACAACCACGGAGAGAACATGCAAACTCCGTACAGAAATGCCAACTGACCCAGCCGAGGCTCAAACCAGCGACCTTCTTGCTGTGAGGCATACATGCTACCCACTACACCACCATGGCACCAGTGCAGCACAAAACTATTTTCTATTTTTAACTATTTAACTTAAATTTCTATTAATTATTAATCATTAGACATCAACTCTCATTTCTCCCTGAATAAAGTAATACAACAACATATTCTTGCATTTAGGAAAATAATAAAAACAAACATAAAAAATAATAATAATAATAATAAATAATAATAATAAGATAGAAAAAAAATAACATTATTGATAAAAGTAACACATATTAGGCCAAACAACAATGCAGAAAATATATAAATACAAATATGCAAAGGGTACAGCAGTAGAAAATAATAATAATAATAATAATATTCATTCATTCATTCATTTTCTTTTCGGCTTAGTCCCTTTATTAATCCGGGGTCGCCACAGCGGAATGAACCGCCAACTTATCCAGCATTTGTTTTACGCAGCGGATGCCCTTCCAGCCACAACCCATCTCTGGGAAACACATCCATACATTCTCATTCACACACATACACTACGGACAATTTAGCTTACCCAATTCACCTGTACCGCATGTCTTTGGACTGTGGGGGGAAACCGGAGCACCCGGAGGAAACCCACGCAACCACGGGGAGAACATGCAAACTCCACACAGAAATGCCAACTGGCCCAGCCGGGGATCGAACCAGCGACCTTCTTGCTGTGAGGCAAACGTGCTAACCACTCGGCCACCGTGGCGCCCTATAATAATAACAATAAAATTAAATAAATAAATAAAAACACTCCATTCATAACTAAGCCAGGGGCAGGGAAAATAGTTCAGCTATATATTTGCATACATTTTCCCAGAGATGGGTTGTGGCTGGAAGGGCATCTGCTGCGTAAAACAAATGCTGGATAAGTTGGCGGTTCATTCAGCTGTGGCGACCCCGGATTAATAAAGGGACTAAGCCGAAAAGAAAATGAATGAATGAATTTGCATACATGTACACACATACATATACGCATATTTAGTTATTTATTATATTTATTTTTAAAGTGTAAGAGGAAGGGTTGCCAAATAGTGTCAAATTTTTCAGTATTACCGCAAACTGTATATCTCATTCATTTATTTTATTTTCAGCTTAGTCCCTTTATTAATCTGGGGCCGCCACAGCGGAATGAACCGCCAACTTATCCAGCATATGTTTTACGCAGCGGATGCCCTTCCAGCAGCAACTCATCTCTGAGAAACATTCACACACACTCATTCACACACTGCAGACAATTTAGCCTAGCCAATTCACCTATAAAACTGTATATCTAATCTTCTGCATAGACTGCATCAGATCATGCATCCAATGTACGGAACTGGGTGAGGAAGGATTTTTCCAGTTCAGTGTTATAAGCTTTCATTCATTAATTTTCTTTTCGGCTTAGTCCCTTTATTAATCCGGGGTCGCCACAGCGGAATGATCCACAAACTTATCCAGCATAAGTTTTATGCAGCGGATGCCCTTCCAGCCGCAACCCATCTCTGGGAAACATCCATACATTCTCATTCATGCACATACACTATGGACAATTTGGCTCACCCAATTCACCTGTACCGCATGTCTTTGGACTTGTGGGGGAAACCGGAGCACCCGGAGGAAACCCACGCAACCACGGGGAGAACATGCAAACTCCACACAGAAACACCAACTAACCCAGCCGAGGCTCGAACCAGCGACCTTCTTGCTGTGAGGTGAACGTGCTACTCACTACGCCACCGTGGCGCCCTTGTTATAAGCCTTTTTAGCAAATATTAAACAAAAAGGCGAGAGCATTTGATTGTGTAGATGAAGAGGATACATTTATAGAGTCCAAATAATGCTACTAAGAGGCAAGACTCAATATCTAAAAGGAAGCATTCAGAAATTGATTTAAAAATTGATGCCCAAAAATATTCTTAGCGCTGGACAAAGCCAGAAAGTATGAAAAAGAGTGACTGGAGCTTGTTGACACCGATCACAAATTGGTTCAAAACCAGGGTTCATTTTAGATATCTTTTCGGCTTAGGGCGCACTCACACTATGCTATCTGAACCATGCTCAGGCCCGTTTCCCGGATCGTTTGATAAGTGTGAGTGCGCTGAATCAGACTCAGGCACGGTACAGTTGGCTGACTCTGGCCCGGTTGGAGGAGGTGTGCCTGAGCACGGTTCACTTGGGCTTTGGCGCGGTACGCTTGTAGTGTGAGTGCAGAGCGCGCCTGAGCCTGAAACTGAAGAGGAGACGTGACTTTTGGGGACTGTTTGATATGGATTTCTGAATCATTCTTATTGTTTAATGAACACAAACTGTGGGAGATTATTGTGGACACAAACCCCTCACTGCACCTTCAGCAGACCTCCTCATTGCTGCAGCACGAGGACGTCATGAGTGTTTATGAGCGTCAGCAGTGGCTGATCTGTGCGGGGGAATATCTGACTGTGTGTCACTGCATATCAAACCACTGAAACCAGATAATGATATGCAGAAATGTCCACTGTGCTGAGCGAGACGCTTCTCTGACACTGAAGAGAGCATCATCCATGACGGAAGCCTGCTCAGGCCCCGATGTAATGTGAGTGCGGGCCGTCAGGGGAGACGGGAGGGGGGACAAGCTTACTTCGGCCTGGTTCAAGGGAACTGTACATAGTATAAGTACACCCTTAGTCCACGATAATCTATGCAATCATAACTATTTTTAAACAATAAAATAACTACGATACTATGAGATACTGTGAACTTTGAGGTTTGTTGACTTTCATTTTAATTATATTACTTTATACATGGCATTTTGCAGTGAATTTTTGTACATTCGACTGTTTATTTATTCACATATTTATATCCTACAGTTAATTCAGAATTCAGCGGCTAGGATAGTGACCTGCTCGCGTACTTCTGATCATATAACTCCAATCCTCTTTCACCTGCACTGGCTGCCCGTTCACTATCATATACAATACAAAATCCTACTCCTAACATACAAAGCTCTTCATAACTCGGCCCCTCACTATCTTTCTGACCTTCTTCATTTGTACGCTCCTTCACGCTCTCTGAGCTCATCTTCTGCTGAACTGTCGTCTGTTCCAAGCTTTAAGATGAAGTCATTTGGTGGCAGGGCTTTTAGTTGTGCAGCACCACAGTTATAGAGCTCCTTGCCTTTACACATTCGCCAGGTGGACTCTATTTACAATTTTAAATTTCAGATAAAAACATTTGTGTTTAGGATAGCTTTTAATGATTTGCTGGTTTGATATTATGTCGATTGTTATTTTTACTGCTTGTATTTTTATGATGTATTTGTGATCTGCTGTAAGGTGTCCTTGAGTGTCTTGAAAGGCGCCTATAAATAAAAGGTTTTATTATTATTATTATTATTATCCCTTGATTGCAGACGGCTGCTTCTCACTCAGGGCTGCTGTTTATGCTAATGAGGGAGAGATAGTGGGCGGGGCTTTACAGTGTGCACATTATACTGTCCAAACACATGCGCTATAGGGGAACTGAATAAGCAAAATTGTCCTTAGTGTATGAATGTGTGAATGAGTGTGTATGGGTTTCCCATTACTGGGTTGCAGCTGGAAGGGCATCCGCTTCGTAAAACATATGCTGGATAAGTTGGCGGTTCATTCCGCTGTGGCGATGCCTGATTGATAAAGGGACTAAGCCAAAAACAAAATGAAAGAATGAATGGTGGCATGCTAAATCCAAGATTCCATCGCAAATATGTCAAAACTATATTAGAAATATTTAATATTTGCTGGTTTTGATGGCTAAAATTGGATTGTATTTGTTGCAGAAATTATTATAAGTGTTTTTTTTATCTGGGATACAAAAATGTAGTATTAGAAAGTCAGAAGTAGCATAACAGAAGGAAGTATGTTGTGTTTCATTTGTGTCAGATGAGTGGAGTCAGTTCTGTGAAGGATACACGGCGTGTGTGCGGGAAATCACGCGCTTCTTCACAGCCGCAGTCCCGCGACCAGACCCACGCGCATGCACAGAGCTGAACCCGGAGCAACCCGAAGGTTTACAGCACCCGCTCTCACACACCGCACGAGTCTGGAGACCATGGAGCTAAACCAAGACACACTTTAATATTTAAATTACTGCTAATCCTGTATTATTTCGTAGCACTTCAATACAAGTAAAGTTTAGAAAAACAATCACTTATGCTAACTAGAAATTGTTAGAATAATCACCCAAGCCATTATCACAATAGCCAACATTAAACAGGTATGTTTTACTTGATAAAAATGAAGTGTAAATACTGCCATTTCTTTTTAGTAGCGCGTGCACAGTAACGTAAGAGCTAGGGATGGGCGATACCAATATTTTTGTTTCCGATCCGATACCAAGTATTTCAAGATAAGTATCGATGTCGATACTTAAATCGATACCTTTCAATACTTTATATGAAGTATTTTATAGTGATTTTTAAAAAACTGTTTATGACCTTTACTATTATTATTATTATTATTATTATTATTAAATAAAACACATGATTCTTTTTTACATTTATTAAAATTACAGAACTATAATTGGCTAAACAGCACCATATATAATGACAAATTATACACTGCACAACTGAAATTCTTCACCTTATTTAAAGGTCAAAGCAGCAGAACTTTGGATTGCAATATTACATAATTATTATTTATTATATATTATATTATTATATAATATTATATAATTGTTAAGTTGCTATTTTCATTTGTGCTTCCTGAGTTTAATCAGTTTCCAGGTTTTTGAGAAGAAACAACAGAATGGGGATTTTTCCCCGTTTAGCTGAATACTTTGTGAATAAACTCCAGATTTTACTTTGTTTACGTTCAGTCATGATGTTGACAGCTCCACTCTCGAGTTTTACGCTGACCTATCAGCGGAAGAATATTATAGTTCCCATTCGTCTTGCTATTTAATTAAATATTTATATAATATGCGGCACAATAATTATTTTGATATTTCAAAATCTCTTATCACTCAGTAAGAAAAACCCCACAGAAAAGTTCGATACTTTTACTTAATCAACCCTTTTGACACAGTGGAAATATCAACACTTCAGGATTGATCCGCTCATCCCTAAGATCGAAACGATGCGGGAATAATTTACATAAACTTTTAGGGAAAACGAGGTACAAAAGTGTATTTTTTAATATAATGTTTTGAATTCGTTTTCTTAATGTTTCAATATAATTATAGCTTTTTTAAATCGTGGTGTCTGCTTAATGTGTAGGCTAATTTGTAAAATTGCTCATTATCGTGGACAAACATAACATCAGTAATTAAACAAACAAAAAAACATAGTATTATATTAGTGTTGGAAACAGATCTATCACAGCATAATGTGATAATGTACTCACCCGTGTGCAGTCCATAAGTTGAGAAGTTTGTTTCATATAACTCTCTCGTCAGGATGCCAGATATCCTCCTGAATACCTGTGTTTGTGTCCTGTAAAAGGTTTGGAACATAACAACTACATAAATGACTCGGTATTATTTTTGTTTAATTTAAAGATTGCAATGTAATTTTCTGCTCATGATGAAACGTGGTCATAACATTGGCCCATAAACACTTCCTGCTTGTTATCAAACTATTTCATAACTGTAACGAGAGGCAATTCAATCATAACTTATTGTTAAAACAGCCATCATAACATTATTTATCATACGTGGCTCTTTTTGGATTCTCATAAGCTATGGAAATTAAAATGTGAAACAGGAAGTATGTTTGGACCATTGAATTTGTTTACACTCCTTAACATGGTCTATAGATGGTGTTACTCTCCCATTAAAATGCCTTGTAATTTACGAGTGTCTAAAAATAAATTAGAAATATTGCTATAGTGATCAGCAGAATATTCATTTAATTCTAATCCTTATTAGTCCCATGACAGCTTTGAGTTTCATAAAACTGCAATTAATGTATAAGCACATAAAAAAATCCTGTAATCATTTTACAGTCACTAGTTTTTTTCTTCAGAAAATGATAATATCATTTTTAAAATTAGACAAAGTAAGATTTAACATTATTTTAAGTGAGAGCTCAACTAAAAATTAAAACTCACTTACCAGCCATCCTCAACATTTCTTTCCTTTACTGAAGACAGAGGAAATAAAAAAATTGGTAACCCAAACACCTATAGCCATTTTCGTATGCATTTTCTATTTCTTGTAAAATATTGCAACAAATGTTTTGAAAGATAATGCATAAACTAATGTGAAATTATTGTAAAACTTCACCAGAATAAACAAACAAAAGAAGGTGTTTGAATTATTTCTAATATCACACTGTGCTCTTAACATACGAGCAAGTGCATAAAATCGGCATGGATGGAGGGGACGTGTCCCCACCAATAACTGAAATGTCCCTACAATAATTTAATCAACTTCAACGTAAAATAATGATCCGTTACCCTTAGTAACTTACACATGCACAAAATCAAGTTTACGAGTTCACTGTAATACTACTAACCAAGGCAGTGCAATTATTCATTCATTCATTTTCTTTTTGGCTTAGTCCCTCAGTCCCACACTCATTCACACTCATACACTACGGACAATTTAGCTTACCCAATTTACCTGTACCACATGAGTTTGGACTTGTGGGGGAAACTAGAGCACCCGGAGGAAACTCACACCAACACGGGGAGAACAAACTGCCAACTCCACACAGAAAGGCCAACTGACCCAGCAGAGGCTTGACGAGCGACCTTCTTCCTATGAGGCAATTGTGCTACTCACTGCGCCACCGTGGCGCGCAGTGCAATTAGTTCAGTAAATCCTAATTCCTTTTCGATTTTGGCCTCCATGATTATGAAAAAAAACATAATAAAATAGTTTTCAAAAAGTTCACACTGAGCTGATGATTGATTATAAAGCGTGTTTGGCATGCTGTCCCGGGAGAGAGCCCTGAGCTCATAAGATCCTCGAGCCCGGGGCTCCCTCCTGTTTGCAGGGCGAAAGAGGAGTTTGAGCTCAGGTAGATCTGGAGAACTCCCCTGCTGTAGTAGCTGATGAACAGATAGTGATCGCTCTTCAAAGATAACTACTTACTAGGAGCATGTCTATGGTGCTGATGTGGATTAGTCAATTAACTTAAGCTGCATGTTTGTGGACGGTGGGAGGAACACGGGGAATCTGGGGGAAACCCACGTGAGCACGGGGAGAACGTGTAAACTCCACACAGAAACAGCAGCTGGCTTGGTAAGGGCTAGAACCAGTGACGTTCTTGCTGTGAGGCAACAGTGCTAACCACTGGGCCACTGTGCCACCCATCTAGGAAAGAAGGAGGAATAGGGGTGGAAGGGGGGATTCTTCAAGATGAAGATGTCTGTGATATGGAGCTTAGGGTATTTATAGTGCCTCAGGAATCGTCTGATTGGTCAATCATGAACTGAATTATGCAGCACCGTCTGTGATCAATCATAAGTACCTGATCCAATCCAAATTAGTTTACAAATAAACTGCACAAATTACATCACTCAACTTTCAAAATGTCTCTACATCAATACCTCCTCAAAGCCCAATTAGAGTAAAATCATGTAAATTGGCATTTACAACACGAGCCGGGATTGTTATTTGTATTATTAAGTGTTTAATTTATATTATTAAATGCTTTACGCCCCATTCACACGAGGCTTCAGCGTCAACGCTTGACAGAGGACGTGTCTGAAGTTGAGGCTGACGCGATCGTCATAGCAGCGTCAGCCAATGAAATAAGTTAACAATTGGCTACTGACTGTCTGAGCTGGTGTATTTGCATACAGCGATCTGATTGGCTGACGCTTACGTCGGTGCTTAAAAAGTTAAGAAATCCCAATTTCTGCAGTGAGAAACGCCACTGAAGCGGCGCCGATGGATTCACAATGCAGTTTGGCAACGCCTGACGTCACCAATTCAAAGTGAATAGGAAGCGTTGATGCTGACGCCCCGTGTGAATGGGGCATTATTCATGTTTTTAAAAGCGCAAAAATCATTTGAGCAATGCATGTGCTCTAGCGATGTAAGTCCCTTATACAAGTAAATACAAATGTGTATACTAGCATAAACCAACGAAAAGGTGAAGAATTCAGGTGAAGGAATCAATTACCTGACATTCACATACATCTGTAGATCCATTTCATAAGAGCTGTGGATGAGAATGATCAGTCATACATTCCCTTCACCCAAATAAACATCATACATGCACTATTGCTTTCATAAAACACATCACAGCGTCACAAGAACAGCCTTTTAATCAATATCCACAAAATACAACCCTTTAAATACAACTGGAAACATACATAAAGATGACCAATTAGCTGACCAATCAGAGCCTCTTGAGGGCAGGCCTTTAAGAGGAACTAGGAAAAATGACAGTGGTTTTCATGTCAGCTGTATATAATCAGATTAAGATATATGAACAAATATCCTGATTTTCTACAAGTGAAGCACGAGCACACATTGCTTAGCATCTTATAAACACAACCAAGCCTTAAAAACACACTCTGGACCAGCCCTTTAAACATCTGCAATCATATAAGCGCATTTTAATGCTTTAGAAGTGTCAAAAACCTACAGTACCTTTAGGTGGACTAATGTAGGGAATAGTCGTATACAGCATACAGTCCCAGTAGGTGGCATTACAGGGCATTCTTCCATTACTGTGTTCGTCTTGTTGAAGTGTGAAGGTTTAGAAGTGTGTGCTGG
>CAIGQQ010006952.1:477709-488613 GCA_903798035.1 Danio albolineatus
AAAACCTTAGAGAAATCAGTCTGGAGATATTTCTTGGCCCAGTCTTGTTGTTTCAGCTTGTGTGTGTTGTTCAGTGGTGGTGGTTTTTCAGCCTTTCTTACCTTGGCCGTGTCTCTGAGTATTGCACACCTTGTGCTTTTGGGCACTCCAGTGATGTTGCAGCTCTGAAATATGGCAGAACTGGTGGCGAGTGGCATCTTGGCAGCTGCACGCTTGACTTTTCTCAGTTCATGGGCAGTTATTTTGGTTTCTCCACACGCTTCTTGCGACCCTGTTGACTATTGTGAATGAAGCGCTTGATTGTTGGATGATCACGCTTCAGAAGCTTGGCAGTTTTAAGGATATCTCACTATTTTTGACTTTCGGAGCCTGTCAAGTCCTTCTTTTGACCCATTTTGTCAAAGGAAAGGAAGTTGCCTAATAATTCTGCACAGCTGATATAGGGTGTTGATGTCATTACACCACAGCCCTTCTCATTACAGAGATGCACATCACCTAATATGCTTCATTGGTAGTAGCTTTCCAGCCGATACAGCTTGCAGTAAGACAACATGCAGAAAGAGGATGATGTGCTCAAAATACTCATTTGCCTAATAATTCTGCACTCCCTGTATAATCCTTAGTCTATGCTGACATCATCTTCAGCAGCTCAAACACTCTAATGGCTAATGGACAGACGGCTGCTTCTCACTCAGGGCTGCTGTTTATGCTAATGAGGGAGAGATGGGCACTAGTGGGCGGGGCTTTCCCCCTCTGATGACACGTACAAAGGGAGAATGTCAATCAAAGTGTTTCTGCATCAAGTCTGATTATAAACAATACAATTAACTCATGTTTAGCATTAGAGGCTGCTGGAGATACTCACACACTGCTGATGCACAGCATAAACCCCTTATAAAAGTGCATAACAGCAGCGAGTCAGAGCGCACAGCACCATCTAGTGGACACACAGAATGTGTCAGCCTGTAAAACGGGTTTATCTTCGGATCTGTTTAAACTTGACTGTGGTGTGTTCAGATATTTCACAGGACCGAACCTGTCGCCGGCGTCTGTCTGCTGGCCGCTCGGGGGTGAGAGAGACAGACAGGTCCAGATCAGCACAGAGCAGTTCTGCGGTCTGGATGCGCTCGTCCCGCAGGGGTTCAGGAGCCGCCCGGATCAGAGGCTCGCCACACACCTCCATCAGTCCTGCACACACACATACAGTGGAATTAGCCCTGCTGTAAATTTACAATTTTTACACAAGAGATTTTCTTCAACACATTTATAAAAAATAATAGTTTTAATTACTCATTTCTAATAACCGATTTCTCTTTGCCCTGATGACAGCACATAATATTAGACTAGATATTCTTCAAGACACTAGTATTCAGCTTAAAGTGACATTTAAAGGCTTCACTAGGGTAATTAGGGTAAAGTTAGGGTAATTAGGCAAGTCATTGTATAACAGTGGTTTGTTCTGGAGACAATCCAACACTAATATTGCTGAAGGGGGCTAATAATATTGAATTTAAATCATATTTTACAAACTAAAACACTTTTATTCTAGCCGAAAATATCGAATACTAAAAAAAAATCCTTGATTTGATTCGATTTAAACATGATTTGAGAAACATTTGAAGAAGAATAATATCATATCATATATTTTTATTTAAAGCTATGTCAGCAACAATGATTAATTTCATGGCAAAAATATTTCAATAATGCATATATAATTAAAATGAATATTATTAGAAATAAACATGTATGACACTGTATTCATGAGCATTTCAAAATACAGTAAATCATTTTCTTGTCAGCTTAGACACTTCCCATGACTGGGAAACATCCATACACACTCATTCACACACATACACTACAGACAATTTAGCTTACCCAATTCCCCTATAGCGCATGTGTTTGGACTTGTGGGGGAAACCAGAGCACCCGGAGGAAACCCACGTGACCACGGAGAGAACATGCAAACTCCACACAGAAATGCCAACTGACCCAGCCAAGGCTTGAACCAGCGACCTTCTTGCTACCCACTGCGCCACCATGGTGTGTTTTAGAGTGTGTTGATGAAGACAGAAACATGAATAACCTTTTTTTTTTAAATGTAATTCCAGATAAAATAATATATGAAAGTGAACAAAATAAAATGTAGATTATATTTCTCATTTCAGTTTGTGCAATCTGAGGACTAAATTAATTTGATACTAAACTAAACTCTCAGTTACACAAGATTTCGATTTAGCATTTTGTTTTGAGTAAATAATAGATGAGCAATTCCAGCGTTACGGATGTGACATTTGCAGTAAATACTCAAAACATAAACTCACATACGAAGTATATGTTAAAGAGCCCCTATTATGGGTTTTTGAAAATGATCTTCATCAGTGTGTGTCACACAGCTCTAAGTGCAGTGAAATGTCCAGCTGAGGCTTAAATCTGAAAGTGCACAGTGTTTAAAACTATTGATTCATCTATAAAAGAGTCGACTCATAGGAATCTCCTCAAACGAATCGCCGTGCTTACGAGTCTTTAGCTGTTTCGGCATGACGTGAACACGAAACATAAGCCCCGCCCATTTGTGCACACGCAGACCTGGAGAAAATTCTAAACCCCCAACCCCGCCCACAAACAACAGCCGCACGCAAAGGTTGCCAGATTGGGCGGTTTTGAATTTGATTGTGCAGGTAAAAA
Source organism: Danio albolineatus (assembly GCA_903798035.1). NCBI lineage: Eukaryota > Metazoa > Chordata > Actinopteri > Cypriniformes > Danionidae > Danio > Danio albolineatus. The sequence continues at coordinate 480,395 of CAIGQQ010006952.1, forward strand.
CCTTTTGGAGAGGGTTTGGACTGGAATCAGCTACATCTGGCAACACAGAGAAGAGCACTGTAGCAGACATGTGCTCAGCTGGATATTACTGGAAGTGTGCAGATGAACCAGAGATGAGACTGTGAAGAGTCAGTGGTTGAGGTTTATTTCTGCAGAAATGCCTCAGCATTATAGCCCAGCCTTGTGCTGTGTTCCTCTGAGGAGCTTCTGAAATCTACACGCTTACACCGGAGGATTCGTCGAGTGTTTGTTAAAGGAAGGAGCAGAAAACACTATTGATGTATGCAGGGGCGGACTGGCCATAGGGAGCAGCGGGACATTTCCCGGTGGCCTGGCGGTGAATCTGGCCTGCTATCCAGCAAGTGTGAATGCGTGTGATTAAAATGGTTGCCTCATTGTTTTCTCCAGCTTGTAAATTATGTATTTAATTGTGTTTTGTAACTTGTAACCGCTTGTAGTGTCTCTGGTTAACTTGTATTCTCATATCGCGTCTAAAAGCACGTTGTAAACGTGACGCGTGACGCTTTGTTTACGGATTAAAATGCGTTTGTGAGCTTGTGTTCCTCTGCTGTTTGTCGTTGCTATGGCTACATCAGCTCTCCTACACACGTGCGGTGGTCCTGTTTCATAATGGTTCAGCTTTTGCTGCTGTGTGCATTAATACTGCATGTGTGTCGCTGTTTTTACTTCTGGTTAAGAATAGAGTGATATGCTGGGAGACCGGGGGGTTAGTTTCGGGGGTGAGGTGTCTGAAATACAGGCGACTCCCGGGAAAAACGAGTGTTGGCAGATATGCTCACGCACACACTATGACTACTTCAGTATTGATAAGCCGTGGTGGGCATTCTCTTGCGCTGAATGATGTCGACCAATCACAACAGACTGGGTCATCGGTCCAATCAGCACAGTTTAGCATCGCGCTAAGGAGGGGTTTGGGAACAAATGGATCACTGAACGATTCATATAGGAGTCGCTGGGATAATGAGGTAAAGATAAATGCAGATTATAAGACAAGGAAAGTGTTTTTTGACCATGCATGCATATTAGCCTGCTGTTGGAGACCCCCAACACCAAAATATGACCCTTTTTAATGTATAATAGGGGCTCTTTAACATTATACTGACATTTCTGTTTATATTTTCCAAAACATCTAACCACAGACTTAAGGGACCAGAAAAATATCAATCTGCAAACATGTTTTCTACTTTAAATGAGAGAAATAAACATGTGTTATGGATGTGACCCCAAAAAAATTGGGAGTTTACAGTATACAACATACTTTGTAGAAATTCTGTGAATTAATCTGCACAACCCAAAAGAAATAATGCTAATCTAAAGGATAAGAGTCTGCTAACTATGGAACAAACATGATTAGTTTTATTTTATTCAATAATTTTGCATTTATGAGGAAAAAGTGTCGTTATGGATGTGACGTCTCTCTGTTATGGATGTGACGGATGTGAAATTGCCACTTGTGTGACTTTGGTAAATCAAATATAATAGTTTGAAAACACTGACAGACATTTTGAGTATTTCTAAAGTACTGTAAAATACTTGTAAACTGTAGAAACGGTTTCTCTATTTTGGTGAAACTTAATTTTTTCATGGCAAGGTTGACATTTGCATGAAATTGCTCATAAATAATTTTTGCTTTGTTCTGATGACTAGGCATGGGACGATAACCGTTTTCAAGGTATACCGCGGTGTGGAATCGTTAAGGTTTTCATACCACCAAAATTTTCTGCTATACCGTATGAGTGATATTTTTTATTTACATTTTTTTTTGCTTTGTTTTTTAGGTGTAAATTGTAAAGAAATATGTGTTTTTAAAACAAATGAAGACAGCAGAAGTCAATGATTCACTTGAATTATTTAGCCTGACATGTTTACTGCCTCAAAATATTTTAAATGTTTCTCAAAATAAAATATATTGTGTTGTAAGGGGAAAAGGTTTTGTTTTATAGCCAGACATTTAAAATAATATATTTTAGAGCAGTAAACACAATACGTCATACCGTGAAACCCTGATATTTTTATCCAAGGTTATCATACCATCAGAATCTTATACCGGCCCATGCCTGCTGATGACATTATCTACATAACATCAAACATATTATCTAACACAGAGGGCCCCAAACTTTTAGTTACGAAGGGCCAAAAACCAAGGTTAATTGAGGGCCATGGGCCGAAGCTAAACATACCAAACTGCACTGTGAAAAATGCAGGGTTCCACGCAATCCGTTCAGATTGTCCAAAACCAAATCACTTAAGTTAACACATTTAAGTGAATAAAAACATAAAACATTTAAGTTGTCCTAAAGAAATCCAAGAATTGCGTTAAGCTCATTTTGCATAAGTTGAACAAACAGAAAAATAATTAGTTTGAGTCTTTATTACATTAAAGTTGCCATCCTTAATTTCTTAATTTATTTGATATTGTTAATATATAGATTTAATCATATTAAATAATGCAACAGATTTTTTTTACTTACTGATTACAATAAAAACATAATAATTTTTTGAACACAGTGGAGATCATACACTATACACTAGTAAAGCTGCACCTGCTTCTGCTGATGTCCTCTGCTTTGTCTTCTATCCATCAGTGACGGTGTTTTATTTGTGGAAATCTGATTCATTTACAATATTTAGTGGGAACGTTTAATTTCAGTTTGCTGTTTGTAGCTCCACAATAAAACAAACCACCAGAAAAACTACCTCTCTTCTAAGACTGGATGGTGGGCCAAATCAAAGGTTACCAAGGGCCAACTTTGACCAGCGGGCCCTAGTTTGGGCATCTCTGATTCAATTCAATTCAATTCACCTTTATTTGTATAGCGCTTTTACAATGTGGATTGTGTCAAAGCAGCTTCACATAGAAGGTTATAGTTAATTGAAAATGTCAGTTTAGTTATTAGCTAGTATATTATTAGCTAGTATAAAGCTGAGTTCAGTTTAGTTCAGTGTTGTTTAATATTCACTACTGATCTAACATATTGTAATTTCTTCCAAAATATTCTTATTTACAGATTTATTTACTTACTTATTACTTACGGGATAGTTTAGTCACTTCCCGTTTAGACTACTGTAATTCACTTCTGTTTGGTCTCCCTAATAAAATTCTTCATAAATTACAACTGGTACAAAACGCTTCACCCTGTTCGCCTTGTCACCATGGGAAGCAGATCCTTCAGCCACTCTGCTCCTCAGCTGTGGAATTCACTTCCTCCTGATCTCCGTAATTTAGACTCTCTTTCACAATTTAAAACCAAACTCAAAACACATCTGTTTAAAACAGCCTACTCTCTTTAGCTCAACTGCATTATTTAAGTTTGTATTGTTTTCTTTTGACTTTTATATTGTGTTTTTATTGAACTGAGTGTTCTTAATGTCTTGCACGGTGACCTTGAGTGTCAAGAAAGGCGCCTTTAAATAAAATGCATTATTATTATTATTTAAACAACACAACATCATTGTTTTAACTTCAATGTTGAGAAAAGTGATCTAAATTACAGCATTTATTTAATTCAGAATTGTAAACAAACCTTAAATACATCTTTGTATACAAACACACAATGTTAACAGTTGATTCACATTAGTTTCACACAGTACTGAGAAGTGATTTCATAAAATACGACGAAGTATTGTCAAACATTGGTCTGTATTTGATTTAGAAACGTTGGTGACGATAACTGTGTATAAAACAGACAATAAATGATTACGATAACTATTTCCATCTAAATAAATATATTATAACACTCTTAACTTACCTTTAATTGTAATATACGGCTGCTGCGTCGCGTGAACACTCTTCCGTGATGAAATATGCGAGAATTCATTCAGAAAATGAACTAATTTGTGAAAACAACACTTTTTTCAAACTCCCTCCACCGCTGCCGCGCAGCCATTCTTCCGGGTGAAGGTGGCGTTATGCGCATGCGCTCTGATGCGCCGCAGACACAAGAAGGGATACAGCTGCGGATACTCACGTCAATATAGCATAATTTTGGTGACGCTGTACAACAGTTCAGATTTTGTACATTACTGTAAAGTTTAGGTTTAGGTTTCGGTAAATATGATGTAAATACACTTTATTGGGTAATAAATAGTATAAATACAAATTAAGTGGTGGAAAGAGTACTGATAAATCATTTTTAAGTATCATTACTTGCCTAAAAATGTAGTGCAAGTAGAGTAAAAGTATCTGTTGTAGATATTACTCAAAGTATGAGTAAACAGTAGACATTTCAAAAGTACTCAGTATTATGCTGTATAAATGTACGCTGATGTATTTACATAATGTGTGGATGTGTGTAAACGTAACATTCTGCAGTGCATTTAGTTATTGCCCAGCAGACACACAACGCCATAAGACGCTAATATTAGGTTAGATTTAGGTTGTGATGTCAGGTGACCAAAATTCAATGTCTAGCCAGCTTCTGAGGACAAAGTTATTTTGTTAAATGATGTACAGTGTCAAATGACTTTGATATTTGGTTGATTTTAGGTTGTGTTAGAAAGTGACCAAAATCCAACGTTGAGCCGACATCTTAATCCAGCGTCACATTGACGTCACATACTGACATTAATTCATCAGATATGACAACCAAAATCCAACATCTGATAGACGTCATAGTGGTAACGTCCACACAACATCAAGCTGTAACAAGACGTTGATATTTGGTTGATTTTAGGTTGGGACGTTGACGTCGCCTGACGTCGAGTTCTGACGTCAACCAGATTTTCATTTCCAAACAAAATGCAGCGTCCCCACGACATTGTGGTACAACTTCAATCTGACATCATGTTGATGTCCTGTGCCTGCTGGGTGTTTAATGCTAATTGGTCATCATACAGTAAACATCCGCCATCTTTTCATCAGTGTTGTGCATCTAAACCAGGGGTGTCCAAACTACGGCCCACGGGCCATCTGCGGCCCGCAATCAGTTTAGTGGCGGCCCGCGAGGCTTTTAGAAATATTAATAGAATCTGGCCGCTGTACAAAAATAAACGTAATTCAATAAATAACCACCGGGTGTCGCTATCACGTGCCTTCAATTAGGCAGCATTTTCTGTTATGGCATAAAACAAACCGACCAATCTGAGGGAAACATAATTGATAACCATGTTTTGGTGAGCCATGGTGCATCCAAGAAGAAGGAAAATCAACAGTAAGTGCAGGAAATGTCCGAGTTTTACAAGAGTTTGGACTCATCCAAATTTCCCCTGATGAAACGCCATTCAAGAAGGTGATGAGTCTGTTTGGCTCCTCATATATATGTGAGCAAACATTTTCACTGATGAATCTAAACTAAAGTTCATTGAGAACCAATCTAACTGACAGCCATCTCTGTGATTTGCTGCGTATATCTACTACACGACTCACTCCTGACTTGGCATCAATTCTGATATCGAAAGCACAACATCACTGTTCACATTAACAGAGTTTATGGTGAGTAAAATTTATATTATGATTTTAAAATGTAGAAAATAATTCCATAATAATACCACACACACACACACATACATATTATATATATATGCGTGTCTGTGAAATTGTAAAATTTGGCCCACGACCACGTTTTGTTTTTTGCATCTGGCCCTCGGCCCAAAAACTTTGGACACCCCTGATCTAAACAGTCTCTGGGTCAATGTGTGTGAAGATCTTCTTGGACACTTTTAATGCTTCCAAACAGTTTGCTGTAATAATAAATCGCCATGTCTTGAGTTCATCATGATGTGATTTACCTTCTGTGTGTGATATGATTGGACAGGAATCACAGGACTGATTGTTCTAATCCTCATAGACAAGAAAGAATTAAAGTAGTGACTGCAGGATGAAGGACAGCAGTTGAGTAAAAGCACCGATACTGCACTAAACATGCACTCCAGGGAAAGTACAAATCCACGTTTATAAAACTACCTATAGTAAAGTACAGTTTGTAAGAAAAACCACTCAATTACAATTGATACTAATTGATATTAATATTGGGAAAACAAGCACTGCTGAAAAATGCTCAAAAAATATACATATAATAAATAAATATGCAAATATTACAGGTAAAACTTGCTTAATGTGTTTGGAAACGTATTTAAAGACCACATTAACCTCTTACACTCTGGTGCTATTTTGGGATTTCCGCCTGGATTTTGCCTACCTAATTTTTAAAGCTTCCCAAATCCACATGCAGAGGAGTAAATGCAAAAATGTGGTATCATTTTAAAGAAAACCTTGTAAATTTTCATAAAACACTGTTGAAAGTGATTAAAATAATTGTATATGTTGTCTGTGTTATCATAAACACTTAAAAAAAGAGGCGCTTTCTGTATTTTTTCTTTATAAACTCAAATTTAAAAGAGTACCTTTTAGGTTCTGTGTGGTCTAGATTTCTGTAATTAATGTTGGTGGTTCCTGCTCATGTCAGTAATCATAAGAAAAATGAAAAATGCCTCTATCATAATCTATGAAAAAGTTATTGTATTCCAACTGATGAGAGGTGCTATACCTTTTTTTATGTAATTTCCGCCTACCAAACTTGGAAAGTCTTCCATATCCAAATGCAGTGGTATAAATGACAAATTCCAGTGTTATTGGACAGAAAACCATTTGAATTTACAAAAGAAACTGCTGAAAGTAATAAATAATATTTGTTCTGTTTTCTGTTTTATGATGAACCACTTCAACATTGGGCGCTTTTTTATTTTTTGTTCTAAAATGCTTTTTTGTAAATGTGTAGATAATCCCATAAGAGAATAAGACAACTCCAGACAGTTCTGCTTGAGACCAGCAGAGAGCAGCAAACACTAGGAAAAAGAATTCTGTCTCTACCATAGAGTATGCAAAGGTTATTGTAATTCTGAAAACTGAATATTGGGAAAATATGGCATGCGGATAGACTAGTTTTCATATTTTCACGATCTTTGGTTTGATCAAACATAATTCCCTGTGTTTTGACCACATTTGTCATATATGAAGCATATAAAAATAGGAAAATGACAGCTCGGGTATCCAGTATTTTGTTGTGTAATTAAATGTTAATAACTTTTGTCCAGTAAAATAAAAACCTAAGTGATGCATATGTGCATAAAATATAGCTTCTACGCTTTCAAACGGAACCACTTATAGGGGTCTTGCGCAACCACGAACCTTTAAAAATGAAAGTGAAACTGATTACGTCATAGGTCCGCTGAGTTTAAGAGGGTAACGTGTGGATAAATGTAAATCTCAGTGTATTTATAAACACCGGTCCTTACAATGATGACATGATTCAATTGTTGATTATGTATAATGTAATTAAAACAAAGCCTCAAACAAATCCATATATTTTGTAAGACGTTCATTATATTTTTATTATGCATAAGAAACGCTCACACAGCCGGAGTAGCGAGAGTTATTTATTAGAGCATCGTTATTACAGATCAGATCATTATCACTAGCGGACAGGAGGAGCCAGTTAACCAACCTAAACTAGTCCTTCCATCCGCCAGTGGTAGTTTAGGAGTAACCATGGCAACATAAACTTGTTAACCTATAAGTGAGCAGTGCTTTCAAACTAACCCACACACACATACTCACGCACACACACACACAGTGACAGTAATAAATAGGAACTGTTTAGGTTGTCATAAATCAATTAACATTACTTAATTATCTCTTAATTAGAGCAGATGAGCAGCGCTATCAATCATTACTGCGGTTTGTAAGGCACTAACGGGTCAGTACTGCACACTCTTCCGTCTTCTCTTCCCTTTTTCTGGGCTCTTTTCTGATTGAACTACGTCTCCCATGATGCACTGCGGGGCCAGCGTCACGTGTCGGGGCTCAGTCTCGGTCCTTGAGGGCTCGTAGGATGTAGTTCTCTCTCTCTAGCTGAGCGTTTCTCTCTGAGAGCTCTTTAATCTGCTCTCTCAGCACCTCCACCTCCTCTCGCACCGCCAGCATCAGGTGAGACTTTACCAGGTCCTGCTCGCGCACACGCGCACACACACACACACGCACACGCACACACACACACACACGGTTATGATTTCAGCCAAGAGTGACTTACACTGCAGTCGGGGGGGGTGATGATGATTTATTTCCATATGAAATGAAAATATTGAGTAAGGGGCGGGGTTTTATGATGATATATATACTTCCAATTGAAACTGAATACTGATTAGGGGGGTGGAGTTTTCAGTATAATGATGAAGTTTTAACTGAAATTGAATATTGAGTA
>CAIGQQ010006952.1:536597-553866 GCA_903798035.1 Danio albolineatus
CACTCTGAACAGATCATTTGAATCAGTGAGTTGTTTACCAGAGACTCGCTCTGAATGGATCACTTGAATCAGTGAGTTGTTCACCAGAGTTACTCTGAACAGATCATTTGAATCAGTGAGTTGTTTACCAGAGATTCACTCTGAACAGATCGTTTGAATCAGTGAGTTGTTTACCAAAGACTCACTCTGAATGGATCATGTGAGTCAGTGAGTTGTTTACCGCAGACTCGCTCTAAACGCTTGTTCACAAATTAAAATCCTCTACCAAATTTCTCCATTTGAAAATGACTTTTACTCAGCTATAATTGCGTAATGTAGTGGAAGGAAAAATAAAATATTTTGTTTTGAATGAAGTAAAAGATTCCTAAAATAAATATCTAATAAAGCACAGACACCTCAAATATGTACTGCAGTAAAAGACCTATTTACTGTCCAGCACTGAGAGAGAGATGCACAAACCATCAGGACTACAGAGAAACATTAAACCCCAAATTACAGCTGAATTCACTACGTTAGACAATAAAACACAACCTCAACATGTATCAGGTGACAAAGCAGATTATATCATACTAGAGGCACAATACACTCATGCTGTCACAGCGAGAGAGAGAGAGGAGACCAATACATACATCAGTGATGCGCTTTCAGATAGAGACCACAGGCAGCCCGAGACGGCAGCAACACCTCCAGCACCATCCTGATGAACACGGGAGCCCTCTATGGGTGTGTGCTGAGCCCCCTCCTCTTCCGCATGCTGACTCGCGACTGTACTCCAACATCCAGCACCGGCCTCTTCATCAAAGTTTGCAGACGACACGACTGTGGTGGATCTCTAACAATAATGATGAGACCACCTACAGGAGTGAGGTGAGCAGGCTCATGGTGCAAGGTCAACAATCTCCACCTGAATGTAGAGAAGATGAAGGAGATCGTGACTTTAGGAGAGCACCATAGACTGTAAAAAATATGGACGTAGTATCCGTGACGTCACCCATAGGTTTCTGATGAACCCAAAAGAAGCTACTAGTAGGCGTGGCCAACCGTCGCCATTTTGTTCGTGCGTCATCGCACCAACCGAGGCATACCAAACAAGGGCAAAGAGGCGGAGCGTGGGCGGAGCTACAGGACGCATGCTGGCATTTAGCTTAGAGCTTTCTTATGGGAGAAACACATAATACTTCATTACCTGCGACTCGTTTGTGTTCTGACCACATGTGCTTGGTTGTACACTATATCAATAAAGTGTTTAGTCTGTTGAAAACACTGCTGTAATACATCAAAGCCACTTAACATCGTTCTTATGACGTTTTTCAACAGGAAGAAAGTGCAGATTACATCCAAATACTTCAGATATAGTCTGTGTTAGTAAATGCAGGGCTATTGATGAAATCCAGGCAGAACACTGTATGACAACGCTTCAGATGACGATTTTATAGCCTACAGCTGATCAATCTGTCAGATTCTGGAGTGCATTAGAGTTCTGAAGAACATTATAAATCATTAATTACCCTAAATAAAACAATTACATTTATAGAGATGGTATAAGTATATAATTTCAGTCACCTGGGAAGGCCACGTGAAGGGTTTGTGAGCACAATTAAGTGCACACAGCATGCCATATTATCTGATAATGGTAGGAAATAATTCTAAAAGGCGACTGACTGTGTAAAGCCACATAAAACAACACAAAAATACGATGAATATGCCAAGATCTGCGGCTAATCAGCCGGAATCAGCTGAGGTGACGTGACGGCGACCAGCGGGACTAGCTGTCACTCAAGTGGCCACGCCCTTAATTATGCAAACTTAATTTAGCTTAATATAAAGGAAACGGATGAGTTATGAATAAATTCACCCCCTCACAGTTGTCATGAAGGGTAATATCAGCTATATGAACCAAAATCGTTCTTTGTACCAGGCTGTAAACACCTTTTTTTTCTGCTGTAAAGTTGGCCATTTCACCAGTGGGCTCATTAGAGATTTGCTCTATTATGGAGCAGGACTAGCGGAATTTCGATGAATTGCAAATTTTAGTTACTTCCGTATTGGCTTCCCGAGGGAGAGCGGGAGGTTGCTGCTTGGAGAGCACACACCAGGCACGCTCCACTAACCATCAGTGGTGCTGCAGTGGATAGAGAGAGCACTGGGTTGTGCACATCTCTGAAGACCTGTGATGGAACCACAACACTGCATCACTGGCCAGGAAAGCCCAACAACACCTGTACTCAGTGGCGGTGCTAGCTTGAATGGCACCCTGGGCGAACCACCCCATATAACCCCCCAACTAGCGAAACTCGCTGCGAGCCGACAACCTCCGGTCATAAGTAACATATAAGGCTGTTGCTCTAGTTTCACGGCGAGTATAATAATGATGATGATGGAAGAAGAATAAGAGATAAAAGACAGACAGACATACAGAGAGAGAGAGAGAGAGACTGATGGAGAGACACACATATAAAACAAAGAAGAAAAACACAGGACAATAATAATAATAATAATAATGATGATAGAAGAAGAATAAGAGATGAAAGATAGACAGAGAGAGAGAGAGAGACTGAGATATATTATTGGTTATTACTAATATTTATTATTAGAGTATTTTATCAGCGTGCATGTAAACAACCGGGATTCATACCAGGAGGCGCGCGGGGATGGTACGCATGCATCAGTGTGCTTTCACCAGCGCTGTTTCAGTTTCACATAAAGCAGTGGTTCTCAAACTGTGGTACGGCACCGCTAGTGGTACACAAGCTTCCTTCTAGTGGTACACGGAGGAATCTCTAAATAATTACAGTAAAAAAAATTAAACCCTTATAAGCCTTTGACGCGATTTTAACAGGCTAAACCTTTTATTTAAGGGGCTGACAATAATAAATATTGTTAATTAGAAGAGGGCGCCATGGTGGCCGAGTGGTTAGCACGTTCGCCTCACAGCAAGAAGGTCGCTGGTTCAATCCCCGGCTGGGCCAGTTGGCATTTCTGTGTGGAGTTTGCATGTTCTCCCCGTGGTTGCGTGGGTTTCCTCCGGGTGCTCCGGTTTCCCCCACAGTCCAAAGACATGCGGTACAGGTGAATTGGGTAAGCTAAATTGTCCGTAGTGTATGTGTGTGAATGAGAATGTATGGATGTGTTTCCCAGAGATGGGTTGTGGCTGGAAGGGCCTCCGCTGCGTAAAACAAAATGCTGGATAAGTTGGCGGTTCATTCCGCTGTGGCGACCCCGGATTAATAAAGGGACTAAGCCGAAAAGAAAATGAATGACAAAAAAAAGAAAGAATGAAAAAAAAAATGTTCATCAGACGCTGGATTCGAACCGGATTTATAATTGTTCGCGTCAAAACATATCGCCATGCACTTTACGAGCTACGCCACTCACTGTCAGTTGCACTCTTTAGTTATGTTGTCTCTGTCAATCAAACAGTGATAAGCAAGAATTACTCAACTAGCTTATTCCAACGAGGCGCGCTGTTTGCACTTAGCCAAAATAGACACTCCAAAATCTGCATTTTTTCCACCCTCGCAGGGGCCTCAGGGGCACACGGGCCCCTGGGCCTGTGCCCATAACGCCCATTGGTTAATCCGGCCCTGGCCAATGCCTGTACTTCCTCCAAAAACTGAGGAGAGCAAGACCTTCCATCATGTGCACCTTCTACAGTGATGCCATCGAGAGCCTCCTGACCTGCTGCATCACCGTGTGGTACAGAGTCATGTCAGAAGACTCTGCAGCACATTGTGAGATCAGCCGAGAGGATCACTGGTGTCTCTCTCACCGCCCTCTCAGACATCTACCACACCCGTCACACCCGGAAAGCCATTCAGGATTGCAGGTGACCCATCCCACCCACCTCACAGCTACTTCTGCCACAGGTTCCGAGCCCGAACCAGCACGTTCAAGGATAGTTTCCTCCACCAGGCGGTCCGGAGACTCAACTCCCACCCGACGGGTACTACAAGCACAGACTGGGGACTCCCTAACCCACTCCTAACCCAGACACAAATGCACACTCACAGACACACACACACAGACATATCACCCTGCAGCCCAATACTGGTTAGTCACTGAAGCTAAGCAGGGCTGAGCCTGGACAGTGTCTGGATGGGAGACCACATGGGAACACTAGGTTGCTGTTGGAAGTGCTGTTAGTGAGGCCTATAAATGAAATGAAGGTTAACAGCCTGATGGATTATGGCCTTTGTTTTTACAAATGCCATCCGGTAGGGTTGGGTACTTATGTAACGGATAGAGATGCGCGGTTGGCGGTTACAGCCGCGGACAAACCGCGGATCGGGCGGATGATGTGACGAAAAATAATATTTTAATTAAATTCGGGCGGGTGGCGGGCAGTTGTACCAGAAAATTGTACAGTACAGTGCGTTTAATTTAGGCTATTTATTTATTTTTGTTCCTGTGCGCCGATCGGAGACGGAGTTCACTGCTGGTATTCTGAGAGCTTTATAGGGTGCTTCTCATTTCTTATTTGTGCATTCTCGTTTCCTTTCCTTGCTTTCTTTCCTCGTGTCTCAGCTCCACCCCTCCGGGATGCGAGGGAAGGACACAAGGAAAAGACTCGAGGACCGAGGAATCGAATCAAGTGAAAAGACACGTCCTCGTATCGTTTAGCGTCACTTCAAAGCGTCGTCAATTAATGCTGGATTTGGCTCGCACGTTTGGATCTACTATTCAATTCAATTCACCTTTATTTGTATAGCGCTTTTACAATGTGGATTGTGTCAAAGCAGCTTCACGTAGAAGGTTATAGTAAATTGAAAATGTCAGTTTAGTTATTAGCTAGTAAATTATTAGCTAGTATAAAGCTGAGTTCAGTTCAGTTCAGTGTTGTTTAATATTCACTACTTAGAGTTCAAACACTGAAGAGTAATCCATCGGTGCGCAGCTCTAGCTGCAATCTAGTCGCCGGACGCTGGAGAACTCGAGGCTCGTCTGTCCTTGGAGGGTCACAGGAATCCGTCTCTTGCTTGCTACTCCGCCAAGCAGCTGCTCAGGATACAGCGAGGTCCAGGGTTAAGGAGCCTTGGAATCGTCTCGTCACGGGTCTTGGATCGCATCCGTGGCGCTGCAAAGTCTTTGGGGGCCTCGGGATGAATATCCCCAGTTGGAATAGAGAACAAAGAAAATAATTAGCGTAGCTGCAGTTCATAGTGTATATAAAGGAGATGCGTGGAGCACATTCATGCATCATACCGCTATGTGACGTATTGAGTGTATGCTTTACTAAAAAGATAGGTCTTTAATCTAGTTTTGAACTGAGAGAGAGAGTCTGAGCCTCGGACATTATCAGGAAGGCTATTCCAGAGTTTAGGAGCCATAAATGAGAAGGCTCGACCCCCTTTACTTGATTTTGCTATTCTGGGTACTACTAGAAGCCCTGAGTTTTGAGATCTTAAAGAGCGGGTTGGATTGTAGCGAGACAGAAGGTTGGTTAGATAAACAGGAGCTAGATTATTTAATGCTTTATATGTAAGAAGTAATATTTTAAACTCAATACGAAACTTAACAGGCAGCCAGTGTAATGAGGATAAAATTGGCGTGATATGATCATATTTTCTAGACCTGGTAAGAACTCTGGCGGCTGCATTTTGTACTAGCTGAAGTTTGTTAATAGAGGAGGCTGGGCAACCAGCGAGCAGAGCATTACAGTAATCCAGCCTGGAAGTCATACTACATGTCTACATTAAAGTCATTCTCTATTCTCTAATAATCAATACAGAAACATTCATTAAATAATAAAAAGGAATAAGCCATTCAAATAAAGAGCCCAATCAGCAGATGGCGGGCGGGTGCGGCCTTAAAAATTGGTCACAAATGTTGGTGCGGATGGATGGCGGACGGATGATGAGTTTTGTGATGCGGTTGCGGATGAAACAAAAGCCCATCTGCACATCTCTAGTAACCGATATGGACCGGACTGAATCAGTACATGAATTTCAGTGCTACTGGTGCTGCGACAAGGACATTAGAAGCATCAAGGGGTGCATCAAAGACACACACTGGTGCGCGTTGTGTCACCATCTCTGAACATTTAACTCTAAACAACTTTGAGGGATACAGACACCATCTGCGATGTTTGTTTGTTCTTGTTGCTTAGAAAACGCACACAAGTAGACAACACGTGCAGTACAGCGCATCTGGTCAGCGATTCGAGAGTCATCAACACGCATGTTTGCGTTCATCAAATCTGCTTAAACTAAGCGCTCTACAGTATGGCTGTATTTTACACGCAAGTATTCTGACCCAGCAGCGTGAAGCAGACGCTTTATAAAAGCTGCGCGTAAGGAAACACGTCAAGCTCAATGAAACATTTGAGGACTCATAGAATCAACGTACATGCCGAGCAATGCACCGTCTCTGACAGCTCGCCACATCATCTGACACCTTCACTGAGTACATTTACACCAATACTCCGATTTTAATATGATTAGGACAATACTCTGATTAAGAGCCGATTATGCAGTCATTTTTGAATAACCCCTAAAGCACCACAGACACCCGCGTCACTAAATGCAGAGGTTTTTTTCTTTCCATTCGATCTGCAGCATCAAACTCCATTAAAACAGCAGTCCTTACATCATATTCTCAATCAACACCTCAATACAGAACAATGTGCTGCTGAATGAAAGTGAAAGTGCTGAACTGCAGTGAAAGTCGAAAGATTAAAAATTAAACACCCGAAATGACTTGAAACTCTGGAGGAGACGTGGATAGTCTGGTGACGCGATGAAGTTAATCAGTACTGTGCTGTAACATGTGAAACGGGATCACAGACGAAAGTGAAGAGGGTTGGGGAGTCGCGGAAGAAAGTGAAAGTGAACAGCAGACGGGGGAGGAGGGCGGTTGCAGGTGCAGATTTCAGAGGTGCCGGATCTGGAGGTATCATAAGCCCTGCTATAGCCTAAGATAAATCTTTATTTTTACCTTTAAAATAATAATAACAGTTATATAGCCTATTGAATTGCGTGTTATCCATGGCCAAATGTAACCAATGTTCATGGTAATAACTGTAAATTGCTTGAGTTGAGGGAGGTAGACACTCTCTGTTTTTCTGGCTACACTAATGCCTTAAAATCTAACTAACACATTTAACTACTATTAGATTATAACATTTAACTTTTTCCTAACACTGATATATGATTGGTTCGGTAATACATGAAGCGTGATGACTCTATTCACTATATTTATTTACCAGTTATATGAATGGACCCTTTTCACGAACCTGTTATGACGTGTCTCTTTAAGGCAAGTCATTGCACTCGGCAGCCATCTCTGAAACGCCTCTCGGGCTGTATGCTCGGGCATTCTGTCTGAATGGGGAAACATCAAATTCTCCAAAACTGTTTGCCAAGCTAACGATTACATCACATACGTGGAATCACCAATAAAACTAAACATCAGCGGTCTCATGAGTGTCCTTTTTAAACGTTCGAATCAAACAAAATCTGCATATTTTCAGGTTGAGCTAATGCGCATGCGCACTTGAAAGCAACGAGATCACGACACCAACCACATTTCTGGCCGTTCTGAACATGATCATCCTCTGGATAATGATCGTCAGATCGCGCTGCTCTTCTGAAGTAATCCACAACATGGCTTTGATGGTGAATCCCCTCCAGATATGACAGAGACTCTGTTTACAAGTTTGTGGGCGTTTGAGTAGTTGCTGTCATGTGATGTGTGTTTGACAGGACAGTTTCATACAGATTACAAAACCAGAAAACTGTTTTCAAGAGCACTTGCCTCATTCAACACTACAGATTTCAGGCTTTATGTGGGTATATTTCTCATGTCTGTGAAGCAAGTATTCGCTGAGATTCCAGTGTGTTTGTTGACCACCAAACTGTCGGGAAAGCACACGCCTGCTCCGAGCCCCTCCCCCGGAGAATCCTCAGTCTATAGCGATCACCGATTGGCTCTTGTACTAGTAGGCGGGGCTTCATTCGCTATATTGACCGTTACACTTTTCCCCATTCAAAAATATAGGAGTGACATGTCTTGTGTATACTATAGTCTTTGTTCTAATGCAGCGCCTATGGGGCAGGACAGTAAATCTGACATTATTCTCTCCTTTGGCTGCCCTTATCAGTCTCACACTATTGTTTTCCTTCTTCTAGAAGTCTTGGTAACACCATCATGGAGTTTCTGTTGTTATTTCAGCAAATAGGATTGCAAAATTATTCATAGAGCTCTACGATTCACTGCGCTCTGAGTTTCACCGTGGGTTAGTCTCACCGTGGGTTAGCTTCCATGTGCAGGCATAGTTTGACGTCTTTATCTAAAATAGTTATGTAGTTAATAATAAAAGATATACGACGTGTGTTTGGGTGTGAGACGTAGTTTGGACAAAGTTGTCGGCGATTCTTCCTATTTTGCAGTCATGCAGTGTGAAACTCCCTGTCGCCAAAGCAGCGACAGAACACCACCCCAGATAGTCATGCAGTGTGAACACATCTGTGACATGACTGCTTTGAAAATCATGCAGTCTGAACTCGGCATAACGGGACAAACTGGTTGCAGCGGGAAAGTCGTCCACATGAGGCGAGCGGTCGGCTGGTAAGCGCGAAAAGAAACGGCGTCACACCGCCTCGTATCGTTCGTTTAAAAAATGAAACGCAGCCATACGTACCTCTGAGCACGTAATGTGTGGTCTCCAGAAAGGTTCGTGGGACTAGGTTTTCACAATTAGCCTGGGTTGAAAAACGCAGATTGTTGCTTTGCTCAGTGAGCAATAACTGTCCTAACATTTCTAAGACCAGTCTCAATCTGTGTAAATCAAGAATGTATAACGCATGAAATATGATATTAATAATAATAATTCATTTTATTTGTAGTTGGCGCCTTTCTAGACACCCAAGGTCGCCTTACAACAAGCATCGACAGGAAAAATAGAAACAAATTAAAACAAATTAAAAATTAAAACAATTAATAAAACATTGCCGAACTAAAATGGAAACAAATTAAAATATGCTTAAAATGGCTCTTTTATTTTGTTTAGGATAACATCAAATAAAACGAGAGAGACTTTTAGAAAAGAGAAATATACGACACATAATAAACATACATGATATTATCAGACCTTTTAGTTTAAGTTAAATAAAAATACAAATGTATTTAAACTTTTAATTGATAAAATCATGTTGGACCAACTCAACTGCATTTAATTGTGTAAATAGTTTTTTTAGTTGGTGCTAAACAAATTTATTTAATGGAAATCCTGCCCTCAATTAAATTGAGTTCATCCAATAAGTTATTGTTTTGAGTGTAGTAACTTAGGCAGTAATGCAAAGTAATAAGAAGTGAATAAATAATCTACATGAGAGGAACAAGAGGGACCAAAATCAGTCATCATGTCTAGTGCCCCCCCCATGGGATTAAAATGCACCCCCAGTTATGACGTCATGGCGCCAGGCCTGAATATAGGTCATTTTCCATATTATAAATCCCATATTCCATATTAATGCAAAATTTTCTTAGTCCTTTTAGTAATAAAACAGCATCAGTCGAATCTTTATCATTTAATTCACTCTCTCGACAGCCAAATTGCCATTTTAGCTCGCCCCCTATGAGATATTTAGTAAAACCTGAGACTGTCATCTACTTCTTTTATATTTGGGAGAGATGGAGAGATAGAGAGAGAGAGAGAGATATGGAGGCGGCGGTGGTTTATCGTAAGAGGATTTACTCTTCACAGTCTGTCCTGACATTTGCTCAGTGATGGAGGGATGAGAGACGTGAAGATGGACTGAATGAAGGGAATCTGGGTCACATTCACTGACGACACACAAACACCAAACACAAGAGTTCATCCCAATTAAAGCTGCGCTCTGATTGGTCGACACTCACGCTGGGCTGTCTGCTAGCGTTGGTCATTAATTCTCTATACAGACGCTGAATACACTAAAACAATACAATGATTTATTAGATTTGCTTCATTTTTTTTAAGGTAAATAGTTGCACACTATTGATATGGGCTGAAGTTAAAGGTGCTGTGAGTTTCTGACTCTTCTAAATCATAAAAACACCATTAAATGTTCGCAGATATTTGAGAAACATGCTGAGTGAACGAGCTTGTTTATCTGAGAAACAATGCTGAAGTCAGTAGGGATGGGCGATACCAATAATTTTGTTTCCGATCCGATACCAAGTTTTTCACGACAAGTATCGTCAATACCGATATCGATACTAATACTTTAATTAAATATTTTATAGTGGTTTTAAAAAAATGGTTATCATGTTTATTATTATTATTATCATCATTATTATTGTTATTATTATTATTATTATTATTATTAAATTAAACACAAAACACATGATTCCTTTTTACATTTATTAAAATAGCAGAACTAAAATTGCCTAAATGGCACCACATATAACAAAAAAATACACTGCAGAAACCTTATCTGCGTCCCAAATCGCATTCTTATGCACTATTTTATGCCATTTTGTAGTATAAATAGTGTAAGTAGTGCGTTTGTAACAGGGTTATATTGTATCTCTCCACTTGCACACATTAAAATACTATTGGGAAGGAAGGGGTTAACATTTGTTTATGTTTTACATGTAGAGCGCCCCCTCTGTTATAAAAGAGAGAAATTCAGTGTGTATGAAGAAGAAGCCAGTGCACGAGGGCTGGTTGACTTTATCTGCACTCATTTTTGTTTTGACTGTTGCTCCACAGACAATAAAGCACAAAGAAAAGATATATCAAAGTTGAAATTTATTTACACAACGCAGAAGGGACGCAAAAGATTAGTTACACGTTCACACTGAAAACTCTAACAATAATAAGTGCACTTTAATTACCCGGATGATGCACTCATTCCACCGGTAAACAGAAGTGTGTAATGATGGACACTTCACGCACTCAACGACCGCAGCTTTGCTCACGTAGCTATCGGGCGCACATGTTGGATAACTTTATTTATTTTGGACTGTGAAAGTGAAATTCTCCTACGAGAGTGATTATAGCGCCTCCTGATGGTGAATGCGGTTATACTCATGCAGGTATTATTTGGTATTTTGGTCATTTATTTCACTAATTTGGCAACCGTCAAACGTCATCAGGGAAACGGTTTAGTTTACTTCCGTTTAGTAAATCCATTAGTGCTTCATTTGGGACAGCACTACATACATATACTATACTGTTGAGTGTGTAAGTGCATAAGTAGATAGTGCATAGTGTATAGTGTGTCATTTCGGACGCAGCTAATGCTGAAGTCAGTAGAGATGGGCGATACCAATATTTTTGTTTCCGATCCGATACCAAGTATTTCACGACAAGTATCGTCGATACCGATATCAATACCAATACTTTAATTAAATATTTTATAGTGGTTTTTAAAAAAACGGTTATTACCTTTATTATAATTGTTATTATCATCATCATCATCATTATTCTTCTTATTATTATTAATTATTATTATTATTCAATTAAACACAAAACACATGATTCCTTTTTACATTTATTAAAATAACAGAACTAAAATTGCCTAAATGGCACCATAACAAAAAAATAATACACTGCAGAAACCTTGTTTAATTAAAAAAGTAGATCTCTCCCAGTTATTATGTGTACCTAAACATTGTATTTTACTTGATAAACAAGTTTTTTTAACATTATTTAAACTAAACTACAAAAAAATCAAAATGTCTCGAGTAGGCTACAGTCTATTTTTCTGAACCCTGTGAAATGTAACAGAAATCTGAAATATGCCAATTTACGCAAATTACATAAAGTACAGAGTTTCGAGTAGTATTCCCCCTCAGCTTTGGCATATTAATATTACAAAGAATCATATATAATGATTCCCCCTCAGCATATTATATTTATAGTATGTACATCTGTGTGTTCATATGAACATATATCAGGTAAAACTTAATATAAACTGGCTGTCTGTATTGAACTCGACTCGACTTTTTGTAAAATAATTCCCACTGGTTAGCTGGACAATGACCGGATTCCTTAAAGGAGCCAAAGTTTTGCAACCCACGCTGGGTGTGTGTGTGTGTGTGTGTGTGTGTGTGTGTGTCTGTACTACTGAGCCGTGAGCTAACGCTGACCCATTAGCGGAGATACAGCGGAAGGATATTATTGTTCCCATTCGTGCTCCTATTTAAGTAAATATTGATATAATATGTGGCGCTATAACAATTGAGACATTTTTAAATCTCTGATCACTCAGTAAGAAAACCCCCAGGAACGATTGCTACTTTTAATTAAGGATCGATCCTTTTGATACATTTCCAATATCGAAAATATCGATACTTAAGGATCGATCCGCCCATCCCTAGAAGTCAGATATACATTACTATCAAAGTGTGTGTGGGGGTCTTTGCGTCAGTAATGTTGGTCTGCAGCTCTCCATTGTTGCAGATCTGAGATGTTGTTGTGCTGATTGTAACAGGTCTCAGCCTTTCATCAGTCCGTCATCACAGTGCTTCAGTGTTATTATTCTACTATTATTACTCCCTCCAGAACTGTCTTGAGCATCTGTCTGCGCTCCCAAAGAGCGTCTCATGGCTTCGTTCTATTGGATAGAGCTACCACTGATGCAAATATAGGCTGCTTATCATTATCCTAACTCATGGTGGGTCTCAAACTGGATTCCCGAGGGGCCGCAGCTCTGCACAGATTTGCTCCCACCCAAATTAAACACAGCTGATGTAAGTAAAGCCCTGGTCAGATCACACAATTGACAGCAGGATTGATGCAGCGGCAGCAGTAATGCGGTCGATGTATCGATCCGTTGTAGTAAAGAAGGAGCTGAGCTGAAAGGCAAAGCTCTCGATTTACTGATCAATCTACGTTCCTACTCTCAGCTACGGTCATGAGCTTTGGGTCACGACTGAAATAGCAAGATCTCGGATGAAAGCAGCTGAAATGAGTTTCCTTCACAGGGTGGCAGGGCGCACTCTTATAGACGGGTGAGGAGCTCTGTCACCCGAGAGGAGCTCGGAGTAGAGCCGCTGCTCCTCCACATTGAGAGAAGTCAGCTGAGGTGGCTCTGGCATCTGTTTCGGATGCCCCCCGGACCTAGGGAGGTGTTCCATGCATGTCCCATTGGGAGGAGGCCTCGGGGAAGACCCAAGACACACTGGAGCGACTAAGTCTCTCGGCTGGCCTGGGAATGCCTCAGGATCCCCCCGGAGGAGCTGGAGAAAGTGTCAGGGGAGAGGGAAGTCTGGGGTTCTCTCCTGAGACTGCTGCCCCTGCGACCCGGCCCCGGAAAAGCGGTAGAAAATGAAAAAAATGAACACCAGGATTCAGCTTGCTTTTTAAGCTTTTATTTTCAATGAGTTATTTTAACTATTTATGATGGCATAGCAGGCAAAATAGGACAAATGAGCTCATGAATGGGAAAATTCTGGACATTTGCCAGTGAGGGATGGTTCTTCTGAACCACCAGAACACCCCTGGCTATGGACCTGCGATAATACGATATTTGATCGTGGACGATAATAATTACTGCACGATCCACTTTTTCAGAAGAATCGTTGTATCGCCATACAGTATATAGTGCAGTGCTGCTGCTACATTCATTCTTCCATGACGGGGCGCTACACCAAATTTCATCCCGCCACGGCTACATTACTGCTTCTCATTCAAAACATTCACTCGTCTGTCGTTATTGTTTTTTTTAATATCGGATTATAATCACACCAAAACGTATTAAAAGGTAAGTGAATTATAACAGCGGGAACTTTTCTGTAACCTCTGTATGTCATTTGTTTAACCCTTTGAGGTTACATGCTGACAGACGGGCTGACAGGACTGTGCGATGTGCGAGTCCAGCATACAGGCGCAGCTTTCAGTTATGATGAACAGTTTCCATAAATATACTTTATAGATAAACGTCTGTGGTTCTGCATACAATGATGTTCTCCTGCTGGAGTTTATAGCCGCTTCACTTTACTTCAGGATGCATTAATGTCGCTCTGTAGGTCTATTGGAGACATTCGTAATATTCCTAGCAAATCTTATAAATGTTAGAGACATACGCGTTACATAAACGCACTAAATCACACTTCGGTAGCGTAGTAGAAATTGTGTACGCGAACTGAGGAAATCGGTGCGCAAGCAAAGAAACCTGCATGCTCATATTACATAAATTCATATGTTCTTTTGAACTGCGTAACAATTAGGGATGCAGTGAATATAGATTTTGGTTGTATAATTATATAGTCTAAAGAATAATCATGGTTATCATGATTATAATACATTTATTAAATTCAAAACACTACTAGTTTTGTTAACTTTGTTTAAAAAAAGCCATTTACATGTTTGAAGGTGTTGCTGAGGATCTGTCTAATAAGTGAAGAAGATTTTTATTTTCTAAAAAGCTGTATAAGACTTCTAATTGTGTGAGTGAAGGGCCATATGACGCTGCCATTACATGTCTTTGGAAACAGGTGATAGGTTAAGGCAAAGAGGTCATAAAAGGGCATAAGAGAGGACTGGGAATACAATGCTGAAACAACTGTGAGCCAGGAATAGAGCCATAAATGCCAGAATAGCATGAAATGTATACAAATGTTGAAACTGTCATGTATGTTTGAAAAGACACATACTGTATGGGTAAAAAGAGAATCCAGTTTAAATGATTAAATACACAAACACAACTAATGATTGCCAAATTTGAACTGTATGGGGAAAAACAGTTATGAGTACATTAGATCTGTACACTGTAAGGCCCAACAAGAAGAGGGGCTTTAAATAGAGGTCTTAAATTAGTAGGAGCTGGGAGAGGTCTGTTGAACCAGGAACCAGCTGTAAAAACACATAGGTGGGAGGATGCAAGGTTAAAAGGTCTCGCAAATGTGAGGGACTTTGGATTTGTCCTGGGGAGAGACCAGAGATGGGTCTGCTCCAGGCTGTCTCTGCTTTTTTGGAAATTATTCCAATAAAGTATATTCTTCTGATATTCATAACCTCCAGTCTGAGTTTCATTGATTAAGAGAATAGCCGGAAACTACGACATAAGCTCTCTGTTTTGAAGATTTGTTCGATTTGTTAAATGTTCATTTTGATGGTGCAGTAATTGTAATGCAAGTCTTGTTGAATGGTCTTTCTTTGCAGAATAGCACTTGCAATAAATGTTCACTTGATTAAAATATTCTTAAACATACACGCTAAGAGTATATTTTTATATGAGGACATTAGTTTGGTTGTATTGTACCTTTGTAATTTGCAAAATAGTCTTTAAAATCAACTTAAAAAAGAATCGGGATAAAAATCGTGAATCGGGATTTCCCCAGAAAAAATCATGATATGATATTTTTTCCATATCGCCCACCCCTAGACCTGCATATGTGATGCATGATGTAAGACGGGTAGACATAGCCGGCCCTCCCTATAAGCGAACTAAGCGGCTGCTTAGGGCCCCGCCGCCACTAGGGGGCCCTGACAACCGTTTCCTTGCTGAAATCATTTTTATTTGCATTTTACAAATGATCTTCATTGACAGTGATTAATTGCTTAAATATTTAACATTTTCACTGTAAAGAAAATTTTTAAAAATCACTATTTTATTGAAGTTGAACTTGTTTTGGTGTGAAGGTCATGTGATCAACAGGAAGCTCGCAGCATCTCATTTCTCATCTGTGTTCTGTTTAATTCTGTCCTGGTTTTACAGACCCGCTTGTTTGTCTAAAACGCATTTTACTGAAATGCTGAACTAAAGTGTCTTTCACTGACATGTTCTGCACACTGGTGATATTGTTCCTGAGACATGTTTATAACAGTGATGTCCTGATTGAGTTAATCATAGCATCTCAGAGGAACAGGTGTTTGGGTTTGGGTATAATCAGTGTTTGCTGCTTCCCTTTTTATTATATGTTTTATATATTAATATTTGTCATATTTATAATATTTGCTTATTGATTTGATCATTTATGGAGCAATCTGTGCATTAATGTTAATTGTTTTGTTGTTGAGTTTTTAATGAGTTCAGAATGTATATTTATTACTCAGTACTGCATGTTCACTGTCGGCTGATTAGTGTTCAGTGTCGCTTCACTGCAGGGTTTTGCTTTTGGAGTTTATAAGAAACAAACGTAACCTCGAATCTTTTCTAGACTCTTCAATCTGTTTGCTTAATGAATGGAAAATGTTTGAAACGCTCCAGAAGGACACAGAGTGGGAATCACTGCTCCCTTTATTAAAGAGTGTTTAATTCTGTATTCTGGAAGCTGCTAGTTGATAAAAGCAGTGCTGTTTTACAATCTCCACATCATTCAGACAGTTATTAAGTAGACGAGTTCAGGCTTTACTTTACTGTTTCATTGATTGTATTTAATAAGCAGTAGAATCATTGTGGGCTGATTTGCAATGGCAATACTCCACACTATATAGCAAGGTAGGACCCCAAAATTATTCTGCTTAGGGCCCCCAAATGTACAGGGCTGGATACAGATGTATGTGGCATTGTAAGAGTAATATACCGTATAGCGTAATCTGACTTTTCTTGACGGTCCTACTTTTCTGAGTGGTCCGTATTCCATTCATCCACAGAGATTAGAGTTTAATCATGTAGAACTTTCATAAAGTACTACTTTTTAAAATTTACATACACTTATATTGAATTCTGGTGACACGGTGGCACAGTAGGTAGTGCTCATTTGGGACAAAATTAGTTGTGTTTGTAAAAAAAAATCATCAAGATGGACATCTTTAGCTGTTATTATTATTAATTATGTGTATATGTCTGTTCAAACACGCACCCTAAACCCAGTATCCACTTTCACTATTCGGCGGTATGGGTTGCGTATAGGGAGGATCGGCTCTTTAATGTTTATCGCCACCCTTCAGAGAAAGACTGAAAATACAGGAGAAATACGGGAAAACACCTTTACGGGATGATAGTGGGATAGAGCTGTAACATACGGGTGAATCCTGGGAAATACGGGAGGGTTGACAGGTATGCCTTAAACACCCAGCAGGCACAAGACCTTAACATGACATCGGATTGAAGTTGTACCATAACATCATGGGGACGCTGCATTTTGTTTGGAAATGAAAATCAGGTTGACGTAAGAACTCAACGTCAGGCCGACATCAATGTCCAACAGCCAACCTAAAACCAACCAAATATCAACATCTAATGATGTTCTATGGACGTTACCACTATGACGTCAATCAGATGTTGGATTTTGGTTGTCATATCTGATGAATAAATGTCAGTATGTGACGTCAATGTGGCGCTGGCTTAAGATGTCGGCTCGACGTTGGATTTTGGTCACCTTCTAACACAACCTAAAA
>CAIGQQ010006952.1:559417-572919 GCA_903798035.1 Danio albolineatus
TCAGTATGCTGATGTACTTCCAATTGAAACAGAATATTGAGTAGGGGCGGGCATTTATTCCAGTATAATGATGTACTTCCAAGTGAAACAGAATATTGAGTAGGGGCGGGGCTTTATTTCAGTATGCTGATGTACTTCCAATTGAAACAGAATATTTAGTAGGGGCGGGGCTTTATTTCAGTGTACTGATGTACTTCTAATTAAAAGTAATATTAAGTAAAGGTGGGGCTTTATTTTAGTATGCTGATGTACTTCCAATTGAAACGGAATATTGGGTAAGGGGCGGGGCTTTATTTCAGTATGATAATGTACTTGCACTTGAATTGTGATATTGAAGCAGAATATTAAGTAGATGGTGGGACTTTGTTTCAGTATGCTGATGACACCAGAGGACATAGTATTCGAGTTTCTATGTTCTTGGATATACATGGATGGAAAAATGATTTGCTATTTTCTAAAACAGACACTTATAATATTAGACCTGAGGTATTTATTAATGATTTTAAGATTTTTATTTTAATTAATAAGAGCTGTAAGTTATTGAAATATGCCTGAGACAGTCACACCATAGGACAGGTTTTGACATTTGGCTCATAAATGTCAAAAATATAATAACACCGCTTATATAACAAGAGCTGAGTGGAAAACAAATAAATGTTTAACGAATTACTGCAATTTAAATTATATCATTACTAATTACAGCCATTTTTGTCATGTGTTTGTCATGAACAACCTAAATATGATCATATATACCTTACCTCTGCTTATATCCATGTTTTGGGCTCTTCTGCAGGTGATCGGGATGAAGCCTGGTAAGGATGGACAGTCTCCGTATGTCACCTGTGGAGCAAAGGTGAGCTTTTAGCAAAAACATTAATGAAACAGCCACACTGTAATAACAGATATCCGTGAATAAGCAGTTTTCTGTGTTTTCTGATTCATATTTTTTGCTTGATTATGCTTTTGAATTGCATTATGGGACAACGACAACAATTTAAAGTGTTTTTTTTGCTAGTTTCAGTCTGGCGCGGGTGTCATTTTCACGTTTTGTGTCGTGTTGTTTAAATAGCAGATGCATTTGCACTCATTTATGCACCCATGGAAAAGGAGGTGTGTTAAGATGCATTGTTTAGAGCTGCGATTTTGAGGAAACTGAAATAAACCGTGACATTGACCAATTAAAAGCTGATCTAAAGTCAATGGCGCAGTTTTTTTTTTTTTGTTATTTAATGGGTGCATTGATAGGCAGGTCCAAATTCATGTACATGTTGCTTATTACACACACAGGGATGCACAGCAGCACACAAATATCTATAAATATGACAATTTAAAGGATTAACGTGAAAATTATTATTATTTTCTACATAAATGTCTCCCTTGCCTTCTTCACCTCACAGGGCTTTGCTGAATCTGGTTTGTTCTGTAGTTGAACTTTAACCTCACAAGCAAATCCATTTCCATGCTAGAATAGCGTCAAAGTTTTGGCTTCCAATGCTCACTAAATAGCCATGATGCGAATGTAGCTTGCTTTCCAAGATAAAGCGTGACGACACTCTGATTGGTTTGATGCTCATTACGCACAAAACACACCTATAACTAATTAAAGCAACACTTTTAGAGCATAAGCTGGGCACGCAGACTGTTTTTTCCATCCTTAAAATAGCAACACATGGACGGATACGGGCACATCCCAAGTGCACCTTCCCCATGCACTTTAGACCATGTGCTCAGATTGTTAAAATAAAGCCCTTGGTGTTATAAGGTTTAATATTTATATCACTTTTATTGATATTTCTATAAGTTTGCAGTGATATATTGTCTTAGTTTGGTTTTAATGATAATTATGACGCAGATACCTGGTCATAAACTGCCAGTAGTCAAATACCTGGTCATAAAAAAGCCATGGCTATATCTATATACTGTATATATGTGCTGCAGAGTTGAATTTCCAACATCAAAAGTCGGCTGAGCAGAAATTACGGTCCTATAATGCAATGCATAATCAGAAATAATCAGAAAAACATGTTTATCACTAAATACTGTTAACTAACGGATATTGTTTACAGCTCAGTCGAGCATGATTTACATATTTAATGCTTGTTCACTGCATTCCTCCATTCTTCTCAGAGATATAAAGAGGGAGATGAGTGGGTAAGAATCACTTGGCATCCCTTACCTTATAGACTAGTTCACAACCAGAGCTGGGTAGTAGTGTAGTACATCTAAACTATACTTGTAATTCAGATTTAATTACTTTTTAAAATACTTATATTCAGACTACAGGTACTTTTTAATGGATAACATGATATATTATTTATTATTCACACAATGAATGTAAGTTTTTACAATGATTTAATTCTACAAATTTCTCCCTTTTTTTAAACATTTATCGTTTTATTTTATTATAATAAACTGATGCTTGTATATGTTTGCGATTCTTCAGTTGGGTAGTATCGGATTACATGTAGTCTGAATTATGTAATCAGATTTAAAAAAACTGTTTACTGTTTTTTTTATTGCTTACATGATTATATGTTCCTCCGCAATGCCAGGATTTAGAATTTTTTGCAATTTTTTCTTTTTTAATATTAATATTTCTTCTTAAAAAACTTGCTGAGGCATAAAATAAAGGGTTGGCACAAAAGTAATCTAAATGTAATCCAAAAGTAGTCAGATTGTGTTATTTTAAATGTCTATTCTGTTACGGGTTAACACAAAAGTAATCTAAATGTAATCCAAAAGTAGTTAAATTGTGTTAACTTAAATGTCTATTCTGTTACGGGTTAACACAAAAGTAATCTAAATGTAATCCAACAGTAGTCAGATTGTGTTATCTTAAATGTCTATTCTGTTACGGGTTAACACAAAAGTAATCTAAATGTAATCTAAAAAAAAAACTGATAATGTTTTCTTAAAAGTTATGAAACAAATCCATATATACATGCATGTAAAATAAGTGTTAGCACATTAGTAATCTAAATGTAATCCAAAAGTAGTCAGATTATGTTATCTCGATTGTCTATTATATGTTGTGTTATCAATCCATACATGGCATAAAGTAAAGGTTAGCACAAAAGTAATCCAAATGTAATCCAAAAATAGTCTGATTACGTCATTTTCAAGGTCTGCCCTATGTTACGTCATCAACCCATACATGGCACAAAAAAAGTCAATCTAAGGTAATCTAAATGTAGCAGTAGTCAGATTATGTTATATAAAAAGTCTATTATATGTTATGTTTTTAATCCATACATACATAGCATAAAAGTAAAAGTTAGCAAAAAAGTTATCCAAATGTAATGCAAAAGTAGTCAGATTTTGTTATATTAATTGTCTATTATATGTTATCAACCCATACATAGCATAAAGTAAAGGTTAGCACAAAAGTAATCCAAATGTAATCCAAAAGTAGTCAGATTATGTTATCTTAAATGTCTATTATATGTTATGTTGCAAATCCATATATAGCATAAAATAAGGGTTAGCACAAAAGTAATCTAAAGCAAGATTATATTGACACAAGTATGTAATCTAAAATATTGTATTAATGACTACCAGTTTTGTCATGTCATTTGTAATCAGATTACAATTCATAGGTAATCTACCCAGCTCCACACTTCAGATCTGATAAATAATTTACACTAGTAAAGTTCAAACCTTTAAGTAGTGTAACTAGAACTATAGTTAGTACAAATGTAGTGTTACATCCCTGTAGATTGTATTGTGGTTCTGTTCATTACTTTGACTGATTTTAATATTTATAGGCTAATTTTTAAAAATGTATTTACTAAATAAGCACTATAAGACATTTTATTTTATTAACTCTATAAAGTTACTATGTTTCAGTCGTTTTGTTTTAAAATCAGATAAAAGGTATTTTTTGTACAATTGAAGAGTCCACCTGCATTATGTGTCTATAAAGTATGTTGTCAAATCTACTGTGATTGTTTTTAAATATATGCAAGTATAACTAATAATTCAATATACAAACATACTGGACTGAAGCAATTTAGGATCAAGCTGCGGTCACACTGGACTTTTCTCCCCATAGACTTCCATTAATATGCATGTGAATGTGGCAGACCAGAAACGCAAGCTTGTGTGACAAGTTTCGCAGTTCGCTGCGGTGCAAAGTTCCAACTCGCATCACGTGACTGCGTGAGACCAATCGAGGATCAAAACATGACCTCTCTGGACAGTAATGTATTACATGGACCAATCGCTCGCTTTTTAAACATTTAATCGTCTTGTTTAATTCTGCCCCTTTTCGCCTCATCGTACGACAGAATTTCGCAAGCTCAAACTCTAGTGTGACCACGGCATTAGTTGAATATACAACACAAACTCATAGCAATGTGTATCGTTTTGAATTAGAGGCTAATTTGTATTATTGTGATCTCATTGGTACATTTTATTATGATTTGCTCATCCACTCCTTTAAGCTCCTTTAGAAAAATTGCACATTTTCAAGCAAATAAAATCATAAGACTATACATGAATTAGCCACTCTTATGACATTGTGAGATTGGGCTGGATTATCCACACCTAATTAATGCTCATCAAGACTCCAGAACCTGTACTTTCTCTGCTCCTTGGTGGTGAATTGATCTTCGTGAGCCTCTAAAACAGGGGTGACCAACCCTGTTCCTGGATCTACCTTTCTGCAGATTTCAGTTGCAACCCATATCAAACACACCTGCCTGTAATCATCAAGTGCTGTTCAGGTCCTAATTAATTGGTTCAGGTGTGTTGGAGCTGAACTCTGCAGGAAGGTAGATCTCCAGGAACAGGGTTGGTTACCCCTCCTCTTAAACATCTCAAATCTTTGGGGAAGGTTTACTTCCAGAACCTATATTGTCTCTGTTCCTCTGTGGTGAATAGATCCAATAGCTATAGATATGCAAACATGTTCACTTGCATTACTAATAGGGAGAAGTGAAACATCCATAATAGCTGCCTCAGTGAAGAGGAAGTTCCAAACATTTTACATATCTAGTAAAATATTACATTCAGTAATCATGATAAAGATGAATTAATTAGTTATTAGATGTTATTAAAACTATTATGTTCAAAACTAAAAGTTTGCCATCTCCTGGTTGGAGGAAACTCTTTACCCCAGGTGGAGAAGTTCAAGTATCTTGGGGTTTTGTTCATGAGAGAGGGAAAGATGGAGCGTGAGATTGACAGGCGGATTGGTGCAGTGGCAGCAGTAATGCGGTCGATGTATCGATCCGTTGTGGTGAAGAAGGAGCTTAGCTGAAAGGCAAAGCTCTCGATTTACAGGTCAATCTACGTTCCTACTCTCAGCTATGGTCATGAGCTTTGGGTCACGACTGAAATAGCAAGATCTCGGATGAAAGCAGCTGAAATGAGTTTCCTCCGCAGGGTGGCAGGGCGCACCCTTCTAGATAGGGTGGAGAGCTCTGACACCCGGGAGGAGCTCGGAGTAGAGCCGCTGCTCCTCCACACCGAGAGAAGTCAGCTGGGGTGGCTCTGGCATCTGCTTCGGATGCCTCCTGGACGCCTACCTAGGGAGGTGTTCCAGGCATGTCCCACTGGGAGGAGCCCTCGGGGAAGACCCAGGACACGCTGGAGGGACTATGTCTCTCGGCTGGCCTGGGAACTCCTCAGGATCCCCCCGGAGGAGCTGGAGGAAGTGTCTGGGGAGAGGGAAGTCGGGGGTTCTCTCCTGAGACTGCTGCCCCTGCGACCCCAGAAAAGCGGATGAAAATTAATGAATGAATGTTTACAATTTAGATCAAAATTTCTCTGTTAAACAGCACAGAAACAGCAGAAATATTTAAAAAACCATTAAACATTCACAGGAGGGCGAATCATTTCGTCTTTAACTGTACGTACAAACTATTCTTGAATATTTTGTATCTTTATTGTATTACAGAAAGAGGACGCGGACAGCATTGGTGAAATTGCATACTTTCCTCCAAATGGAACCTTTAACCTCATGTACTATCCATACTACGGCATGAAAGCACAGGCAAGAACACACACACACACACACACACACACAAAATTCATTTTGAACGAATCTTCAATATGACTCAGGAACAACAAGTCATCCCAGGGAGTGATTAGTTCAGGAGCTCTGTTACCCGTGAGGAGCTCGGAGAAGAGCCGCTGCTCCTCCACATCGAGAGAAGTCAGCTGAGGTGGCTCTGGCATCTGTTTTGGATGCCTCCTGGACGCCTACCTAGGGAGGTGTTTCAGGCATGTCCCACCGAGAGGAGGCCTCGGAGAAGACCCAGGACATGCTGGAGGGACTATGTCTCTCGGCTGACCTGGGAACGCCTCGGGATCCCCCCGGAGGAGCTGGAGGAAGTGTCTGGGGAGAGGGAAGTCTGGGGTTCTCTCCTAAGACTGCCGCGACCCGGCCGCAGAAAAGCGGATGAAAATGAATGAATGGCTATCATTCCACAATGATACACACTCCACAATGGCTATTTCTGGGAGCTGCTGTTGCATTGGAAGGTTCTATTGACCGTCGCCTCTTGGTCATTTCAGATTTCAATTATTGAAATTATCTGAGAGATTAAGAAATTACTTTTCTCTCAACGACATACACAGATGAATTGTTCACCACAAAACTAGCAATGTAAGCTAACAACATCAATATTGCTAGTTTTGATTTCATTTGTACTTTAAAGGGACTTTGGTTATAATACACACGTGTAACTGTTGTGTGTGTGTGTGTGTGTGTGTGTGTGTGTGTGTGTGTTTGTACAGGTGAATTACTCCCAGCCCCTGGTGGCGGTGAAGTTCATGAACATCTCCTTTAACACAGACGTCAATGTGGAGTGTAAGATCAACTCTAACACCATCACCGAGTTCAGCGAGAGAGACAAGTTCGCCGGCCGTGTGTCCTTCAAACTGCGCATCAACAACTGAGCAACCACACACACACACACACACACACACACACACAGGAGATTGTGGGAGGAGTTATTCATATCTCAGAGTGTTTAATGTATTTGTCCGTCCCCATTTTCCCCCATCACACTGATTTCTGTGTGCGTGTGTGCGCGTGTGTCTTTGTATCTCTGTGTGTTTCGAGTACTCTTGACTGTCGTCATACCCAGCTGATATCATTCCAAAGTCCAATCCAGAGAGCAGAAAATACGCGTATCGTAAATACGAGCCTTTCTAGATCTCTAGACAAACAATATTGACATAATCACAATCCGGTGCATTCCAAAGGGACCACAATCACGTCAAGAAATGACCTTTGTGTTTCTTGCATATTGTTTTTATGACAATCTCTACGCTTAGTTGTCATGAAAATTGTGTGAGAGTCTTAAAATATTAATCGTGTTTAATTTAATTTCTTACCTTTTTCTTCTACTATATTTAGGTGACGTTTAACCTAGGTTTACTCCGTAAGAAATGACTTTTATTTAATAAAAATACAAATTAAGAGTCAAATCTATATCAGTCAGCGTCGTTAACGATAAACAAAATGTGAACAAATTCGAAACGCATAGCTTAAAGTGCTGATTACAGCGATACAAATCATCACATGTGGAAAACTTACTGTAACCGACTCATATCCGTCAAAGTGAGAAGCATCACTGTTTTATTCATCCATCTATTTATTTATTTATTTATTTATGAACTGTTAAGGTACGTTTATGATGTTTGTCGTTTATTTATTATCTGATTTGTGGTTTTTATTTTTTATATATATATATATATACGGCAATGTTTGTGAAAACACTTTTGTATTAGTATATGTTCACGAGTGCACACACACACACACACACAATTGAAATGATTGGCTGACGTTCTGCACATGCTCAGATTGCACTCGACGACTGACACATTAGCCAATCAGCTTCAAGCTGCGCCATATCAGTTCGCCATAATATTTACGTTCAAATTTGCCCGATTGGCTTCTATAATGTAGTTGCTTCATATCGTCCAGAACGGTTCGATCCATCTTTCTAAATGTGTACACAGCAATACCTTCTGGTCCGAGAGTGTACTGTTAATACTTGTAAATAATACAGAATCGGGGGTAGTTTAACGAGGAGAGTAGTTAGGGTGAAAAAAAAAGACTTCAATTAAAAAAAAAAAAGTTGCCAATCCAATATTTACTGATGTAGATGAATGAACAAATGTGTTTTTCCTCCCAAGACGTGTTTTATTTTTAATCATTTGTTGTTGAGCACATCATGGGTTAGCCGCAATTTAGCTCCCGTTAGCACAGCGGAAATATGACGTGAACATTAGCTGCATATATTTGTCAAAACTTTAGTTCGTTTCTTCCTAGCTTTGGTAGGTTATTAGATTTTTACTCATGTGATTTGACATTTGGATGTTCGAGGGGATTCCAGTCGAATAAACGTGACCTGCGTCGCGCAGGTTAGCGAGATGCTCATTAGCGTAGTGCTTTTAGCGAACCACTATCCTGTCGTCCATAACGCACAGATGGCCTGTCTTCTTTTGTGTTTCAACTCTTACGACTTTTCATTTCGCCCCTGTTGTGAATGTGCTGTTACTGCCACAGTGTTGTGCGTTTGAAACATTGGAGGGTGTGTGTTAGAAAAGAGCCAAATATGGCCAAACTTTACAATTACCGTCATAATGCTGGGTTCGCACCATATTCTGAATTAAACGTGTGATTAAATTACATACAAAATTTATATAATTGATCTTAAGCAAGAAATTAAACTACAGCGAGTTTGGTTGTGAACCTAGCATTAGTTCATCCGTCACACATCAGCACAGAACTTACGGGCCTGATGTTGAGATCAGTTCAATGTTTACACAGAGCAGTGACTAATAACTAGCCATGTGCTAAACTGACGCTGCCGTATGTTTACTAAGATCTACTTAACGTGTGCTGCCTGACCGCTCTATGTCATGGGATAGATTTTATATGTTTTTAAGATATGGTAAACCGAATTATTGCACATTCTTTACGACTTCTGTACTTTTAGATGGACTGGCGATTAAACCGTCGCCGCGCCAAGAGTTTTTATTCCGCACGATCACCACACAACGAAAGTAATTCGCACACATTTTTCAAACAGTCATTTCCGTTGCACATCATCGGCGTGGAGAAAAGCGTGTGATATCTTATGTGTAATGGAAGTGACCCGATATGATTGCGTTTACCACAGCTCGGCGAAATTCGGCGGGAGGAATAACGGTTGAATTTTGCAAATAAAAGGCGCGCGGATTTTTTAAACATTCACTCAAATTTCCCGCGCCCAACAACGAAAAGCTGATTGGTTTGAATGTGACGTGCTTTCGCCCTCCGTCTATCGTGACGCACATACAGCTTCATATCTATATATATATCCTCTGACACTATCAACAAGGCACCTGGCGACAAACACCCGCGTTCACAAACAATGGCAACGACAAACACACCTGCTCTACTAAATGCTCATTCGAGAGCTTTCACACACACACACAGACACACACACACACACACTGACGGCACCGGTGAGCTCTTTGTCCCCGTCTGTGTTTCTCTCCAATCCAATAACGCGACCCGCTCGTCACTTTTTTGAGTTCGCCGGATGATTCCAACATTATCCCGGCCTCTCATCATCTGTCTGTCATAGTGAGACGGCGTCTTATTCTTTCTTCACTCTCTGTAAAAACACTGCTCAGAAACTAGATGTATCTTATTAAATATCCTGAATATACTGTTATATATTGCCTGACATGAAAATTGT
This sequence comes from Danio albolineatus, assembly GCA_903798035.1. Taxonomy (NCBI): domain Eukaryota; kingdom Metazoa; phylum Chordata; class Actinopteri; order Cypriniformes; family Danionidae; genus Danio; species Danio albolineatus. The sequence goes on from CAIGQQ010006952.1 coordinate 569,119, forward strand.
GAAACTTATATTCGAGAAACAAATGATTATCATTATAAATGAAAACTGAAAACAGGAAATAAATACATTTTGTGTTTAACAAACGTCGCGTCTTCTTGTTTGAAACTGCTGTGTTGTTAGACTTTGATGACAGCTATTGGCCGAAGACTATATGTGATTTATTTTGATGTGACCTTTAAAGCGTTGAAGGGAATATAGGTATGGGTTATTTCAACCTGGGTTAATTTTATAAATTAATGTTATACTACCATTTGAATGGTTGGCGTAGTGGGTAGCACGTTCGCCTCACAGCAAGAAGGTCGCTGGTTCGAGCCTCGGCTGGGTCAGTTGACATTTCTGTGTTTGCATGTTCTCCCCGTGTTTGTGTGGGTTTCCTTCGGACGCTCCGGTTTCCCCCACAAGTCCAAACACATGTGGTATAAGTGAATTGGGTATGCTAAAATTGACCATATGAGTGTGTGTTTGGATGTTTCCCAGTAATGGGATGCAGCTGGAAGGGCATCCACTGCGTAAAAAACATGCTGGATAAGTTGGCGGTTCATTCAGCTGTGGTGGCCCCAGATTAATAAAGGGACTAAGCTGGAAAAAAAGTGAATGAATGAATACCATTTAAATTGGTAGTAAGTTTAATTCACAGATGTCAAATCCAGTTCCTGGATGGCTGTAGCTTTGCAGTTTAGTTTCAACCAGTGTTGCCAGCTGACTTTAAAAGAATAAAAAAGCTGTCCTAAACCAGACCAAACAGCCCCCTCCAAAAAAAAAAAAAAAGCCCAAAATATTAGATTAATATAGTAATATAGTATTTCATTTTAATTTATTTAAATCAGTAAATAGCCTTGTTACATTAATTGTCATAATTTTTAACCATACAGCAACCAACACCAACAGTCACAGAACCACAATAGTAAAATTAGAACAAAACTGGAACCCAACACAACACAACACTGCACTGTAGATTTCATTACATGTTCGCCGATATGTTGTAGAATTATTGCTTAAAGATTATATTTAAATAGTTTTTACATTCTTTGCATTAATATCCCGTGAAATTAAATTAAAGTACTTCAGATGTTAGTTCTCCAATGTGTCTTCAGTAAATCTGGTGAATAGGGCTGTGCAATATGAACAAAATAATCATATTGCGATTTTTTGAATGCGATTTTGGCAACTGTTTTTGATTTGTCAAGCGTGCTACACACACACACATTCTACATGTATTCAGTGCACAAGAAGTGCAGAACAAAACATTTCACAGTGAAATAACACTGTATTAAGTTTAATAAATAAAACTGTAGTAAAACTGTCTTTAAAACAGACAACAGTAACTGAAGATGAAGTAACCTCAGCTGTAGTTAAACACATACTGTACACAGCAGCACTCACTGCTGGATCAACACAACTGTAATAAACTGTGTTAAAAACAGACAACATGAAGAAATAAAGATGAACTAACCTCAATTCCAGTCAGAACAATAAATAAAAACTAACGTCAATCAAAACCACCTATTCGCTTCTCCTGCTCAACTTCAGTGTGCGTAGTGAGCTCTGATTGGTTAACATCTTTCTCCCGCTCAGCTTAGCTGTAATTGGCCGGTGTGCTGCGTCAGCTCTGATTGGTTAATATATTAAAATCATGCGCACAAGAACGTCAACAAAAATCTAAATAAAAGAATACATAAAATTGCAGCCTTACGCGGTTTAAAAATTGCATGTGCTTAAATCACGATTTTTTTTGCAATTGTGATTAATTGCACAGCCCTAGTGGTGAGCAAGCAGCAACCTCCCCCTCTCCCTCGGGAAGCCAATACGGAAGTAACTAAAACTTGCAATTCATCGAAAATTCCGCTAGTCCTGCTCCATAATAGAGCAAATCTCTAATGAGCCCACTGGTGAAATGGCCAACTTTACAGCAGAAAAAAAGGTGTTTACAGCCTGGTACAAAGAACGATTTTGGTTCATATAGCTGATATTACCCTTCATGACAACTGTGAGGGGGTGAATTTATTCATAACTCATCCGTTTCCTTTATATTAAGCTAAATTAAGTTTGCATAATTAAGGGCATGGCCACTTGAGTGACAGCTAGTCCCGCTGGTCGCCGTCACGTCACCTCAGCTGATTCCGGCTGATTAGCTGCTGATTTCGGCATATTTATCGTATTTTTGTGTTGTTTTATGTGGCTTTACACAGTCAGTCGCCTTTTGGAATTATTTCCTGCAATTATCAGATAATATGACATGCTGTGTGCACTTAATTGTGCTCACAAACCCTTCACGTGGCCTCTGTTTCCCAGGTGAGTGAAATTATATACTTATACCATCTCTATAAATATAATTGTTTTATTTAGGATAATTTATGATTTATAATGTTCTTCAGAACTCTAATGCACTCCAGAATCTGACAGATTGATCAGCTGTGGGCTATAAAATCATCATCTGAAGCGTTGTCATACAGTGTTCTGCCTGGATTTCATCAATAGTCCTGCATTTACTAACACAGACTATATCTGAAGTGTTTGGATGTAATCTGCACTTTCTTCCTGTTGTAAACATCATAAGAACGATGTTAAGTGGCTTGATGTATTACAGGAGTGTTTTCAACAGACTAAACACTTTATTGATATAGTGTACAACCAAGCACGTGTGGTCAGAACACAAACGAGTCGCAGGTAATGAAATATTATGTGTTTCTCCCATAAGAAAGCTCTTAGCTAAATGCCAGCATGCGTCCTGTAGCTCCGCTGACGCTCCTCCCACGCTCCGCCTCTGCCCTTGTTTGGTATGCCTCGGTTGGTGCGATGACGCACGAACAAAATGGCGACGGTTGGCCTCGCCTACTAGTAGCTTCTTTTGGGTTCATCAGAAACCTATGGGTGACGTCACGGATACTACGTCCATATTTTTTACAGTCTATGGCCTAAACGCATTGACCTGCCGTAATGTGATTGGCTGATTAGAAGTTTGCGTTAATGAGCAGTTGAACAAGTGTACCTAATAAAGTGGCCAGTGAGTGTACTGTGTGTCTATGTGAAGGTGAGTGTGTGAGAGAGTGCGAGTATAAGTGCATGTATGTGAAAGAGTGTGTGCGAGAGAGAGAGAGTGTGTGTGTGCCACATCATTAGCTATAATGTGAGAATTCTCCTGGATGAAAATATAATAGTAAATACTGTGTAAAATGTTCTTAAACTTCTCATATTAAGCATAATGTTTCCCTCAGCTGTATGTGAGCGTGTGTGTGTGTGTGACCTCTGACCTGTGCAGGGCTGGTGTCCAGTGAGAAGGCCAGTGCGAGTTACCTGCTGGGTCGTCCAAGCGGGGGTCACGCGGCCGTCATCGCAGTGGGCGGAGCTCCGGAGTCTCTGGAGGCGCGGCCTGGAGCACTGACACTACAACTGCTGCAGCGCAAAGGCTTCATCAAACTCGCCCTCAAACACGGGTGTGTGTGTGTGTGTGTGTGTGTGTGAGTGCGTGCTCTGGGTTTGGTCTCCATACTGTGCGTGTGCGTGTGTGTTTGTGTGTGTATTCATGTGTACGTGTATGTGTGCTTTTGTGTGAGTGTGTGTTTATGCATGTCTGTGTCTGGCTGTGTGTACGTGTCTGTGGGTATGTGTGTGTGTGTGTGTGTGTGTGTGTGTTTGTCTTTGGCTTTGTGTTTGTGAGTGTATGGATGTGCTTGTGTGTGTGTGTGTGTGTGTGTCTGCGTGCGCATGTGAGTGTGTTTTTAAAGGGAAGTTCACATATAACATGAAGTCCTAATGTGTGTGTGTGTGTGTGTGTGTGTGTGTGTGTGTGTGTGTGTGTGT
>CAIGQQ010006952.1:656425-667238 GCA_903798035.1 Danio albolineatus
GTCATTATGGGTGGTGCTATCACTCCTTTGGGGCGGAGCTATCAGTCATTTATGGTGGAGCTATCAGTCATTTAGGACAGGGCTATCAGTCCTTTAAAAAGTGCCATCAGTCCTTTGAGGTGGGGGTTTCAGTAGTTAGGATTGGGTTATCAGTCATTTGGCACAGGGCTATTAGTCATTTGGGGTGGTGCTATCAGTCCTCTGGGGTGGTGCTACCAGTCATTTGGGGAGGAGCTACCAGTCCTTTAAAAAGAGCCATCAGTCTTAGTCCTTTGGGACAGGGCTATGAGTCGTTTGGGGAGTGGGACTATTAGACATTTAGGGTGAGGCTACTGGTCTTTTGGGGCGGGGCTATCAATATTTTGGGACGGGGCTATCAGTACTTTGGGATGGGGCTATCAGTGGTTAGGGTGGGGCTATCAGTGGTTAGGGTGGGGCTATCAGTACTTTGGGACAGGGCTATCAGTGGTTAGGGTGGGGCTATGAGTCCTTTAAGGAAGGGCTATCAGTCTTTTGAGGCGGGGCTATCAGTCCTTTAGGGTGGGGCTATCAGTCATTTGGGGAAGAGCTACCAGTCTTTAAAAAAGAGCCATCAGTCCTTTGGGGTGGGGCTATAAGTCATTTGGCACAGGGCTTTGAATCATTTGGGGATGGGCTATCAGTCCTTTAGGGTGGGGCTATAAGTCATTTGGGGTGGGCCTATCAGTCCTTTGGGGCGGGGCTATCAGTCCTTCAGGGAAGGACTATCAGTGCTTTAGGGAGTGGGACTGTTAGATATTTAGGGTGGGGCTATCAGTCAACTGGGGGTGGGGCTATCAGTCATTTGGGGTGGGACTATCAGTCTTTTGGGACAGGGATATGAGTCGTTTGGGGAGTGGGACTATTAGACATTTAGGGTGGGGCTATCAGTCATTTAGGGCAGAGCTATCAGTCATTTAAGGCGGGCTATCAGTAATTTGGGGCAATGCTATCAGTAGTTAGGGTGAAGCTATCAGTTCTTTAGGGTGGGGCAATCAGTCCTTTAGGGCGGGGCTATCTGTCGTTAGGGTGGGGCTATCAGTTCTTTAGGGAGGGGCAATCAGTCTTTTGGGGCAATGCTATCGGTCGTTAGGGTGAGGCTATCAGTCGTTACGGTGGTGCTATCAGTCATTTAGCATAAATCCAATCGGTTCCCAAAGAATGAAATCATGTGCTGCCCTACATTTGTTTCTAATTTCATTTTCTAATTGTCCACATAGGGATATGATCTTGAACAGCAGGCCGGTGAACTCAATGAAGGCAAACACACACCTGTTGAACTGCTGCTCGCTGGTGTTCTGTTTATAGGGGCAGTTTAGGAAATCGATGAGCTCCTGTGGGAACCTCTTCATGTTGAGGCTGCACTGAGAAACACACAGGAGACCATTGACAGAAAGATAATCAGATTACAGTCATAACTTTCACCTTCTGACCAGCAGGGGGAGTCAGAGAATGGTGTCCGACTACTAGCAGGTGATACTTTTTTCATCAAGTACTTAATAACTGTAACAGGAAACATTTTTAAAGTAACTCTGCCTGTTTTCTCCCACAATATGAGTTGCTCCGTGTGTTTTAACATCCCATAATGCAATTCACAACCGTAAATGAACCAAAAACACTTTGTTAACCACAAAATACACAAACTGTTTATTATTAGCAGGTATTTTACAGTGTAGATAACTCAATTCAATTCTAGTTTACTTGTAGAGCACTTTCATAATTACTGTTTTTCATAGGAGCATCCAAAAGGTGCACATTACTGTATTACAATCAAAATCAGATTAAGGTTATTAGATACTATTACATTATAAGTTACTAATAACTTTAATTGACTAATTACTCAATTATTGTTATCATATATTAGCATATTTAACCTGCTGTTATGTAGTATATAGTGTCAATCCATTCAGCTTAGTCCCCCTATTAATCTGGGGTCGCCACAGCGGAATGAACCGGCAACTTATCAGCATATGTTTTACACAGCGAATGCCCTTCCAGCCACAACCCAACACTGGGAAACATCCATACACACTCATACACGGACAATTTATCTTACTCAATTCCCCTATAGCGCATGTGTTTGGACTGTGAGGGAAACTGGAGCACCCAGAGGAAACCCACACCAACACGGGGAGAACATGCAGACTCCACACAGAAATGACCGCTGACCCAGCCGAGACTCGAACCAGCGACCTTCTTGCTGTGAGGCGATCGTGCTACGCCTAATGTCAATCCAAAAAACAATAAGAACCAAACTAAAGATTTAATTTTCTAAAGCGTCATCTGCCGAGCGAGAGCGTTTACAATCGGAAGTCAGATACGGCTCAAAGTAATACTGCGGTAATAACATTTTATGATGGTTTGATTTAATGGTATGGTGTTTTGCTTTATATCTTTATGGCAGGCGATATCTTTCGGATATTTTACAATCATGTCCAGTGTACAAAAAAGCAGCAGGAGTGTTTGTTTTAGGACGTAATTCTGGTTTCTTCGCACCTCTTGGCGGGGGTGAGGACGGAGAACTGACGTCTGAGTCGTGCACAGCGCAGCATCTGGAGCGTGTCCCTCAGAGCATCTCTGAAAGAGAAAAACAACACAAACAGTGGTTACTGGGGTGTAAAGTAACTAATTACAAACACTCACACTACTGTAATCGAGTAGTTTTTCTCAGGAGTTGTACTTTACTGAGTAGTTTTATAAATGTGTGCTTTTCCTTCCCCTTGAGCACATGTTTACTGCAGTGTCGGTGCTTTTCCTCCACTACTGTCCTTCATCCTGCAGTCACTACTGTATTATTCTTGTCTGTGGTCATTGTCTACAGTAGAAAGATCAGTCCTGTGATTCCTGTCCAATTAAATCACACATAGAAAGTAAATCACATCATACTGAACAACCTCAAGACATGGGCGCTTTATAAATGCAGCAAACCTTTGGGGAACATTAAAAATGTCCAAGAAGATGTTCAGAATCTGCACACGCAATGATCCAGAGACTGTTTATAGACTGCATGTGACTGAAAATAATGGATGTCGACTGGATGAGGACTGAAATCACCAACAGCCTTAAACTATCACTGAATGGAACGAATGAAGGATGGAAGGAAGGGCCAAATAAAAGGAAGGACCGAACAAGGAATGGAAGGAAGGATCAGAGAACTAAACAAATGAAGGAAGGATTCAAGAAAGGACTGGACAAACTAAGGAAGAAAAGAAGGAACAAACAAATGAATGAACAAAAGGACCTAATGAAGGAAGGAACTAAAATATTTTAAAAAATGAGCGAACAGATGAAGGGAAGAAAGAAGGAAGGAACAAACGAATGAAGGAAAAATTCAAGGAAGGACTGAACAAACTAAGGAAGGAAAGAAGGAACGAACAAACAAATGAACAAAGGACCTAATGAAGGAAGAATCGAAAATATGAAAGAAAGACACATCGAACAAATGAAGGGAGGAAAGAAGGAAGGACCAAACGAATTAAGAATTCAAGGAAGGACTGAACAAACTAAGGAAGAAAAGAAGGAACGAACAAACGAATGAACAAAGGACCAAATGAAGGAAGAAACAAAAATATGAAATGAAAGATTGAGCGAACAAATGGAGGGAGGAAAAAAGGAAGGACCAAATGAATGAAGGAGGAATTCAAGGAAGAACTGAACAAACTAAAGAAGGAACGAACAAACAAATGAATGAACAAAGGACCTAATGAAGGAAGGAACAAAAATATGAACAAACAAATAAATTATGGAAGGAAGGAGACAACAAACAAATAATTGAAGGAAGGTTGGAAGGAACGAATGAAAATAGGAAGATCCCTAAATACAGCACATGTTGTTTGTGCAGGGATGTGTGAACGTAACATTCTGTAAACGCATCAGCTTTTCTACAGTGTAATACTCACTACTCTTGAGTACTTCTAAAAGCTCTACTGTTTACTCATACTCTGAGTAATATTTACTACAGATACTTTTACTCTACTTGATCTACATTTTTGGGCAAGTAATGGTACTTTTACTGGAGTATGATTTTTCAGTGCTCTTTCCACCACTGATGACGAGATGCTTAGCCCACGAGACAAGACGAGACGAGACGAGATTGGGTTCACGAGAACAAGATCAGATTTTTACACAATTTTTAATAAATCTTCAATGATGGAATATATAAATGGAAAATATTTTATTCAACTGAAAGAACGCTAATCCACAAATTCAACTTTTTCCTTTTTAATGTTTGTAATCATGTCATTTTTGTTTTTTAATTCTTCAGCAGTTTCACATCCAATTGGTGACAGCTTACTTGTTTTTTCCAGACAGCATAAACGTGTGTTCGGAGATGATGATGATGACGACGACGACGGGTGTGTGTGTGTGCGCACTCGGATGAGTGTTTGGACTGTGAGGGAAACTGGAGCACCCGGAGGAAACCCACACCAACACGGGGAGAACATGCAAACTCCACACAGAAACACCAACTGACCCAGCCGAGGTTCAAACCAGCGACCTTCTTGCTATAAATGTATTATAAAAAAATACTGCATTAGTTAATATTAATCAATGATTTCTATTTATTTTTAAATATTATTAATTACCGATGGCAACTTTACTGTAATACAGTTTGGTATATTTACCTTTGCCCCACAGCCCTCAATCAAGTTTGGCTTTCGGCCCTACATGAGAAAAAGTTTGGGCACCCTTGCTTTATATATTAGACTCAAAACAAAACAGATTATTCTATATTATCTCTCTAGATTCTGCCCTTCCAGCTGTAACCCAGTACTGAGAAACACCCATACACTCTCATTCACACACACTACGGCCAGTTTAGTTAATCTATTCCCCCTATAGCACATGTGTTTGGAACACCAGCTGACCCAGCTGGGACTCGAACCAGTGACCTTCTTGCGGTGAGGCCACTGTGCCACCTCAGTTCCAATGACAAGGTTTTATAGACCATTTCAGTGTGGTGAAGTCATTGGCCCATGAACATTTCCTGCTTGTTGCCAAACTATTTCACATCAAGAGGCGATTCAATCATAACTTCACGTTATAACCGCTATCCTAACATTATTTATCAATTTGTAGATCTTTCTAGACCCTCAGAAGCTGTGGAAATTTAAAACATAAAACAGGAAGTACATCAGCACCTTTGTTATTGTTTAAACCCCTCAAAATGGCCTATATTTAAACATCTTGTGGACGATCTATAAAAGCAGAGCACAATCTACTTCGCTGGTATCAATTACAGCACGGGCATATTTTATGGCACTGCGGTAAAAGAGGTAAACAGAAAGATTATAGTTCTCGTCAGTGAGTGTGCATGTTTGATTACAGAAACATGACGTGAATATAAAACATCAGGTTCTCTTGTCCTGTTAGTTTCTTCAGCCGCTGTCAAACATTGTGTAATACTGACGTCTAATTTTCACACAGTGAGCCAAACATGAGTCTACGTGGAGCACGCTGAGAATCATTTCCCATTGCTTTCACATCAAATGCATGCAATAAACACATTCCCAAACACTTTTGTCATATATACTCTGTGGCAAAACATGATGTATTTTCAGCACATTTTCCGCATGCTAGTGTAAGTAACAGTTTTAATGATGATGGGAAATCAAAACGAGAGTAACTGTATATTGTATTTGTAAATTTGTATTTTTAGTGCTGGGCAAAGATCAATCGCAATTAATAGCATCCAAAATAAATGTTTATGTACTGTGTGTGTGTGTGTGTATATATATACACATATATACATATATATACATATACATATGTACATATACATATATACACACATACAGTGAGGGAAAAAATGATTTAAACCCCAGCTGATTTAGTAAGTTTGCCCACTAACAGAGAAATGACCAGTCTATAATGTTAATGGTGGGTTTATTTGAACAGTGTAGAAATTAATCTGCATTTCTATGAATGAAATAAGTATTTGATCCCCTCTCCGTCAGCAAGATCTCTGGCTCCCAGGTAGATCTTCTACAGGTAACCAGCTGACATTGGCAGCCCTCTCAGCTCGTTACCTGTATAAAAGAGACCTGTCCACAGAAGCAATCAATCAATCCAGATTCCAAACGCTTCACCGTGGCCAAGACTAAAGAGCTTTCCAAGGATCTCAGGGACAAGATTGTGGACCTACACATGGCTGGAATGGGCTACAAGACCATCGCCAAGCAGCTGAGTGAGAAGGTGACAACAGCTGGTGCAATTATTGGCAAATGGAAGAAACATGAACTGCCGATCTCCCTCGGTCTGGAGCTCCATGCGAGATCTCACCTCATGGAGTTTCAGTGATAATGAGAACGGTGAGGAATCAGCCCAGAACTACTCTGGAGGAACTTGTCAATGATCTCAAGGCAGCTGGGACCATAGTCACCAAACACACTGTTGGTAACACGCTACGCCGTGAAGGACTGAAATCCTGCTGTGCCCGCAAGCTCCCCCTGCTCCAGAAAGCCCATCTAAAAGCCGTCTGAAGTCTGCCACTGAACATCTGACTGATTCAGAGGAGGACTGGGTGAAAGTGTTGTGGTCAGATGAGACCAGAATCCAGCTCTTTGGCATCAACTCAACTCGCCGTGTTTGGAGGAGGAGGAACGCTGCCTATGACTTTGGGGGTGTTTTTCTGCCAAGGGGACAGGACTATTGCACCGCATCAAGGGGGGACGGATGGGGCCATGTACAGTCAAATGTTGGGTGAGAACCTCCTTCCCTCAGTCAGGGCATTGAAAATGGGTCGTGTGTGGGTACTCCAGCATGACAATGATCCAAAACACACGGCCAAGGCAACAAAAGATTGGCTCAAGAAGAAGCATATTAAGGTCATGGAGTGGCCTAGTCAGTCTCCAGACCTTAATCCCATAGAAAATCTGTGGAGGGAGCTGAAGGTTCGAGTTGTCAAACATCAGCCACGAAACATTAATGACTTGGAGAGGATCTGCAAAGAGGAGTGGGCCAAAATCCCCCTGAGATGTGTGCAAACCTTGTGGCCAAGTACAACAAACGGCTGACCTCTGTGATCGCCAACAAAGGTTTTGACACCAAGTACTAAAGCACGTTTCTCAAAGGGATCAAATACTTACTTCATTCATAGAAATGCAGATTAATTTACTTTTTTTGAAACACATTTTTCTGGATTGTTTTGTTATTGTCGTGTCTCTCACTGTTCAAATAAACCCACCATTGACATTATAGACTGATCATTTCTCTGTTAGTGGGCAACCTTACAAAATCAGCTGGGGTTCAAATCATTTTTTCCCTCACTGTATATAATGTGCTAGAATATTTTATTTTGTGTTAATACATTAAATTACCTAGTAGATAAAGTCATGATGGCCCTGTTTACACTGCCAGTTAAATGTGACCCAATTCTGATGTGTTGCTCATGTGTGACACAGATCGGATCTGTTCTATGAGCGTGTAAACACTAAATAAACGCCTGCATTGGGATATTCAGAGGAGGGTTTTTTTGGCCTCCTTCAGATAAGGAAGCCTGATATGTGACGATGGGACTCATGTAAACAGGCAGATGGGGTTATTGAGGCGTTCTGTTCTGTACATCATTCAACTTGCAACAATGTGGTGCTTCTCCATGGTTTCATGGTTTAATGATGTCGAAGGAAGAGCACGTGTGGAGACGTCAAAGCGGTAAACGACACCAACAGAGGAAAAACGGAGGAGGAAAGTGGTCAGTGGTGGACGGCAGAAGTGACCTGCCTTCTTGCCCTGTGGGGAGATGAGTCAGTGGAAGACACCATATATAAACCATAGGCGCAAGCTGCGATGACAACCCTTTCCCTCCTCCACCTCAAAAGTTGGGTGAACTTTGCATATTTCGCAGAGCTAAAAAGCAAGACAATTTCTTCCATCGTGGCTAGTGTGGCGCAGATGCTAGAACCCGATTTACGCATGCGTGACGTCGTAAATTGTATGCCAAGTGTAAACACATGAATCTGATATGGGTCACAACTAAAAGAACGTGTAAACGGACAGGCAAACAAATCAGATACAGGCAACAAATCGGAACTGGGCATCAAGACCTGACAGTGTAAACAGGGCCAACGTGCACTTCAACTCCAGGTCTTCAATTCCAATTAAACAATTTATTCACCTCAATGGTTTTACAGCTCTAATTAACTTTAAAAATGAAATATAACTATGAATAAAATAAATGAAACGATGAGAGTTTCTGCTTGAGTTCAATTACTCACTTGTTCTCTTCGATAAGAATTCGTAAAACATCAGGATTGGTCAGAGCAACATCAGCGTCAATGCTGAAGAAATAATCACAGGAGACGTCCTTCTTACACGCCTCCCTGAAACACACACAGACAGGCACGCACAAATTAGCACACACACACACAAATGCATGCATAAAAAACACAAAAGGTCAGTGCAATCATAGGAAAAATGCATGTGTGTGTGTGTGTGTGTGTGTATTTACACTGCCATGGTCCTGGCCTGGTCATGTTTGAGGTTTTCCTCTGGTCCCACTATTCTTGCCCCAGTGAAGAGAGAGCGATGACGAGTCCAGAACCGCTCCACATGCTGCTCATGATACACAACCTACACACATATACACACACACAAATCTTAGATTTTCATTTAAAGGGAAGCTATTATGCAAACATCACTTTCTTAAAGGGCCACGAAACTCTCCTGTCTCAGCAGGGTGTTTTCACACCTCTAGTTTGGAAAAGCTCAGGAAAGTGGGTGTGCCCAGTTCTGTTTAGGTGGGAGTGTCGGGGGAGGTAAAGAGGGAATGTTTTGCATAAAAATGGGAGTTTCTATTTGGGTACGTGCTGAAAACAAACACACAGACGCAGGGGAGAAAGACAGTGACTGTGTTTACATGGACATCAGTCATCTAATTATTTGACAAATTCCTAATTTGTTGACTTTAACTGCACTTTGGCACTTTCACTTTTATTCAGGAACATTTCCTGCAGCCCCCGTGACAAATGAATTGTGAGAAACTGCTAGAGGAGTGCGGTTTTAATGGAACGTTTGATACCGCGCGGCGTATGAGAGAAAAAAACCCTCTGCATTTCTCTGTAACTTATATGCACTCAGTAGCATCAGAAAGCTGTGTGTGTACACTATCCTGTTACAAAATGCGGCGAAAATCCTACACGACGGTAATAGTTTGATTGCGGTGTTTACATGTTTACACTCGGAGAGCAGCATCTACAGCGGATCTTTCAGTCTATAACACTGTAGTGATGTTAACCTGCTGTAAACTCTGTAAGAGCTCTAATCACTCTGACTAAGGTCTGTCTGTAAACACTGAGAGAGTACTGCTGACCATGTGAACTAACTTCACCATCTGAATAAACAAAAACAGAGCATTGATCGCTTACCAAATCTGTAGAGACAGGACAATCAACATGAACTGGAGCCGCGTCTGTTTTAAAAGGAGACAAGCAGCAAATCCGGATTTCACCATTTCTAAATGCGGAAAGCTCTCGGGTAAAACATGTTCCTTACAAACGCATTTCTGTCACATGCACTGTAGTCTCCACGTGAGTCCAGCTTCGCTCTCATAGCGGGAAACGAAAACAAAACCTTCCTTGGAGCACATTAATAAACGCAACACTGGCGACCTGTGTCTCCAAACAATTCTTCTTCTTCCACTTGCAACACAGCGTGGCGTCTCTCTGCCGTCTGAACACTGCAACAGGTAAACAATCTTCGAAGCTATCATGCATATTAATGAAGTTGCGCCGCATACACAATAGAGCCAACGGATTGGTTTGAACCAAGTCTATCTCATGAATTAATGCCGCACACTCAGAGACGTCACGATGCACTCGCAGGTACAGACGTCCACTCTCCACGCTGGAATACACGCATTGATCTCATCGACGTGACGCAGCTGCAAAAATTAGTTTCAAACCGGAAGAACGAATTTGCTGGAAATAACGCAAAAACAACCAATTTTCACTGTTTAGTGAGATATAATAGTGTCCTCATAGTGTTTAGAGCAGCGCCGGACACATATATGACTCTCAACAGCTCAAACACGTGTTTTGGTGTTTCGTGACCCTTTAAGGGGACATAAAGACAGTAGTGTGTCAGCAGTGTGTGAATAAATGGTAAACTATTGTAAGTAATTATATTGTTTATAATCAGACTTGATGAAAACAGTCTGCAGAAACCCTGTGATTGACATTCTCTCCGTCATTAGCATATAATGTTACTCTCGTTTTTGAATCTACGACTATGGTGACGCTCAGGCGTCTGTAGCTCCGCCCTCTTCTGAAAAGAGCACAATATCATTTGCATTTAAAGCGACAGTCACGTAGGATCAAATCCTAAAGGGGTCAGTGTCAGAGAGCTGGAGAACATCATCTGTGTGCTGTTTTCAAGAGGAAATCTAATAATGGTTCAGATGATTAATGTTGTTGTAGTTTTATACCCACGTTATTGTGCAGGAAGAGTCGTATGCGTGTGTGTGGGTAGTTCAGCGTAGCGAGTCTCTCCAGGAACTCCTCCAGAAACGGCATCGGCTGCTCGATGAACACGGCCACGTGCACCAGCGGCATCTCCTCATCCTACACACACACACAGACAGACAGAAGCTCAACACACACTGGACACAGTGGTGTGCATTGATGTGTGTGTTTATCAGACACTCACAGACAGATGACTGAGATCCAGCAAATCATCCTCACAGATTCCACAGCCATGTTCATACGTCCACGCCGTCGGCACGTAATTACCCAGGTAATTCAGCTGTAGCTACACACACACACACACACACACACACACACACACACACACACACACA
>CAIGQQ010006952.1:669768-682895 GCA_903798035.1 Danio albolineatus
ACTTCTTCCTGTAGCACTGCTTGAAGAAGGTGTCTTCCAGAAACTGGGAGAAGGGCATAAAAGGAGGTCGGAGCCAGCTCCAAGTAGGTGGGCCTTCGAGCTCCAAGTGAGCTGTAAAAACCTGGAATTTTTATTTATTTAATGTGTTGTGCATGACATGGAGTCCAATATTGTGTTTTAATAATGTCTACACCTAAACCCAACCCTAAACACAACCTCACAGTAATCTGATGTGTTTTATGAATATCCGGTCCACCTACACCACCTAAACCCAACCTACTTGCGGTGTAATCCCTCCCACTTGGAGGTCTCTGGGCTGCAGCGATACCTACTTGGAAACTGGCAGTAGGACTGGGAGTTGAGCTCGACTCCATCCTCAACCCGAAAGGGCCCCACAAGATCATCTTTGATGATACCAGCCCAAACCAGTACTCCACCTCCACCTTGCTGGTGTCTGAGTGGGATGGAGCTCTCTGCCCTTTACCGATCCAGCCACGGGCCCATCCATCTGGCCCATTAAGAGCCAAGACCCATACAGAGCACCGAGCACAAAAACAGCCAGACACAGGAAACGTTTCTTTCCTCAGGCCATCTACCTCATGAACAGTTAATATTTGTCCTATTGTGCAATAAACGTGCAATACTTTCTCATACGCTCTTGTACTCAGCACCTTATAATAATATACAATGCAATACTTACGCATCTGTACACAGCACCTTATAACCTGTATATTTATAACAAATCTATACACACATTTCAACATCCAGATCTTGTTGGACTGACTGCATCTCTGTTTAATGTCTATCGTCTTCTTTTTTTTAAATATTTATTTTGTGTTGTCACTTTATGTACACTGGAAGCTTCTGTAGCCAAAGCAAATTCCTTGTGTGTGAAGCAGACTTGGCAATAAAACTGATTCTGATCTATCTGAACACTGCAAAACGTCTTCAAAGCTATATCATGCATATTAATGAAGTTTCATCTCATTCACAATAAAGCGTGCTGATTGGTTCGAACCAAGTCTTTCTCATTGCCACAGCCATATCACCCCGCAGCCTAAGAACGGGTACTTACTGAAGCTAAGCAGGGCTGAGCCTGGTCAGTACCAGGATGGGAGACCACATGGGAAAACTAGGTTGCTGTTGGCAGTGGTGTTAGTGAGGCCAGCAGGGGGCGCCAGACCTGCGATCTGTGTGAGTCTTAATGCCCCAGTATAGTGAAGGGGACTCTATACTGTCAGTGAGCGCCGTCTTTCAAGTGAGACGTTAAACCGAGCTCCTGACTCTCTGTGGTCATTAATAACCCCATGGTGCTTCTCGTATAGAGTAGGGGTGTCACCCCGGTGTCCTGGCCAAACTCTCTCTAGCAGCGGTAGGGCTGGGCGAGATGGCAAAAAAAAAAATTATCACAATATTTTATTTCATATCAGTCGATATCGATCACAATCACAATAAATATCAAATCTTTATATCTATCAATTTTCAGCATGCCAATCCATTTGTGCTGCTGATTTAACACATTTTGTGAAATGTTTTAGCTGTCTGACAATATAAATAAAACAATCTTAATTCAGCATTTACTGTTCAAGTTTTCAACAGTTAAAGACAGTACCCTACAAGCTTCTGTATATTATTGTTCAACATCAGTACAAAGTAAAACAGGTTTGGAACAAAAAAAGGTGAGTTATGGACAGTGTTGGGTAAGTTACTTTAAAAAAGTAAATAATTACTCATTACTAATTACTTAATCAATATTGTATTTAAAATACTTTTCTAATTACTGTGTCTGAAAAGTAACTTAATTACTCAATAAGTAACTTAACTAAATACTTCTTGAAATCCCTATAAACCTTGAGTGGACAAACAATAGAAATTTAACTCTGTAAATAATAAATACTTAGATAAAACATATGAGTCAAACATGAAATAGTTTAGCCTTTTAGTTTTCTGAATCATCTTTATTATATTCTATTTTAAAAAATCTATAATAATTACATGCATAAAATTTTTTTAGTATGCAATGTGACCTTCTTAAATATTATTCTGCATATCTATCGATCAGGCAGGATCAGGCAATCTTTACAAAAAAACATTATTTTTCAAAGGCTTTCAGATTTATACAGCATGTTTTTGAACTGGATTGTGTCTCTCTTGTTTACCTGTGATCCGATCGAGCAAAAGGTGTCTTATTACCAGTGTTGTGCAAGTTACTTCAAAGCTGTAATACATTACAGATTACTTGTTACTGTTATATAAATGTAATCCCTTACCTTACAATATTACTGTCTCAAAATTGTAATATGTTACATGACTACATATTACTTTTTTAGTTACTTTCACCAAAACAACTACAGAATTAGAACTTAACATTCTAAAATGACCAAACGTACTGCAGAGCATTTTACATCCAGTAGAAAGCGATATGATGTAGCAGAATGACTGTGATCTATCCAGGCTACTAACAATATAGTTATAGTTGAATGTGAAGGCTCCAGACAATGCAAGAAAGCATGGAAGCCAGAATCACAAATGATCTAAGTCTGTTAAAAGTATGGTGGAGGTAAAGTGATTATCTGGCAATATCTCTGAATAGCTTGACTATATTCATATTAGACACTACAGGCCTATATGTAAACTCCAATGCCATGACAAGATGCAGATTTTTTTATCTTATTGTTGCCATTATTTTATTCACTTTAAATTTAAGTGGCTCACAACACAAAACTGTCCTGCACAAAGTGAGCGTGATGAACATAGCTTTCTCAATATAATGCCTGTGCACAGATTTCCTCTGTTTGTGGACTGCTTGCGCGCAAATTTCCTCACGCTCTCTCAAATATGCACTGCTCATGCATACATTTTCTTCCGTGCTCTCAGTACACTGCTCGCTCAGTGAGATTATATGCAGACTCACAATGTGTGTCTTGTGTTCCTTCTTCCTTTCATGCTTTTTGATATGATTTATATTTGTCCACTATTATTAATAACCAAAATACTAAAATAGACTTACATATACATTTTTATATAATAATAAACCAAAACATTTTTGGCTGTATGTTATATGAGATATTTCCAGTTTCCAACAATTAATGACACAGTGAATAGATGTTGAGTGCAAAGAATACATTTTATTTAAAAAAAAAGTTGCACCATACTAATCAAATAAAAACATTTAAACAAAAATATAACGTAAGCAGAAATGTTACTAATAGAATATAGGAAAAACTTGATAAGGTTTTATAGCCTAATGTACTATTTACTCTTCAAATAAATAAAATGTGGTCTTCCACATTGTTGATGAGATTTTGGAGATCATTTTCCCTGTCATCCTCTTCATTTTGAGGAAAAGCTGCTCCACAGGGCCCCTGAACACGTCTATTGGCATGTACAGTGTTTTGAACATTACTATAGTAAAGTACTTCAATGAATCTGTTGTGGTAATACTATAGTTGCTATGGTAACACAGCAAGTGAAATATAAACAAATTACCCAGTGCTGTAGTTTTTTTCTTACAATATTATAGTGTATATTATTGTACAATTCACCACACTTTACTGTAGTAAAACTCCACTTTGTATTTCATTTTATCAGTTCACTATTCCTACTACTACAGTATGCTGAAGCATTCATTAACAAGTTTTAAATTATACTAGCCTAAAACATAGGCAGTATACCTAACACTCAAAAACACTAGTATTTATTTTAGAATTTACCAACCTGTAGGTAAATAGTGTAGAAATATCTCTGGATATATAGTATAAGATAATATAATCTCTGGAGAGCAAACGCACAAAAAGAGGAGGAAACGTAAGGCACAACTTGTGAGTCTGCATCATCTGAAGGAGCGAGAGCACATCATCCGCACGTGAGCAGCCGTGTTTTGAGTGCACGCGAGGAGAAACCGGCGCGCGTTCGCTCGCTCGTATTACATGAATACGTTTGTCATTAAAAACAACACCATATGCACTTACGTCCATCTCGCGAGTCAATTTTCCGCTTTTCCGCTGTGTGTTAGGGCTTGACATTACTGCGCACCGGGCTGAGCCAATAGCCTCGGACCTCGAGCTCAGAAGCTGAAATCATTCCGCGTCAAAAGTAAAAAGTCCCAATATCCAGAGGGAGATGAATGACAACACACGCGCGCGTATATTCACTGACCACGAACAGGAAATAGAACTTCGCTATTTTTATTTGTTAATCTCTTGCGGGCGAAAAGTTTGTTGTAACGCACGCTTTACTGAACATGTACCGAGTAAAATATTACTGAAAATGCATTAGTAATGCCTTACACTACTGCGTTACAGGAAAATGTAATACATTACTGTAATACATTACTTTTATAACGCGTTACTCCCAACACTGCTTATTACTCTGTAAACAGAGCAGCACCAGTCATGTTAAATTCGCCAACTCCCTCTGACACATCTGCGTAGTCATCCTAGCCTTTCTCATAGTAATCTTCATGAACTAGCCCATGTAAGGTGCACGATAGCTTTGAAAAAGCTGCACGCTACAGCACGCAGGCGCGCAATGAGGAAAAATAAATAGATTAATACTGTAATGTTCTTATCTGGGAATATTTTCATTTGGTAAAACAGCCACTCGCTTCTGCTGAGTCCGACATCTTCCGCTTTATGACTAGCAGCAAACTGGCGCGAGGCGCTATCACATGCACCTGCACTACGATGATTTTAAAGCGCCAGAGTTTACTTTTACCTTTAGAACATAAATTAATAAAATTGTGTAAAATTATTCAGCGAGTTTAATTATTTTACAATGTAACGCAGGTACATTATCAGTAACTGTAATTAAAATACCTAAAAATGAACAGTAATTAGTTACTTTACTTTTTCAGTGGAAAAGTCATTTAATTACAGTAATTACAGTTACACCCAACACTGGTTATGGAGATGGTTTTAGCTTTGGATGAAGTATGGTGAATAATGCAGCCTGTAGTTTACAGCAAGCAATAAAGTGTTTATTGAGATTGTGTTGTCTGTCATATTGCCTATGTCTTTTCGTTTTTTTCTCGTATAAGGCCTGGCTTTCGAAAATGATGACATGAGACTGCTGGGTAGTTGCGCTGATGCTTGTAGATGGTCTTCAAAATGGTTCACGTTTACCAACACTTTTTGGGTCTGTAATTTCTTAGCATCTTCATAAGGGTGCCATTGATTTAAATGAAACAGGTTTGTGGTGTTGCAGTTTGCTGTCACGTTTCCCTGTTTTGTCTCGAATTGCAAACAAAACAACACAAAACAAAACAAAACAAAATAACTTTGGCTACTGAAGTTTAGTGGCGTTTCTTGTCAACAATGTCTGTGACCTTATTTTTTCTTACTCCACCAAGTGAAAGTAACACCGTGTGGCTGTAAACTTGTAGCCAACTATGTGCGGCATCTGGAAGTGCAGGATGAAAAATGCCAACGCATAAACATTATCGAGCAATTATCAAACTGTCATTATAATTTTATTAAATATATATATATATATATATATCGTGATAATTATTGATATCAAATATCGCCCAGCCCTAATCATCCCCATACACTGAATTGGCTCCATCACTGTCTCTCCACTCCACCTACAGCTGGTGTGTGGTGAAGCACTGGTGCTGCTGTTATGTGGCTGCACACCGGTGGTGGTGTGGAGAGACCCCCCTCATGATTGTGAAACGCTTTGGGTGTATGGCCATACACGATACATGCGCTATATAAATACACACATTACATTACATTACATTTATTTAATGAACAAATGTGCTGAAAACTCAATGAGGTACAGACATCCCGTCTCCAAGCTGGAAATCAAAGGATCTCATCGACGCAGCTTCTAAATTTCTTTTCAAACCGGAGGAACGAATTTGCTCAAAACAACACAAAAAACAACCAATTTTCATTTTTTTGTGTGAAATATGAGTCCTCAGTGTTTTCAGCAGCGTGGCACATATATGACTGACAACATCTCAACAAATGTGTGCTGGTGTTTTGTGACCCTTTAAGCAAATACACAAATACAGAAACAAACACACACGTACATAAACAATCAAACCTATAAACACATTTACACACACAACACACAAACATTCCAACACAAATAAGAACACACAAAATACCCATCTGTTTAAAACACACACAAAATAAACAAACGTTTAAAACACACAAAAACACATGCACAATACACAAAACATGTAAACACACACTTAAACATGCATAAATAAATGCACACTGACCACGTGTCCTCCTCCAGACCACTGGCCGAATTCCTCCATGGTCTCAATGAGATCGTCACACATTCGTTCAGAGAAGGCTGGAAACCAGTACACGTCTGGACACGGCTGACACACACAAACACACAGAATGATTCATTTAATTGCAGTGATAACTATAACGAAAGCTATGATACTACCATTAATATTGATAACACAAACTGCAGCAATAATAGAAACAACAGCTATTATTAATCAATAACATATAACCATAGCTATAATGATAAAACTTTACTGACGACTATAAGGAATGCACTTCCTAAATACCTAAGTTAACTATATTAGTAAGTGTGATATCTTAACTGATCATAACAATACAGGCTGTGCGATTAAGTGAAATCGTATCGAAATCGCGTTTTGAACGTGCGATTTCTAAATCGCCGCACAGCTTGATTTTCCCGCAGTATGCTATTTGAACCAATCACAACACAGCACGCCTAAACGGAGCGGTGAACTTCTGTGGTGTGGAAGATTACTGGATACAGGAAGGCTGATGTATCGCAGAACCACATGTAAGACCTGACCAGTGGTGGAAAGAGCACTGAAAAATCACTCAAGTAAAAGTACCATTACTTGCCTAAAAATGTAGTGCAAGTAGAGTAAAAGTATCTGTGGTAAATATTACTCAAAGTATGAGTAAAACGTAGCCCTTTCAAAAGTACTCAAGAGTAGTGAGTATTACGCTGTAAAAAGCTGATGGATTTTGTACATGCATTTTGTGCCCGTCTGTGTAACATTCTGTAGTGCATTTAGTTATTGCCCAGCAGGCACACAACGTCATAAGATGTTAATATTAGGTCAGACTTAGGTCGTGACGTCAGGTGACAAAAATTCAATGTCTAGCCAGCTTCTAAGGACAACGTTATTTTGACGTTCAATAATGAAATCAAATGACGTTGATAGTTGGTCGATTTTAGGTTGTGTTGGAAAGTGACCAAAATCCAACGTCGAGCCAACATCTTAAACCAACGTCATGTTGACCTCAAATTCTGACATTTATTCATCAGTTATGGCAACCAAAATGCAACGTCTGATAGACGTCATAGGGGTAACGTCCACACAACGTCAAGCTCTAACATCATTAGACGTTGATAATTGGTTGGTTTTAAGTTGTACATTGGCCGAGCGTTGAGTTCTGATGTCTACCTTGTTTTTCATTTCCAAACAAAATGTAGCGTACCCATGACGTCAGGGTACAGCATCAATCTGATGACATGTTCACGTCTTGTGGCTGCTGGGCGTTTAAGGCCATTGCGGTCATCATACAGTAAACATCCGTCATCTTCTCATCAGTGACATGCATCTAAACAGTCTCCGAGTCAATGCGTGTAAAGATTTTACACATCTTCTTGAACACTTTTAATACTTCCAAACGGTTTCCTGCAATTATGAAGCGCACATGTCTTGAGGTTGTTCATTATGATGAGATTTACCTTCTATGTGCGATTTGATTGGACAGGAATCAAAGGACTGACTTTTCTAATCCCCATTGACAAGAAAAAATAAAGTAGTGACTGCAGGTTGAAGAAAAGTAGTGGAGTAAAAGTACAGATACTGCACTGAACATGTACTCAAGTGAGAGTAAAAGTCCACATTTATAAAACTACTTAGTAAAGTACAATTCCTGAGAAAAACTACTCAATTACAGTAATTTGAGTATTTGTAATTAGTTACTTTACACCACTGGACCTGATTGTGTTTACTTGGTATTGGATCGATACTAAATTTTGCAGTATCGCCCAGCCCTACCATACACGCTCTTCCTTCTACGTCATTAAACCGTGGAGAAGTACCACACTGTTGCAAATTTAATGACGTACAGAACGCCTCAATAACCCCATCTGCCTGTTTACATGAGTCGCATCGTCACATCTCCCATTTATATCTGATTTATCTCCACATATGAAGGAGCCCTGAAACCATCTCTGAATATCCCAATGCAGTCGTTTATTACGTGTTCGCACACTCATAGAACAGATCCCATCTGTGTCACATATGAGCAAAACATCAGAATTGGGTCACATTTAACTGCCAGTGTAAACGGGACCAAGGTAGAGATGCTTTTGACTGGGTGCGCATGAAATATACGCGCACTTCACTCCCAATAAGCGTGCAAGCCGGGCGCCTCCATTGGAAATAACGAAGTTATGCACACAAAAGACATAATATGTGAACGGTCTATTTCACGACAGCGAAAAAAATCTGGACACATACAAAAGTACACGCAACTACTTCTGACATGGTCAAACTGAACATCGCAGTATATAAAGCAACCTGTTCACCTAATGTTTACACTCATAATATTTATATTATTTGATAACTCATAACCTCGTGTGGAACTCTGAATCTGCGTCTCATTTCATCGTCTTTTTTTTTTTATACATTTATTTTGTGTTGTCACTTGTCACTTTATGTACACCGGAAGCTTCTGGAGCCAAAGCAAATTCCTTGTGTGTGAAGCACACTTGGCAATAAAACTGATTCTGAGAGTCCGCTACTGTCCACCAGAGGTCACATTTCAGTCACAGACACACACTCGGAGAGCCTTCCTGACTGACTGAATGAAATACGCTGTTTCCCACGAAGGCGACCCGGTGCTGGAATATAATTGGCTAAACTGGCAGAATGACCAACACAAAGACAGATGCTCCGGCACGTAACGCACATGTCCAACGCAGAATATCTGACCTCAGCATTGTTTCTCAGATAAACAAGAATGTTCCCTCAGCATGTTTCTGAATATCTCCACACATATGATGGTGTTTTATGCTCTAGAAGAGTCAAACACTCCCACACAACAGCTTTAAAAAAACTAATGATACAGTTTGACGCACATAATGTATATCAATAACATCTTCATATCAGCACAGCAGATGTTTTGCGGTCGGGTCATGAAATGATGGAGTGATAAAAGATGAAACGTGTCGAGTTGTTCAGTCTCACCTGCTCCACAACACCCTCATCATCTTCAAATATCCTGGAGTAGTTCTCATGAATGTACTTCTCTCGCCAGTCCTGAGATCACACACACACACACACACACACAGAAACAAATGCATGAGCGCACACACACACACACACAAACAAAGCACAAGCAAGCACACACACCCACACACACATACAAATGCACAGACACACACAAACAAGCACATACACACAGAAATGTGCAGACACACAAACGTGCACAAATGTGCGTACATGAACATGTACACAGATAAATGTGCACACACACACACACCAAAAATGCACACATGCACAAATAAAAGCACACATGCACCCATCCACAAACAAATGTGCACACACAAACAAAGAAACAAAAAAATGCACAAACACAGAAACAAATGCACACACACAAACGTGCGCACACAGACAAAAACAAATGCTCATACACAAACAAAGGTGCGCACACACAGTGTTAGTTTGTGTGTGTTTCTTGTCTAATGGCCTCACCATTGGGTTGTCGAATATCTGCCACATGTCTGGATGAAGACGACTGATGTTGTAGTTTGCAGACGAGACCAAACGGCCAAACTCATCTCTATTAGACACGAACATGAAGATGCCCTGCAAGAGGAAACACACACACACACACACACACACGCTGAATTTACTCAAGTGTGTAATAATGTGTTTTTGTGTTGATTTGGGCGTGTCACGAATAAACATTTGTTAAAACCACCAGTAGGTGGCTGAATTGGGTGAATTGGGTAAGCTAAATTGTCCGTAGTGTATGTGTGTGAATGAGAATGTATGGATGTTTCCCAGAGATGGGTTGTGGCTGGAAGGTCATCCGCTGCGTAAAACAAATGCTGGATAAGTTGGCGGTTCACTCTGCTGTGGCGACCCCGGATTAATAAAAGGGACTAAGCCGAAAAAAAGATTGTAACTGTACTGTGCATTTACTCCGTGGCCATATTCATCAGTGTAAACACACGAAAACAACATTAACATTACAGCAGACACTGTAAACGCTCATTCCCAGTCACTAGACTCTCCTGACAGTGTATTCGAGTGTCATTGAGTGACAGATGTTGTGGCATAATAAATAATGACAAAAAAAAAATACTAATTTGTGTATCTTCTGACTTCCTGAAAATCTCTGTTTGAAGGGGTATCTAGCCCATCCCCTTAGCCCTTAGGCTTCAAGCTAAAGAGAATTGGGACACCCCTTCCCCTTCACAAGAATGCGCAAAATAAGGGGTAGGAGTAAGGGGAAGTGAATTAGGATCGGGCCTAAAATGATCAATAGCTGCAGGCCTTGTCTGAAATGCACGTGTCTTTCTGTTGTCTGACCTGCTCGCGGACGCTCTTGCAGAAGGACATGTCTGGATCCATTCCCTCCTGCTGGTAGAGTGAAACGGCAGCCAGACGCGAGCGCAGAGTCTCTCCGCGGATCAGATACACCTGAGTGATGTAGGGAACGTTCCACAAACCCCTGAAGACACACCACAACACAGTCACTATACTGATCAACACATGCTGCACAGTGAGGCGTTTACATGTATGATCTTAACCAGATTACATGCGGAGTAGGGCTGTAAATCAACTCTGCATTGATTCTGAGATTTATTTTAAAGATGCATTGCTATTCTCTCTTGAATTAAATCTGAGCTTAGTTTTCAGGGTTTTTCTCTAGGCTAAACACAACAGATAGGGTTTGAATGCTTTGGCATTCAACAAATGCATCAACAAAGCATTTTCCATTCTGAGAATTACAGTATTAATCGCCTAGTGCTCGACATACATGATTTCTGTGTGTTTGAAACTAGTAAAGACATGTTTAATGTTTCAAAATATTTGAAATGTTTCTCAAAATAAAATATATTGTGTTCAATGGGGGGGAAAGTTGCTGTTTTTTTAACCCAGACATTTAAAAAGAACGTATAGTAGTAGTAGTATTAATCACAATACTGATATATATATATATTAGGGCTGTCAAAATTAGCGCGTTAACGCACGCGATTTATTTGAAATATTTAACGCGTTTAAAAAAATTTATGCATTTAACGCAGTGGCAGTTTTTTTATTTCCTGTTGTGGCCGACGTGTGTTCAGGGCCGGCGCGTCCATAGAGGCGGCCAAGGCGGCAGAATAGTGAGGGAATCCCCCGGTCCTCACTTTAATCCACGACACCTACCCCCTCCCTCCCGCTCCTCACGTTCATCCGCGAACCGCTCACTTTCTTTTTCACTTTGGGGTTGAGGGCGGCATGAACACCGTTCGCCTAGAGTACCAGTTCAGCTGCTCCGGCCCTGCATGTGTTTAATGAGCAAAGGAATATGGAGAAAGGAGAATATGGATAATATGGATCATGTAAATGTACTCAGTGAAAGTGCCAGATGATGTCAAAGATAGCCCATTCCTCTCTAAGTTGATTCCAAGCACCCTCAAATGTTTCATTAAGTTTGACGTGTTTCCCCCCTACACGCAACTTTAGTAAAGCGTCTGCTTCAGCTGCTGTATCAGAATCCTTGCTTGAGAAATACAGCCATACTTTAAGAACCGTAGTCCTGCGTGGGGATGATCTGAAGGGAGTGCGCTGTACTGCGCGCTCTCTCTCTCTGTCTGTGTGTGTGTGTGCGTGTGTTGTCACCCGATAATGTCAACAGACTGGACTGTCTAAATGTTAAGGAGGACTAAGCAAAATTGTTTCTACTTTATAATTAATGTTCTCAACTCGCAAAACAACTTTACAATGTATACAATTGTTAGTATCAATACTTTATTATTATTATTTTTTTTTTTAATCCAATTTCCATATCTGCAATGCCTGTATTTTGGATTTTTTTTGTAGTTCACTTAGAATCCAACATGGAAATAATTTTTGTTTGTTATTGGCATTGATTGTTTTAAAATTCAAATAGCTTTTACATGCCTGTGTTTTTATTTCTGTAATAAATACGGCTTTTCCTGATTAATCATGATTAATCACAAACAAAAGTGTGATTAATTAGTTAATTTTTTTATAAATTGACAGCCCTAATTTTTATCCAAGGTTATCAATCACCAGAATCTTATACCAGCTTATGCCTACTACTCACACTCTCTTGCTCTGGACGATGTCGATGTAGTCCTCTGCACGCGAGTAGAAACCCTCTGGACTCAAAGCGCCCCAGAAGTTTGACCAGAGTTTCCCGTGTCGAGACAGCATGGGTGCGATCACACTCCTGTCAACATCAGCACAGACATGCTTTCATCAGCACCACACAATAACATTAGCAATACCATTCATTTTTATTTCTATATCTCTTCATCTTGATTTATAAATATTCAGCTTTTTGCAATGTAGATTGTGTCAAAGCAGATTAACGTAGATGAAGTTCTAGCACACCGAAACTGCTTCAGTCCAGTTTTCACAATTAAAGTTTAGTTTAGTTCAGTGTAATGAGGTCAAATTATGAGGTCTAACTGAAATTACATAATTAGCTTTAAATAAAAAGAGCTATGAAATTATTTATTAAAAAAAATAAAATAAATTTTAATCCTATTATAGTAGTTTCTCCACCTAAATTCTATATATACTTAAGTTATGTTTAATATAATGAGACTATAATACATATACAGTGAGGGAAAAAATGATTTGAACCCCAGCTGATTTAGTAAGTTTGCCCACTAAGAAAGAAATTATCAGTCTATAATGTCAATGGTGGGTTTATTTAAACAGTGAGAGACACAACAATAACAAAACAATCCACAAAAATGTGTTTCAAAAAAGTTAGAAATTAATGTGCATTTCTATGAATGAAATAAGTATTTGATCCCCTCTCTGTCAGCAAGATCTCTGGCTCCCAGGTGGATCTTCTACAGGTAACGAGCTGACATTGGCAGCCCTCTCAGCTCGTTACCTGTATAAAAGAGAC
>CAIGQQ010006952.1:693194-707433 GCA_903798035.1 Danio albolineatus
ACACACACACACACACACACACACACACACACACACACACACACACATTTAGCAGCTGTTTTAGTCCAAAGCAGCTTTCAATAGAGGAATAATAAGGAATAAAATTGCTAAATAAATTTGGTGTGAGCAAAACAGGACGCCTCATCCTTCAGCCATCGATTCATTTATCTTCTGTGCACAAGGGCTGACTGTAGACTTGTAAAATGTACAGTAAACAGCAGTGTTTGGCATCAATAAAACAGTTGTGTCAGGTATTTTTTGTGGTCAGTATGATGGTAATCGTGTTACATATTAATAAAGAATCTATTGTTAACCCTTTAAGACCTGCCATAGAACAATTCCGCCAGGGTATATCTTAGTATTTTTACATGCTGTGCTGTTATTCTTTTGAGTATTTTCAAATGCCATATATCAATAAAATCCCTGCATCCCCAACTTTAAGTTTTTGTATGTCATAAATCCATATTAACTAGTTAAATAGCTTAAAAGTGCAATAAACCTAAAAGAAAACTGAAAATCGCTTAGTTTTTATTTTAGTTTTTACTATATACATAAATAACACAAATGTAAACCTCAAACTTGTCAATGTAAAAAACATGCATAAAACCCTTTGAAACTATATAAAACTGATTTGGACTAATTACATCAATTCGTTTGTGAGATACACTTATTTTTATAAACAGTGTAGACAGAACAATTCGATTGATGAACAAAAAAATCTCTACAAATGACCACAGATGAGGGGTGAGGAGGGTTCTGAGGGCTTCAGTGTTCAAAACGACATCAATGTAAGTAAAACAATAAGCACGATTCAGCAATACAGCAAAAAATGTAAGTATAAAGGTATAAAAGTTTGATGTTTTAGGCATAAAAGTGAAACGATAAGAGTAAACATCGCGTCATACTACTGGGATTATTCTGTGTTATGTTTATATTCATACTCAAAGCAAAGCATTGTTTATGAGCATATAATACTCAAAAGCAAAGCATTTATAAAGAATATACTAGCATGTCTTGGAATGGATCTAATCCTTCACAAAAACCAGCTTCATCTTTACTGACAATAGAATCTGGAGCAGATGATGAGTCGGAGAATTCCTTGTAGTTTGACGCGAGTAATAACTCCAAAACATCGGACTATTTTTTTGTTTGTTGTGCGGTCACGACTCCATGCCAGTGTGTGTGTGTGTCTGATATTGTGCCTGTATGTGTAAATGTAGATGTGTGTGTGTTGTGTGTGTGTGTGTGTGAAAGAAATTATGATGTTCCGACACGGATAAAGAGAAACCGCTACGAGAAGAGCGCACACACATACATAGAAAAGCGCGTGCATATTACGTACATCAAACAGCGCGCTGAGTGACATCACCACGTGAGACAAACCTGATAGGTTCACAGTGCACACGAGGTAATTACGTCACACACATAGCAGCCAATAACAACCTTTATAAAACACATTTGCAAAGGCGTGCGATGTATTAAAAGTGTTTTTTTGTTGTAAACATTTTAGGCTATATGTGTAAACTCATTAAAGAATGAAAACATTGCAACAGGAGAGGGCTTGATCTGAAAGTATAACGTCTCTG
This sequence comes from Danio albolineatus, assembly GCA_903798035.1. Taxonomy (NCBI): domain Eukaryota; kingdom Metazoa; phylum Chordata; class Actinopteri; order Cypriniformes; family Danionidae; genus Danio; species Danio albolineatus. The sequence goes on from CAIGQQ010006952.1 coordinate 694,781, forward strand.
ATTTCATATGCAAAAAAAATGATTGCTCTACCTAAATGCTTTCGGTTTTTATTGGCTTTTAAACAGAGGCACGCAAACCGGTGCGCGGGCGCTCCCGCCGGTCTTAGAGGGTTAAAAGAAATTAGGTCACTGCAATGTGTGTGTGTGTGTGTGTGTGTGTGTGTGTGTGTGTGTTTCACCTGTCCACAAACATGATCACAGTGTTCTGCTTGTCTTTGTGTTTCTCCAGTTCTGTCTTCAGCCATCGAACCTTCTGACCTCCGCCGACAGTCCGAGCAACATCTCCTCCTTTCCACTGCTCACCCAGACCCAGAACCTGCACACACACCCACACACACACTATAAATGGTAGAAATACACACAAAAAATATATATATACAAAAAAATATAACAGGAGAGGGCGGCACTGTGGCTCAGTGGTTAGCAATAAGGTTGCTGGTTCGAGTTCCGGATAGGTCAGTGTGGAGTTTGCATGTTCTCCCCATGTTGGTGTGGGTTTCCTCCACAGTCCAAACACATGCGCTATAGGGGAACTGATGAACTAAACTGGCCATAGTGTATGAGTGTGTGTGTGTGAATGAGGGTGTATGGGTGTTTCCCAGTTCTGGGTTGCGACCTAAAAAGCATCCGCTGTGTAAAACATATGCTGGAATAGTTGGCGGTTCATTCCGCTGTGGCGACCCCTGATGAATAAGGGTTTAAGCTTGAGGAAAATGAATGAATGAACAGGAGAAACCAACACTTACACAAGCAACAACACACATACACGCAAAATAAACACTAGAGAAACACACACAAGAAACACTAGAAGAATGAAACACCCATATAGACACACACGTTCACTGTAGAAACACACAATTAAGAGAAACAGAAGAACAACTACAGAAACGCACAACTAAATTACCATAATACACACGCCACACACCCATACACAAAGAAATGCTAGAAATACACAAACACAAAAAACAAAACAACACTAAAGAAACACAATACATGAGAGAAACACACAACAAACACAAAACAACACAGAAACAACCCACATACACACAAAAAAACAGTAGAGAAACACACAAAGACACTAGAAGACACAAACAGGAGAAAAATTTAAGCACACACTTACACATGAAACACACACATATAGACACATATAAAACACTTACACAAACACTCAAAACAAACAGGTAAAAGGCTATAGAAACACACACACACACACACACACACACACACAATTGAGAGAAACACAAAATGATACACAAACACACACTGACAAGAAACAGGTGAACAACTACAGATACACACAACAAAACTATTAACGTAATAAACACAGACAAGAAACAGAACACACATCACACACCCAGACACACAAAGAAATACTAGAAACACACTAACACAAAAGATAACACAAGAGAAACACAATACAGGAGAAACACACTAAGACAGAAACACAAAACAGTATAGAAACACACTTGCACAAGAAACAACAAACACACTTACACAAGAAACGCATATGGACACACACGTTAAACACTTATGTCAACACTTGGGAAACAACTATAAAAACACACATTTAAGAGAAACACAAAACGATACAGAAACACACACTGACACAAGAAACACTCTAGATACAGGTGAACAACTACAGAAACACAACTAAATAATCAACACAATACACAAAAAGAAAACACTACAGAAACACACAGACAAAAAGCAGAACACATGTCACACACCCAGACACACAAAGAAATGCTAGAAACACACTAACACTAAAGAAACACAAAACATGAGAGAAACACACTTAGAACAAACACAAAACATTACAGAAACAACACACACACACAAAAAAAACAGTAGAGAAACACACAAAAATCCTAGAAGACACAAACAGGTGAAAAACTTAAGCACACAATTACACATGAAACACACACATATACACACACGTGAAACACTTACACAAATACTCAAAACAAACTGGTAAAAAGCTATGGAAACACACACACACACACACAAAATTAAGAGAAATACAAAATGATACACAAACACACACTGACAAGAAACGCACTCTAGAAACAGGTGAACAACTACAGACACACACAACAAAACAATTAACGTAATAAACACACGCAAGAAACACAAGAAGAATGACACCCATATAGACACACACGTTCACTGTAGAAACGCACAACGATACAGAATAACAACTACAGAAACGCACAACTAAACAATGACCATAATACACTCATGCCACACACCCATACACAAAGAAATGCTAGAAATACACTTACACAAAAACAAAACAACACTAAAGAAACACAATACATGAGAGAAACAAACTTAAAAACACAATACAGAAACACACACACACATGCACACAAAGAACAGTAGGGAAACACACAAAAACACTAGAAGAGGCAAACAGGTAAAAAAAACTTAAGCACAAGCTTACACATGAAACACACACATATAGACACACACATGAAACACTTACACAAATGGGTAAAAAGCTATAGAAATACACACACACACACACAAAATTAAGAGAAATACAAAATGATATACAAACACACAGACAAGAAACACACTCTAGAAACAGGTGAACAACTACAGATACACACAACAAAACAATTAACGTAATAAACACACGGACAAGAAACAGAACACACATCACACACCCAGACACACAAAGACATGCTAAAAACACACTAACACAAAAAACAACACTAGAGAAACACACTTAGACAAAAACTCAAAACAATAGGGACACACACTTACACATGAAACAACAGACACACACAAGAAACAACCCACATACACACACAAAACACTAGAGTAACACACACAAAAAACACTAAAAGACACACACAGGTAAAAACTTAAGCACACACATACACATGAAACAGATAGACACACAAGTGAAACACTCTTACACAAACAGGTCAGACAAAAAAAACAAACAAACCTATATGTGGCACACACCAACATATAAAGAAGAAACACCATAAATACATTTCCACAGGAAACACAAAACACACACACACAATAATATAATGCATGAGCAGATCTGTCACCTGAATAGTGTAGTTGAACTGTCGGACGGTCCTCATGAACCTCAGGTATCCATCAGTCACTTCTGTAGCAGCGGTGATCACCAGCAGCTCATCTGAACACACACACACACACACGCAGTTGTAACACACCACTAAACAACACAGCAGCTCTATCTGAGGGACTGGATCGTTTTAATCATATTTGTCTACAGGAAAAGCCAAAACACCCATTTTATCACACAATAAAAACCACAACAAGAACCGTATTTCCAACATTCTTCAAAATAACTTCCTTTATGTTCAACAGAGAAGCAAAGCTCTGGATTTGGTACTACTTGAGTGTAGTTAAAAGGCAAGTACATGTTTATTCGCAAATGTACATTTTTTCACACGTAAACACAAAGACACTGACGAACAAAGTTATTTTTACAGGGTTTATTGCCACACAAAAGCATTCTTGAAGCTGAGTATGACTACTGACGAACCATTATCTGTTTATAGGACGTTTTTTTGGACTGAACGTCGCTGGACCCTTGCTTTCTATGGAGGATAAGAGAGCTCCAGGATTTCATCTAAAATATCTTCATTTGTTACTGAAGATGAAAGAAGCTCTAAGAGGATTGGAACTACATGAGGGTGAATAATAAATAGCAGAAGTTTCATCTTTGAGTGAACTAACCCTTTAAAGCCATTAAGTTCAGAGTCTATGTTTGTATTTTATTCAGATTTTCATATTCTTCAGTGGATTAAATCAAAGTTTATGATGTCTCGATTCTGATGAGAGCTTATAACGCTTTGATTAAGACATTATAATTCACTGAGGGCAACAATTAATTGGGAAAACACTTTGCGAAGCAGTGTTGATTAAAGTGTAAGACACTAAATAAGGGATAATGTACATCCATCCGGTTTTTCAATCACAGAATAAAGCCTGACAGGGTTATCAGCAGCTGTTGTAGACACAATTAAAGCATTTATTCTGCGATACAATCTGAATATTATCCAGCTCAGTTGTTATCACTGAGGGCATGTGGTCTGTTTTGACAATGTTTTTGGTATTTTTTTGGACTTTGAGTGTCTCGGGCCCTTACTGGCTATGGAGGATGAGGGAGCTCTCTGATGTCATCTAAAATATCTCCATTGGTGTTCTGAAGATGAACAAGGATTGGGAACTGAAACAACATGAGGGTGAGTAACTGACAACAGAATGTTCATGTCTGGATGAACCAACACTTTAATGTCATTAAGGTCACTGTCTTGTGTTTGTATTTTTTTCAGATTTTCATATACTTCTGTGCTTCATATACTTCTGTGCTTCATATACTTCTGTGCTTCAAATTATGATGTCTCGATTCTGACGATGTGGTTGAGAGCTCATAACGCTTTAACCAAGACTTATTATAAAAAACCTAAAGCAAAATTGTTTTTGGAAAAATACTTTGCAAAGCAGTGTTGAATAAAGTGTAAGACAATAAATAAGGGATAATCCTGGATCCATCTGGATCTATACTGACTATGGAGGATGAGGGAGCTCTCCGATTTCCTCTAAAGCAGTGTTTCTCAACTGGTGGGTTGTGAGAACATTTTTAATGGGTCACGGAGTGTGTGTCAAAAAAAAAAAAACATTAATTTTTTTTTTTTTTTTTGCTTATACTGGACTTTTATTTTGAAATGCATGTACGACAACAGTTCAGTTTAGTGCATGGGAACTAAACATTTCTTTACCCTAACCACTGTTTACAGTATTTGTCATTTTTACTTTGTAATATTTATATAATTTGATAAATTTTGTTAAATGACAGCAATAAAATATTGCTTATTTGTAAGTCTTTGTGATTTTTAATGATTTGTCTGTCCCTACTTTTGTATGTTAACAAATAAATACAAATTAATTATAACTCCTAAAATTATAGTTCCAAAAAATTTGGGTCGCGGCTTGATGACCATGTAAAAATGTGGGTTCCATGGCCAAACCAGTTTAGAACCACTGCTCTAAAGTATCTTTATCTGTGTTATGAAGATGAACGGGGCGCCACGGTGGCCGAGTGGTTAGCACGTTCGCCTCACAGCAAGAAGGTCGCTGGTTCGATTCCCGGCTGGGCCAGTTGGCATTTCTGTGTGGAGTTTGCATGTTCTCCCCGTGGTTGCGTGGGTTTCCTCCGGGTGCTCCGGTTTCCCCCACAGTCCAAAGACATGCAGTACAGGTGAATTGGGTAAGCTAAATTGTCCGTAGTGTATGTGTGTGAATGACAATGTATGTATGTGTTTCCCAGAGATGGGTTGTGGGATCCGCTGCGTAAAACTAATGCTGGATAAGTTGGCGGTTCATTCCGCTGTGGCGACCCCGGATTAATAAAGGGACTAAGCCGAAAAGAAAAATGAATGAATGATGAAGATGAACGAAGGTCTCAAGAGATTTGAACTACATGGGGATTTCATATTTGGATGAATTAATACTTCAATGTCATTAAATTCAGAGTCTATGTTTGTATTTTTTTTTTTAGATTTTCATATACTTCTGTGCGTGCTGAAAGTGACATTAAATAAAGAATAATGTACATCCAGGCTGTTTTTAAATCACAGAATAAAGCCTGACAGGGTTATCAGCAGCAGTTGTAGAAGACTGAGGGGTTTATTGTGTGATAATATTCTGATTGTACCACTGAAGGCATTTAGTCTGCTTTGAGGAAGTTTTTGGTATCTCTGGACCCTTACTGACTATGGAGGATGAGGGAGCTCTCCAATTTCATCTAAAACAATTTCGTTTGTGTTCTAAAGATAGACAAAACTGTAATGGGATTGGAACTACATGAGGGAGAGTAATTAATAAACACATTTTCATTTTGTGGTTAGCAAAGGCTTTAAGCCTATTGGAAACCATAGGAAACTGACAAAGAAGCTTCTGGATCTCCTGCCTGTTTTTCATGGATCTGCGAATGGGTCCAGAACCTTTAGTTCAGTACAATTTAGGTCCTCTAAGGAGACTTACCATTCCCTATTTATAAGTTGAAAAGAATACTTGACTGAAATTATATTATTAAGGAGAAAGTCTGAATGTGTGAAGGTAAAACCAACTTTACCCCAATAACGTAAGGTAAACAAAGCTCCTATCAGAGCAGCGCAGTTCCTGCATCACTTCAACATCAGTGATTACTGTTGTTTTACAGCACAAGTGGGATGTTCTGATAAAAGCTTTCCGTTAGGTTTCGATCCGGATCAATAGCGTTAAGTTTGTGATCGGTGCTGAGTTACATTTACAGTACATTACAGTTACATTCAGACGAGGAACTGACTAATAATGACTGAAGACTCTTACTGGGTTTCCGCGGTTCGCTTCTGCTGAGCTGAATAACGGCCAGAATCACGGTCAGGATCGCGGGCACCGGAGTCATCGCGCTGGTGAGTTTCTCCTTGGGCTCTGTTCGGTTTTCCCGTCGCTCTTGTGCAGAACTCCTGCTCCCGAAGTTCGCGAACGTACGGCAGGAATTTCAGCGTCCACTCGAAAAAACCGCCTTGTTTCCGCTCGGACAGCCAATGAGCGCTGAGTACACGCTGACAGACAGGAGCTCAGCAAATGAAAAGAGAGAACGCGATGGTGCTCGACCAATCAGAGGAAGACAAATGGAACGCAATTCTTCTAGAAATCAAGCCCTTCGGCTACAGAAAGATATTGAGGGAGTGCCACGTTTTAGGAATAACTTAACGTGTGTGTGTGTGTGTGTGTGTGTGTGTGTGTGTGTGTGTGTGTGTGTGTGTGTGATGTTTCTATATACAATGTTACATTAAAAAACATATTATCTTTTTATATGATTTCTTATTATATTTTATTATTTAGGCTTTTGAACTATATGAAATATGTGGCTTTATTGAATTTAAGTAAATATAAAATAAATTATAAACAGTAAAATTAAATAATTACTTAAAAACTGGGTTAGTTTAATCTAACTGGTCATTAAGCACTGGGTAATGCCATTAATATCTATTAGTGTAGAAAAATATCTCTACAACCATTAGCAAAACACACACAAGTAATAAAGTAATAAAAAGTGGTTTTATACACAGAAAGCATACTCAGTGTAGCTACTGCTTTACTGTATCGTCTGCTTTACTGTTTCAGATCACTTTACTGAAAAAAAATTGGGTGAAATATGATTCATAATTCAGTGTAACATTTTTGTTTATATAAAATTAAAATGTATTCTGAGCTGTGCTTAATAAAAAATATATATTAAAAATAACATACAAAATCTTCTGCTTGAAATAAACTAAATCAATCAAATCAAGTCAAATCAAATAAATCAAAAGGTTATTGCTCCAAATCATTGCTCTAAATATGCAGGATTTTCACACAATTAAACTATTTTTACACTTTATGACATTTGAGTCTCCTGGAAATTAATAAAAAATGTGTATATATATGATATTAAAACACTGATGATGATGATAATACTACTAATAATAATAACAATAATAATAATTGTTCTTATTATTATTTTAATAGAAAATTTCATTCATTCATTTTCCTTCGGCTTAGTCCCTTTATTCATCAAAAGTCACCACAGTGGAATGAACTGCCAACTATTTCATATGTTTTACACAGTGGATGCCCTTCCAGCTGCAACCCAACACTCGAAAACACCCATACAAGGGTGCAATTCTGGTCTGAGAGGTGAGGGGGACCAAATCTGAGTGTTGGTGATAGTTGTGGAAACGTGTAGCAATGTTGTGCAACTGTGTGCAAAAAAGCATAAATTAAAATTTTGTTTGACATTTTATCATAACATATAGAGTGTATTATTAAACTGAAAACAAATGAAAGAATATAATTTTAAGGAAATAACTTAAATAATTTATTTAATTGTTTTTAAGATAAAAAGAACTAATTTGGATTATACATAAGAAAGTGTAAAAAAAAAAAAAAAAAAAAAAAAAGGTAAATATCTAAAACAATTCCACCATCCCGTCCAAACCTTTAAGATACCTGGTGTCCGATTTGCACAATCCATATGCACAACGCTTTGGCCTGTTTCCCTTGCTCGAAAGCTTGACAGAGCTCCTGCGCGTAGCTACGGTTGCTAAGCCACGATTAGTGGGTGCGGTTTTTAGGTGCGGCTTAGCAAAGGGTCAATTGGTGTCCATTCAGTGTTCAAAGAAAGTTTAGTTAGACCTATACAAGTGACCAGACGCCGAACTTAATTACATTTCTTGAGTTGAAAAATGTTTTGTTTTTGTTTTTTTGACTCTCGAGGAGAAATTATAGCATGAAGTGAAGTGGTATTTAAATCTAAAAATAGGTGAGGGGGACTGTCCCCCCTGGGAATTGCACCCCTGCACCCATACACACTCATACATACCCTACGGCCAGTTTAGTTTAGTTCATCAGTTCCCCTATAGCGCATGTGTTTGGACTGTGGGGGAAACCGAAACACCCGGAGGAAACCCACACCAACACGGGGAGAACATGCAAACTCCACACAGAAGACTCAAACCAGTGAGGCAACATAAAATGATTTGAAGAAATACTCTCACAGTATCCAAGCAAAACATCTATGAGGTTTAGTCAAATCAGTGATTGCACCTCACAAGATCATTCAGTTTACCAACCAACCACACACACACACACAGAGAGAGAGAGAGAGAGAGAGATGTGTTCAGGAGCACTTGTTTACCGCACACAAAGTAAATATGCTTCAATTCAAACACAAGCTCAAAGTACAGATTCACTCACACACACTCACACACACAGCAAGATCTCATCTCTCATGCGAGACGTAAGTAGACTATCAACGTTTCCCTTTTTTAAAAATCCGTATAGCCTCTTTAATAATAACTAATGATGTATATATTTTTAATAATGAATGCAACATTAGAAATGTGAACCCGTGTCTGATCTATCCTGATTAGTTTAATTAGTTTAATATCAGGGATTCACCAAGCCTCCAGAGCAGGTCTCAAACTGGATTCCTGGAGGGCCGCAGCTCTGCACAGTTCTGCTCCAACCCTATCAAACACAGCTGATCACACTAATCGAGGTGTTCAGAAGAGTCATAAACACCTTCATTAGTTGAATCAGCTGTGTTTGATCAGGGTAGAGCTGCGGCCCTTCAGGAATAGAGTATGAGACCTATGATCTAGATTAATGAAACACGAATACAGTCTCTAGAAACTTCAAACAGTTTTAATCCCGAACTATTGTTTTATTAGTATAATATTATGTTATTGTAAGGTCTAGTTAATGTAAAGGTAAGTTATTGTGTGTGGTTGTTTTGATTTAATGCCAATATTAATTCAAAATAAATTAAATAAATGATCAAATATTTTTAAAATAGGTTGCCAAACACTGCTCTTGACATTCAGTGTTTCATATCAGCATCATGTTTTAGCTTTGGGATAAAAGAGTTATTAAAAAAACATTGAGAAACACACCAAAACGAATGCCACAGCGTAAATCAAAGATATTTTATGATCAGACTAAATCTATTTGCTTACACTTGGACGTTTTCTCAATGTATTTTCCTTTTTCCTCTTATGAGAATGTCTTTCAGGCATTACAAGTCGTTTATTACTCAGAATTATGTTATATATATATTAGGGCTGTCCAAGAATTAATCGTGATTAATCACATCCAAAATAAAAGTTTGTTTTGACATAATATGTGTGTGTGTTATATATATTTATTATGTATATGTGATAAACACATTCATAGAAGCCAAAACTATTATAAAAAAAGTTACATCAAAGTAGTTACATCATATTCAAATGTAAATTTTGCATCATACACATATATTTTTTATATATCTAAATATAAACCAACATTTTATAAAGTATATGCATGTGTGTATTTATATATTCATAATAAAATATACACAGTACACACACAAATATTATGTTAAACTTTTATTTTGGATGTGATTAATCACGATTAATTTTTGGACAGCCCTAATATTTTTATATTTATCTCATTTATTTTGAATTTATATTGGCATTAAAGGGGCGCCACGGTGGCCAAGTGGTTAGCACGTTCACCTCACAGCAAGAAGGTCGCTGGTTCGATCCCCGGCTGGGCCAGTGGCATTTCTGTGTGGAGTTTGCATGTTCTCCCTGTGGTTGTGTGGGTTTCCTCCGGGTGCTCCGGTTTCCCCCACAGTCCAAACACATGCGGTACAGGTGAATTGGGTAAGCTAAATTGTCCGTAGTGTATGTGTGTGAATGAGAATGTATGGATGTTTCCCAGAGATGGGTTGTGGCTGGAAGGGCATCCGCTGCGTAAAACAAATGCCGGATAAGTTGGCGGTTCATTCCGCTGTGGCGACCCCAGATGATTAAAGGGACTAAGCCGAAAAGAAAATGAATGAATGAATTGGCATTAAAGTTTTCGAGCGCATTATTAAACATCTTCTGCTGTGATCTCACTAGTGCATACCTGTCAACAGTGGGATGTGAAATTAATAGTATACAAGAGGCAAAATTAATAGTATACATTAGCAAACAGTTTAGCTTATTAAAATGAGCTATTATAAAGAAAGAGAATCAAGTTATTAAATCTCATTAATCTTTTCTTCACTGTATAACTCGCACATTCTGAATAAAGAGCAGTGAATGAATCTCATTTAGTTAGATTTTTAGTGTGATTACATTAAATAACAGAGGCGTCACTTTAACAATGCACACATCTAACGCTATAATGAAGCATTCAACTGCTTTATGCTCATTTAGGACTAAATTAGTTGTGTTTGAATATAAAAACCCATCAAGATGGACATCTTTAGCTGTTATTATTATTAATGATGTGTGTATGTGTGTTCAAACACGCACACTAAACCCAGACTTTCACTACGCTTCAAATCACATGTACAGAATGGGTTTGGGAAACAGCGTCTGTTCATCACTATGGAGCGCGTCTGACAGTCACGCACCGCTTTATGACTGTACTGAGGATTGCACAGGAGGAGCGACGGCACCTGTAATGAAAAGGAAAGGGAATCCTGCCGTTTTTATATTTATTTCAAAGTGTTTCATGCCTAAATAAACCGAAAGCACAGAACTGACTCACATTTAAGAGCAAGGGGCGACCCCTGGTGGTGCGGCGGTATGGGTTGCGTATAGGGAGGATCGGCTCTGTAATGTTTATCGCCACCCTTCAGAGAAAGACTGAAAATACGGGAGAAATACGGGAAACACCTTTACAGGATGATAGCGGGATACAACTGTAAAATACGGGAGAATCCCGGGAAAAACAGGAGGGTTGACAGGTATGCTAGTGCATTCACACACACACACACACACACACACACACACACAAACACACTTGATCTGCAGCTGTGAGTCAAAGTTCAAGTTTGCGGAACTGGTTTTCCATCAAGATCATTCGGCACACAGAGGACCAAACACTTCAGACGGACATCACTGAACACAAACCACAAAGCTGATGAACATATCTCACTATTTGAATGTACTGATCCTTGCTATTAATTAAAAAATTACAAAAATCACTAATAAGTCTTGGGGTTAGAAAATTAACAGAGAAATTCACCTGTGATTGGTGGAATTTGGGGGGGGGGGGGGCGCGGGGGCTCAGTGGTTAGCACTGTGGCCTCACAGCAAGAAGACCGCTGGTTCGAGTCCCGGCTGGGTCAGCGGTCATTTCTGTGTGGAGTTTGCATGTTCTCCCCGTGTTGGCGTGGGTTTCCTCCGGGTGCTCCGGTTTCCCCCACACAAGCGATATAGGGGAACTGATGAACTAAATTGGCCGTAGTGTATGAGTGTGTATGGGTGTTTCCCAGTACTTGGTTGCAGCTGGAAAGGCATCCGCTGTGTAAAACATATGCTGGATGAGTTAGCGAAGAGAGATTGGCCAAACTTGCTGAAGAAATTAACCTGGTTGAACATGGTCTTCAGTGATTGGCTCAGGAAATTCTACTGCGATTGGTTAAACAGGCTCTTCTGTGATTGGTTAGACAGATTCACCTGTGATTGGTCAAAACAGGTACTTCTATGATTGACTAGACAGATTCAAATGTGATTGGTCGAACATCCTCCTCTGTAATTGGCAAAAAAGATTCACCCTTGATTGGTCGAACAGCCTCCTCTGTGATTGGCTAGAAAGATTCTCCTGTGATTGGTGGAATTTTCTTGAGAGAACTGCCTGTGATTGGCCAAACTGGCTGAAGAAATGAACCTGGTCAAACATGATCTTCGGTGATTGGCTGAGGAAACTCAACTGTGATTGGTTGAACAGGCTCTTCTATGATAGACTAGACAGATTTAAATGTGATTGGTCGAACAGCCTCCTCTGTGATTGGCTAGAAAGATTCACCTGTGATTGGTGGAATTTGCTGAAGAGATCTGCCTGTGATTGGCCAAACTGAATAAATGAACCTGGTTGAACATGGGCTTCAGTGATTGGCTGGGGTAGCTCAACTGTGATTGGTTAAACAGGCTCTTCTGTGATTGGTTAGACAGATTTTCCTGTAATTGGTCGAACAGCTGGTCTATGATAGACTAGACAGATTCAAATGTGATTGGTCGAATATCCTCCTCTGTAATTGGCTAGAAAGATTCTCCTGTGATTGGTGGAATTTGCTGGAGAGATCTGCCTGTGATTGGCCA
>CAIGQQ010006952.1:718825-729224 GCA_903798035.1 Danio albolineatus
AGCTTTGATATTAATGAGTGTTTTGGGTTCATTGAGAACATGGTTGTGTGACGAGGTGCGTAATATATAAGAGGATCCAAGTGCAAGTAAAAGCTCTTTATTGACAAAGTCAATAATTCTCAAACACGCTAGTGAACACACAGAGCGCGCTCAGGGACTCGCAAATAACTCCCGTCTCACGTGGCAGGTGTACGCAGGTAGGAGTGGAACAAACCGATCACGGTCACAAATAAACTCCTCACCAGACCAGAGCAGACAGAGAACAATGCACAAACGACAACGAACTGACACGAGACAAGAGACGCGCTGTCCAGATATAGTCGCGACAACTAGTTGCAGCTGTCAGACCAATCAGGACAGCAGAGCTCTACATAGCACGTGACATCACACTGACGTAACAGATACACGAGGGACACCAAAACAAAACAAAACCATGTGACCACGCAGACACTCAGAAGTGCGCACACACCTACAACCGTGACAGGTTGTTGCTCAATAATAAAATTAACCCTCAAAAATACAACTTGCCTAATAATTCTGCACTCCCTTTAATTTGCTTTCAAAGTATTTTTATAGTTCAGTCTTAGCGATCTTCATGTTTAATTGCGCTCCCTTCGCAGTGCACTTTGAAAAAATTGATGTCATTTTGAACACAGCCGAGCGGAATTTATGTTACGTCTCCAAAGCTAGTTTATTTTTACAGTCGTTGCTCCAAAGCTTGTGAAAACAACAAACACAGCATACATTAATGCTTTTATTTTAAAGCAGGTTATTTATTAAGAAATGTAGCCTACTGGATATGACACGGGCCTGCTGGTTAGAACATTTCTGCAGTGGTGAAAAAGTAAATAAACAATATCCTACTTATTAATAATAATGATCATTATTATTATTATTAATTAGGGATGTGCAATTAATCGCAATCACAAAAATAATCATGATTTAAGCACATGCGATTTCTAAACGGCGTAAGGCTGCAGTTTTATCTGTTAATTTATTTAGATTTTTGTTGACGTTCTTGTGCGCATGATTTTAATATGTTAACCAATCAGAGCTGACGCAGCACACCGGCCAATCACAGCTAAGCTGAGCGGGATAAAGATGTTACCCAATCAGAGCTCACTCCGCGCACTGAAGTTGAGCAGGAGAAGCGAATAGGTGGTTTTGATTGACGTTAGTTGTTATTTATTGTTCTGACTGGAATTGAGGTTAGTTCATCTTTATTTCTTCATGTTGTCTGTTTTTAACACAGTTTATTACAGTTGTGTTGATCCAGCAGTGAGTGCTGCTGTGTACAGTATGTGTTTAACTACAGCTGAGGTTACTTCATCTTCAGTTAGTTTATGTGTCTGTTTTAAACACAGTTTTACTACAGTTTTATTTATTAAACTTAATACTGTGTTAGTTCATTGTCAAATGTTTTGTTCTGCACTTCTTGTGCACTGAATACATGTAGAATGTGTGTGTGTAGCGCGCTTGACAAAGCAGAAACAGCTGCCAAAATCACAAATAAAAAAAAAACGGAAAAAAAAACCAACAAAAAAAAACGCAATATTCGTTTCAAAAAAATAAAATAAATTTTAAAAATAAAAGTTTCGCAATATGATTATTTTGTCCATATTGCACAGCCTTATCATTTATATTATAATTAAAGTTAGATTTTTTTCATTTCTTAATAAATACAATAGGAGGACAACCATCTGTGCAGCAATTCACCAATCAGATCTGTATGGTAGAGTGGCCAGATGGAAGCCTTAGCATTTTAAACTAAACTCTCTGGTCTGATCAGACTCAAATGAACTCTTTGGAGTGAACGCCAGGCGTTACGTGTGGAGAAACCCAGGCAGCACTCATCACAAGGCTAACACCATCCCTACAGTGAAGCATGGTGGTGGAGCATCATGCTGTGGAGATGTTCTTCAGCAGCAGGAACTGGAAGACTAGTCAGGATAGAGGGAAAGATGAACGCAGCAATGTACATCCTGAATGAAGACCTGCTTCAGAGTGCTCCTGACCTCAGACTGGGGCGACGGTTCATCTTCCAGCAGGACAATGACCCTAAGCACACCGCCAGAATATCAATGAAGTGGCTTCATGACAACCAGGTGAATGTCCTTGAGTGGCCCAGCCAGAGCCCAGACCTAAACCCTATTGAACATCTCTGGAGAGAACTGAAAATGGCTGTACACCGTCGCTTCCCATCAAACCTGATAGAGCTCGAGAGGTACTGCAAAGAGGAATGAGCAAAAACTCCCAAAGACAGGTGTGCCGAGCTCGTGGCATCATATTCAAGAAGACTTGAGGCTGTAAATTGAGCAAAGGTTGTGAATACTGATTTACATGTGACTCTTCAGGTGTTTATTTTTAATAAATTTGCAACAATTTCAAAAACTGTTTCTCCACATTGTCATTATGGGGGATTTTGTGTAGAATGTTGAGGAAATAAATCAATTTAATCAGTTTTGGAATAAGGCTGTAACATAAACACATGTGGAAAAAGTGAAGCGCTATGAATGCACTTTCCACACGCACTGTATGCTAAGCTAAGCTAAAAGTGCTCCCGCCAGAACCGGAGATCAGCTGAATGGATTCTGAACGAACTGTTTAACCATAAGATAACTGTAAAATGAGCCTATTTCCACAAAAGTGTTCCTCTAACACTGGATTTAATCTGCTAGATTGAATAAAACCTTATTAAGACAGATTCTAGTGGCGATGACATCATCACACTCACCTGAATCTCCGCCCCCGGCCTCAAGCCGCCGCCCCATTTCTGAGTGGGCTGATAGGCCAGACAAAGCCCCACCTGTCCGTCAAGCTCATAAAGCCCCGCCTCTGCGTTTAAGATTTCTGTGACTGTACCCTGTCAATCAGACCACAGTTATCATAGAAACAGATCAGACCCCATAGAAACAGTCATCACACAAGTCAATTACTTGAAATAATTCCCAAATAAAAACGTTCGCGTGGGGAAACACACACACACACACACACACATGCACACCCACTCTCAGACACAAACCTTCATGTGTGTGCGCACACAAATGCATGCATCTATGCACACACAATCACCACATACAAACCAACATATACATATAGACATGCTCTCTCTCTCACTCAATGACTCACTCACTCACACACACACACACACACACACACACACACACACACACACACACACACTTATTCATTCATTCATTTTCTTTTTGGCTTAGTCCCTTTATTAATCAAGGGTAGCCACAGCGGAATGAACAGCCAACTATTTCAGCATATGTTTTACGCAGTGGATGCCCTTCCAGCCACAACCCAACACTGGGAAAGATCTATACACACTCATAAACACACATACACACACACACTACAGCCAATTAGTTGATCAGTTCCCCTATAGCGCATGTGTTTGGACTGTGGGGGAAACCGGAGCACCCGGAGGAAACCCACACCAACACGGGGAGAACATGCAGACTCCACACAGAAACACCAACTGACCCAGCCGAGGCTCGAACCAGTGACCTTCTTGCTGTGAGGTGATTGTGCTACCCACTGCACCACCATGACATTCAATAATTCTATAACACTGCACATCATTAATTCCTCACATAATGAATGAACAGAAAGTCTCACCTTAAAGCTGATGATGGTGGACCGCTTGACTCTGACTGCAGGATCTGACGACAGGTGCGTGCTCTCTGCAGGTGTGTGTGTGTCCTCTGCCAGTGTGTGTGTTGTGTCTGCAGGAGTGTGTGTGCCTTCTGCAGTTGCGTGTGCGTCCTGCTCCTCTGAGTTCTCCTGCAGTGGTGTGTGCGGATGCAGACGTGATTCACAGCTGTCAGTCAACACGCAATGTCCTTCCAGTCCCTGCAGCAAACACACACGCAGAGACGAGATCCACACGCTTTGGCCGACACACACACACTGCCTCCAGTACTGATGCTTCGGCTCCTGAGACACACGACAGACACACTCATGTGAGGATGATATTTACTGCTGTTACTTTTATACAACCACAAGCGGTTCACAAATCGTCTATCCATATATATATAAATATATATTCCATGGTTTGGTGAAACTCTTGACTCTGATTGGCTGGAGGGTGTGGTATATTTGGTTGAAGCGCACAGGTAGTTCCAGTCAGTTTTGATCACAGTTGGAAATAAATGTGCTTCTCCCAAACGTTTACAGTTACTATAGCCACTCGCATGTGCTGCGCATGAAACCGATGAGGGCTGTTAATGGCGGACGGGAAATCCACAAAATTAGGAAAATACTCATCAACTATGCCACAAAATCAAGTTTAAAGAGTTTTTACAAGCAAGAATGTACTTATTTTAAAGAGCCCATATTATGGATTTTTGAAAATGACCTTCCATGCAGTGTGTCACACAGCTCTAAGTAAAGTGAAATGTCCAGTTAAGGCTTAAATCTGAAAGTGCAAAGTGTTTAAAACGATTGATTCATATATAAAAGAGTCGACTCATTGTTGTTTAAATGAATCGTTATTAGAACGAGTCTTTAGCCGTTTCGGCTTGACGTCAACGCGAAACATAATAGTTGCGCGCGCAAATTTGAACTGCCCGGCCCCGCCCACAGACAGGAAGGAAAAGTGGAAGACAACAAGCGCTGTATTGCAGTAAGTGTTGTAGCATAACCAGCGGGACAGCAGTGACGTGTGATCTGAGTAATATCTAAGTAAATCCTTATACTGTTTGATGGCAGTATAAAGATTTAGAGAGAAGTTATTGACAGCTTTGGTTTTCGCGTTTTGCTCTTTGTAGACGGTCCCTAATGACCGGTCTCTCTGCCGCCTGCACAGAGTTTAATATAATGCGTCCCGCGCGTAGGCAAAGCTCATTTTTAGGAAAATAAGGTTGTAGGTGATTGTATACATTGCGACGGTTGAAAAGAGGTGCTATTTGTGTAGGAACAATGTTTCGGTCATGAGTTATTGATCCGGAAAACACGACTGCTGCTAACTTTACTGAACTTATCGGCATTCCGGTTAAATCATGTCCCGCAGACGCTAAGCTCTGAAGTGCGAGGGAAAAGCTGTGTTATTTTCCCTACCTGGAAACCTCTTTTCCCTACCTGGAGTGGTTGAGGTTTTTTTCGTAAAATACCTGAGAATTACATCCCCAACACGGTGCTGTGTTCACGTCATCTCTCTGAAGAGAGCTACATCAATCTACACGCTTACGACGCGGGATTTGTTGCACGGTTGTTGTTAAAGCATGGATCAATACCCAGTTTATTTGGACCTGCGTGTTCTTCCAGTCGTGTTGACCGTAACAAGGTAAATATGGATGTAGTTGTCTGTATTGTGTTTGCTCCGTGCAGCATGTAGCGGTAGCCATTTAGCTTACTGCCGAATGTAACTATTTGTTGGCTTACAATAGTCCATGAAGTGTTAATTATTACTGAATGTTTGTTGTTATGATGAAGAATATAGCAATACGCTGTTGTACAAAAGCAGTGATTTGTTTTCAATATGTTCTGGCATCGGGCTGTAGACATGGACGTGACGTGGTGACGTGACGTGACAGCGTCACGGAAAGGAGGTGCTTGGGGAAAAAGACTCGCTCAGACGATTCATATGGGAGTCGGTGGGAAAATGAGGTAAAAATAAATAGATATTATAAGACATCGAAAGTGTTTTTTAACCTTGCATACATATCATCCTGTTGTTTGGGACTTCAAAAAGTGAAATTTAACTGTACTCAACCCAACATATGGGCTCTTTAAAGTCAAATCGGCAGTTTGTGTGTAAGAATAGTCTTTAAACATTTTGGAAGCTCCAGGCGGTCAGCGGCAGCTCCGCGAACGGCTCCCCCCGAGGGAAGCTTTATGTCGGCCAGACCATCTCAAGATCATCCCGCGGCTGGATCTAATCTCCTGCATCTCTGTTGTTAAATCGGGATATATAATTAATCTTTTGGTGTATCTAACGGTCAGTCTCGGGACATTTGAATATATTTAATAATTTGTTCTCAGGTGTTTTTGACCGCAAATAAGTTTCATAATTAATTTATGAGCGTAAATAATATAATATTGCACTGATCCTGCGTGTTTGGCTGATTGCTTTTGTTTTAAAGAAGATAAATAAAGCAGAATGTTCTCCTGCCTGTCCTGACATGTTTTTTCATTATGCAAACTTGACCTATATTTAACAGCAGAGATTTCTGTAATAGACTTTGGCTGTTTCAAAGACTCTAGAATACACTTGACTTGAAAATGCATATTTAATTGATATGGCACCTTTTAAAAGATTTGTATGTTTTTTATGAAATATAAAAATCGCAGAAATTCTGCTATACTGTACACTAGTTATGCCAGCTTTCGCAGTATTAAAGGTAATGTTAAGGGGAAAAAAGCTATTATACAGATCCTCCCTCATCAGAGAAGTGGTAGAAAGACAAAAGAAACGTGTGACTGGAAACACACTCCAGGTGTGACTGGGAATGTCTTATTTGTCCACCTGTGATCGGACTGTGAAATCTCATCTTAATAATATTAGCAGGTGTAAACAGCAAGCACATGCTCTCTCTATCTATGTCAGTCTGTCACAGCTGATTCAGTGGAGGGACTAGAAAATCTAACATGTAAAAACTGACAAAAAAATAAATAAAAAATTTGCACAAATATTGCGCTGCAAACCGCAAAGCTATTTTAAACTTAGGCCTAACTTGGCAAATGACCATGGAATAAGCGGGATAATCAACGGCTTGCGTTAAAGGATTTTAATGCACTTAGCAGAGGCGACCAGACTCCGCTGCGTGTCGTGTGGTCCTTTGCCTCCACGTCGTGCAATAAAATCCTTTAACGCACGGCAAGCCGTTGATTATCCCTTACATGTCTCATGCTGTCCATTCCTCCATGCACTAAAGCAGCTGCTCAGGATACGGCCTGGTCCAGGATTATGGAACCTTGGGATCATCTCGTCGTGGGTCTTGGATCACATCCATGGTGCTGCATAGTCTCTGGGGGCCTCTGGATGAGTATCCCCATAACAAACTTATGTCCACAGTAAGTTTACTCAACTTAACCCAGTGGCGCCTGCAGCCATACGGCTGCACACATTACGCGTACCTACCAGGAAAGTTAATGCGAATCAATGCCGCTTATTTATTTATTTATTACATAATTGAAACAGATTATTAAACAGCATACACTACGATATATTGACAAAGCAACACATATAAAGGTGTGCGTTTGTGTGTTTTAAAGCATGTGTGTACTTGCATGGTGGGATTAGACATGGGACGATAACCGTTTTCAAGATATGCCGCAGTATGCAAGTCAAGGTTTTCATACCGCCAAAATTTTCTGCTATACCTTTACCTAAGGTATGTGTAAGATTTACTTTTTTCCTTTTGTTTTTTAGGTGTAAAGACATCTGTGTTATTGAAACTAATGAAGACAGCAGAAGTCAGTAGTTCACTTGAATTATTTAGCCTGACACGTTTAATGCCGCAAAATACTTTAAGTGTTTCTCAAGATAAAATATATTGTGTTCAAAGGGGAAAAATGTTTTGTATTTTAGCCAGACATTTAAAAAATATATATTTTAGAGCAGTAAACACAATACTGTCAAACCGTGAAATCGTGATATTTTTATCCAAGGTTATCATACCATCAGAATCTTATACCGGCCCATGCCTAGGTGGGAGAGGGGGAAAGAAATCTATTGACTTTAGTTTTTCGGTGGTTTTTCTGCACACTAAAAATTACATTTCAGACAGCTGTTTTTAATTTAAAGGGTTTTTAGGTCATTTTAAGGTTCAAAATGAGTAAACGCTCTTTAAAACAGATAAACTTAACTGAGACATTTGCCAAAAGGTCTAAAACTAATGAGACAAATACTGATCAGCACCAAACCCGGTGAAACTCCACACCCAGCACGTGTCTCTTTCAACAGACAATTCTGATCCAGCTGCGCAGCCTCTTCGCGTGGAAACACTACAATTCAAGGTGTTTTAGGGTGCTTTCACACCAGTTTTGTTCCGAAACAGGGACTCAAATTGTTACCGTGTTGCACTTTGTTCTCGATTGAGTGTGTACTGTTCGCTTTCACACGACAAAGTTTCTAAACGGACCAAAAGAGCTAAAACAGGTCACGTGCGAGTAAACTCTCCTCACATTGGTCAGAGTTTCAGGGTTTATTTGCGTTTTAATTTTGAGTGGTGACACCTACAGACATCATCACCAAGTATAATTCAGAGGTGAGACTTTCTCATATAGAGCCGTTGGCTTCTGCATTATAGGCTTTACATTATAGAGAAATAACAGATAAACCAAGACTGCAGTTCGGTCAGTTTTCCTAACGGACACTTACTCACACACACTTAAGCTCTCGTTAATAGTTAACCTCTTAAACTCTGGTGCTATTTTGGGATTTCCGTCTGGATTTTGCCTACCTAATTTTAAAAGCTTCCTAAATCCACATGCAGAGGAGTAAATGCAAAAATGTGGTATCATTTTAAAGAAAACCTTTTATATTTTCATAAAACACTGTTGAAAGTGATTAAATTAATTGTATATGTTGTCTGTGTTATCATAAACACTTAAAAAAAGAGGCGCTTTCTGTTTTTTTCTTTATGAACTCAAATTTTAAAAAGTACCTTTTAGGTTCTGTGTGGTCTAGGTTTCTGTTATTAATTTTTGGTGGTTCCTGCACATGTCAGTAATCATAAGAAAAACTAAAAAATGCCTCTATCATAATCTATGCAAAAGTTATTGTATTCTAACTGATGAGAGGTGCTCTACCTTTTTTTATGTAATTTCCACCTACCAAACTTGGAAAGTCTTCCATATCTAAATGCAGTGGTATAAATGACAAATTCCAGTGTTATTGGACAGAAAACCATCTGAATTTACAAAAGAAACTGCTAAAAGTAATGAATAATATTTGTTATGTTTTCTGTTTTATGATGAACCACTTCAACATTGGGCGCTTTTTTATTTTTTGTTCTAAAATACTTTTTTGTAAATGTGTAGATAATCCCATAAGAGAATAAGACAACTCCAGACAGTTCTGCTTGACACCAGCAGAGAGCAGCAAACACTAGGAAAAAGAGTTTCGTCTCTACCATAGAGTATGCAAAGGTTATTGTAATTCAACTGAACATTGGGGAAATATGGCATGCGGATAGACTATTGTTTTCATATTTTCACGATCTTTGGTTTGATCAAACATAATTCACTGTGTTTTGACCACATTATACATATAAAAGGAATACTTATGCACATCACCTCAAAAACAGCAGAGAAATGGCCTGTTTTGAAGCACTCAGCATAAGGTACGAGATGATGTAGCATTTGTGGCTTTCTGTGTGATCTGGGGCTGCTTATTGATCATAAATATAATATGAAATAGAATATAATTCAGTAAAGGAACGCTAGAATCGTACATGGACGGGCAAGAGCTTTTATTTGAGCTCTGACTTGTACATGTGTGTCATATATGAAGCATATAAAAATAGGAAAATGACAGCTCGGGTATCCAGTATTTTGTTGTGTAATTAAATGTTAATAACTTTTGTACAGTAAAATAAAAACCTAAGTGATGCATATGTGCATAAAATATAGCTTCTACGCTTTCAAACCAAACCACTTATAGGGGTCTTGCCCAACCATGGACCTTTAAAAATGAAAGTGAAACTGGTGACGTCATAGGACCTGGTACCGGGTCCGCAGAGTTTAAGAGGTTAACATGCTCTCACTGTTGTATTTGACATGAAGCGCACATTTACCAAGAGGAATGATGACATCCCCCCCCTACTCATAATTCTCTCTTCATATAGATGTATGCTTATTACATATCCATAACACACTGTGATATAGCCGGGGTCAGATCCTATTGCTTTCTCACTACAATCGATCTGCTCCAGAGATCATTTCAATCGAGCCGAGACCACCTCACTCAGGCGATCTCGGACTGATTGATTTGGCGTGGATCCAAGCGTGATTTGCTGGATTGGAAAGTCCAAACAAATGCGCTACAGGGGAACTGATGAACTCAAGTGTCTGTACTGTATGAGTGTGAATGAGTGTGCATGAGCTGTGTAAAACATATGCTGGAATAGTTGGCGGTTCATTCCGCTGTAGCGACCCCTGATGAATAAAGGGACTAAGCCGGAAAGAAAATAAATGAATGTGGTGGTGTTTTCAGACTCACCCTGATGAAGAGCGTCACTGAAGACCCTCCGTCACTGAGGACCAGGCAGAAGAAGCGTTTCCCACAGATCAACAGCAGAGGACCGACGACACACACCTGCCCAGCCACACACACACACACCTGATCCTCACAGCTGACACACACACACACACACACACACACACACACACTCCTTATTCCTCTGATCATAACAGTCATTATTATTCTAAGCAGACACACACACACACA
>CAIGQQ010006952.1:830066-864212 GCA_903798035.1 Danio albolineatus
ACCCAATAGAGCACCTTTGGGATGTGGTGGAACGGGAGATTGGCATCGTGGATGTGCAGCCGACAAATCTGCAGCAACTGCGTGATGCTATCATGACAATATGGAGCAAAATCTCTGAGGAATATTTCCAGTACTTTG
The DNA here is from genome assembly GCA_903798035.1 of Danio albolineatus. Lineage (NCBI taxonomy): Eukaryota > Metazoa > Chordata > Actinopteri > Cypriniformes > Danionidae > Danio > Danio albolineatus. The sequence continues at coordinate 830,205 of CAIGQQ010006952.1, forward strand.
TTGAATCTCTGCAACGAAGGATTAATGCAGTTCTGAAGGCAAAAGGGGTCCGACCCGGTACTAGTGAGGTGTACCTAATAAAGTGGCCGCTGAGTGTACATTTTCTAATGGTCAAGACAGGCTGATTGGTAGTACTCTGATAAATCTGTGTATACTAAATTAACCATTTGTTATTGGGGAATGATGAGACTGACCAATCAGAATCAAGTATACCAGAGATCAGTGTAGTAATGCCCTTCAGCATACGGCTACAACACATCACATATCCTGTAAGAGCCTGTTCTCACCGCTTCTCTTCATTTCCCGCTGTACCTCCTCCATGCAGGATTGAATGAGCACGAGCAGCTCAGAGTCTGAGAGCGTCTTCATCACTCTGCTATTCTTCTCCTCCTCTTCCTCTCTGATCTTCAGTTCGTTCACACACACCAGTGTCTGCGTCCTGAAGCGCAGCGGCACCCTGAACAACACTGCAGACCTGCGACCCAGAGCCCGCAGACGACCCAATGCCAGCACTGCCATCACACACACACGAAACCTGTGAGCGGCATAACCCTTGACCTCACCGCCAGCCAGGGCACGCAGCAGCTTGCTGACCTCTGACTTCAGGACCTGCGCGTCACACACTCGCTCCTGCAGCATGGCCTTCTGCGTCACCAGCAAACACACCTGACAAAGACAATGGAGGTGAAGTTTACAGTAACGTGCAGCTGAAGTCAGATTTATTAGCTCTCCTGTATAGATTTTCAAGACATTTCTAATCATAATACTGTATATATAAATGTATATAATTTAAAAGAGTGTTATAATGACATAAAACATGGAGGATTTCTCTTTCGTGCTTTTATTTTAGATAGCCTACAACGTGCTACCACTTCTTATGTACATATATAATGTTACATATAAATAAATAAAAACATTCAAAAGACATCAGGAAATGTTTACAAATGTTCTCGATTATTTTAACTATGCGTGTCTTTAACTTGTAGTTAATAATATGTTAGTAATATGATAAGTGTTGTTAAAATCTGAAGACTGAGAATAGTCTATAACAGTGGTTCTCAAACTGTGGTACGTGTATCACTAGTGGTACGCGGGCTTCCTTCTAGTGGTACTCGGAGGAATCGCTGAGTAATTACAGTGAAAAAATGAACACTTTTAACCCTTTTAATATTTGTGTCTTTATAAATCCCAATGTTGACAGGTACAGTTTAATCACATGCTTTTTTGACACACAAAGCCTACTCTAACGCACAGTAAGCAGATCTAATTTCTAATTTAAATATGTAAATCCAATTCATATATTTAAAATACAAGTTAATATTTAGATTTTAAAGACATACAAATAAATCATGTATAAATGCAACATATATTTCAAAAAGAGTTTATATATCAATATGTTGGCATATAACTAGGCCCACACGGAATCTGCGCAGATTTTCTGCAGATTTTTAGCCCATCATTGATTCGGTTTATTTACTTAGGTAAATGTGTGTAAATGTATATTTAATCAGTTTTTAAATTAATGTCAGTAATATTAATGACTAATATGAAAATATTAATATGATTTATTTACAATAAAGTTTGTAAAGTAATATTTTCTGTCTTTTACCAGAGATTTTATATGAGACTTGCTTTGTTAACGAAATAAAGTGGATCAAATTGGATTTGCATTGTAAACATTAAATAAAAGTTAAAAAGGTATTACTTTTTATTTCATATATTAAGTTTTTAGTTATGATACTCCCAAAGTCATTCTGCATAAATCCGCAGATTATTAACAAAATACTCCGCAGAAACAGCAAAAAATGTCCGCAGATTCCGTCTGGCCCTACATATAACCTATGTTTATGAGGACCAGGGAACTTGATGAATATGCTACTTTATGATCATCCTTTTTAGTTTTCTTTTTACTTTAAGTACAGTGCCATTTTTAAATAACTTTAAAAAGCACATTTTAGTTTAAATGTTGACGTTTATTTTAAAAAAAATTGTTTTACCTGTAAGCACAGTACAGTGTTAATGTTCAAATGATTTAGAATGTTAAAAGTGGCTGACAATAATAAATACTCATAATAATGAGGCAGAAATAATCTGCCACGTTTTTGAACTGTGCAGTGCTGTAGCTGCTTAATTAGGCCTACTACGCTACTGTATTAATACTGGTCATTATTGTGGTACTTGGAGAGACCATTTTTTTCTGAGGTGGTACTTGGTGAAAAAAAGTTTGAGAACCTTTGTTCTATAAAAAGCACTTTTGATCAGGCATTCATTCAGTCACATTACGTAAAAAAAAAAAAAAAAACGATAGCAGACCTAAAAATGAGTTTAAAACAATTTAAAAACTAGCCTTCTAGCCGAAATAAAACAAGACTTTCTCCAGGAGAAAAAATATTATAGGAAATACTGTGAAAAATTCCTGAATCTGTTCAACATCATTGGGGGAATATTTGAAGAACAAGAAAGTCACAGGAGGGTGAATTATTCTTTAACTGTACATAGACAAATAAAGTATTCATTCATTCATTTTCTTTTCGGCTTAGTCCCTTTATTAATCCGGGGTCGCCACAGCGGAATGAACCGCCAACTTATCTAGCATTTGTTTTACGCAGCGGATGCCCTTCCAGCCACAACCCATCTCTGGGAAACACATTCATACATTCTCATTCACACACATACACTACGGACAATTTAGCTTATCCAATTCACCTGTACCGCATGTCTTTGGACTGTGGGGAAAACCGGAGCACCCGGAGGAAACCCACGCAACCACGGGGAGAACATGCAAACTCCACACAGAAATGCCAACTGGCCCAGCCGGGGATCGAACCAGCGACCTTCTTGCTGTGAGGCGAACGTGCTAACCACTCGGCCACCGTGGCGCCCAAATAAAGTATATGTTAACATAATAATAAAACATTTATTTATATATTCCAAAACCACTAACCACAGAGTTTTTACGATCAGAAAAATACCGATCTGTAGGATGTTTATATTTTAAATGAGGAAAATAAACATGCGTTATAGATGTGACCAGAAAAGTCTGTGAGTTTACAGTTTACAACACACTTTGTAGTAGGGATGTGCAATTAATCGCAAAATAATCATGATTTAAGCACACGCAGTTTGTAAACCTTGAAGGCTGCAATTTTATCTATTAATTTATTGAGATTTTTGTTCACGTTCTTGTGCGCCTGATTTTAATATGTTAACCAATCAGAGCTGACGCAGCACACCGGCCAATCACAGCTAAGCTGAGCGGGAGAAAGATGTTAACCAATCAGAGCTCACTCCGCACACTGAAGTTGAGCAGGAGAAGCGAATAGGTGGTTTTGATTGACGTTAGTTTTTATTTATTGTTCTGACTGGAATTGAGGTTAGTTCATCTTTATTTCTTCATGTTTTCTGTTTTTAACACAGTTTATTACAGTGTTGTTGATCCAGCAGTGAGTGCTGCTGTGTACAGTATGTGTTTAACTAGAGCTGAGGTTACTTCATCTTCAGTTAGTTTATGTCGTCTGTTTTAAGACAGACATTGTACAGTTTTATTTATTAAACTTAATACTGTGTTAGTTCATTACATCTCATTTTATTCTGCACTTCTTGTGCACTGAATACATGTAGAATGTGTGTGTGTAGCGCGTTTGAAAAAGCAAAAACAGCTGCCAAAATCACAAATAAAAAATAAAAATATAAATTGAAAAAATAAATAAATCACAATATGATTATTTTGTCCATATTGCACAGACCTACCTTGTAGTAATACAGTGAAGGAAACTGCACAACCCAACAGAAACAATGCTCATCAACAGGATAAGAGTCACTCACTACAGAACAAACATGACCGATTTGATTTGACGTTTCTGCATTTATGAGGGCGAAGCTGCGTTATGGATGCGACTGATGTGAGATTGGCTCTTGTGTGACTTTAGTAAATCAAATATAGTTTGAAAACACTGACGGAGACATGTCTGTGTATCCTTACAGCACTGTCAAACACAAGCCGACACAAACACAAAGGGTTTCGCTGTTTGGGTGAAAACTAGGCGAGGTTGACACTGCATGAAACTACTCACCTGTTGTCTCAGACCGCGCACACAACCTGCCAGCAAACCACAGGCCGCTAGCAGACACGCTTCCTTTTGGCCACAAGCGCTCACCATCGTCTGCAGACGCATCACTTCCTGTTCTTGCTCAGACTGAGTGTGCTGCAGAGACAGGACACGGCCCTCGGCCTGCTCCAGCTGCCGGCTCACATCCTGATGATACAATAAAGCAACATGTGTGAGGAGAGGCTTCCCATAATGCAATGCAAACGTGTGTATGTCTGCGTACTTCTATCTGCAGCTGAAGCTGGTTGTGTGTGTGTGTGTGTGTACCTGTATCTTCAACTTAAACCGATAGTTAGTTAGTGTGTGTGTGTGTGTACCTGTATCTTCATCTGGAGCTGGTTGCTGGTGTGTGTGTGTTGTGTGTTCAGATCTTCTCTCTGTTTGCTCCAGCTCTCCTCTCGTTGTCTCAGTTGTGTTCTCGCACCCTCCAGCGCTGCTGATTTCCCCTCACACACCTTTTCCAGACACGACACCTGACACACACACACACACACACACAGCTGATGCTACAGGATTGTACATCTACCACAAATCTTTCCCATAAAGCCCTTCTCACCTTCTGATTGGCTGCGGAGAGGTCAGAGGTCAGCGTGTCCACGTGCTCCTGCACCACTCCGCTAAGTTCTGCCCAGGAGAAGCTACCCAGCATGCAGTGCGGGGGTGTCACCAGCACACAGCCGGCGATCAGCCGCTGATAGAGCGTGTGTAGGAACATCAGCTTCTCCTACACAAGCAAACAAAGTCCATCACAGGCCGATTCATTGATCAAAGAGCCCCTATTATGGGTTTTTGAAAATGAGCTTGTATGTAGTGTGTCACACAGCTCTAAGTGAAGTGAAATGTCCAGCTGAGGCTTAAATCTCAAAGTGCTCAGTGTTTAATACTATTGATTCATCTATAAAAGAGTCGACTCATAGTTCCTTAAACGAATCGCCGCGCTTACGAGTCTTTAGCCGTTTCGGCATGACTTGAACACGAAACATAAGCCCCGCCCATTTATGCGCGCGCAGCCCCGGGAAATTCGAAACCCCCAACCCCGCCCACAAACAACAGCAGCGAGCAAAAGTTGCCAGATTGGGCGGTTTTGAATTTGATTGTGCAGGTAAAAACCTTTTGGAGAGGGTTTGGACTGGAGTCAGTCAGCTACATCTGGCAACACAGAAGAGCACTGTAGCAGACATGTGCTCAGCTGGATATTACTGGAAGTGTGCAGATGAACTAGAGATGAGACTAGCAGTATAACCCAGCTATGTGCTGTGTTCCCTCTGCGGAGTGCGTCCGATATCTACACGGTACAACGGAGGATTCGGAGCACCGGGACATTTCCTGGCCTGCTATCCAATAAGTGAGTGTGTGCGATTAAACTGCTTGTAGTGTATCTGGCTAACTTGTATTCTCACATCGCGTCTAAAAGCACATTGTAAACGCGACGCGTGCCGCTTTGTTTATGGATTAAAATGCGTTTGTGTTCCTCTGCTGTTTGTCGTTGCTATGGCTACATCAGCTCTCCTACACACGTGCGGCGGTCCTGTTTCATAATGGTTCAGCTGTTGCCGCTGTGTGCATTAATACTGCATGTGTGTCGCTGTTTTTACTTCTGGTTAAGAATAGAGTGATATGCTGGGAGACCGGGGGGTTAGTTTCGGGGGTGAGGTGTCTGAAATACGGGTGACTCCCGGGAGAAACGAGTGTTGGCAGATATGCTCACGCACACACTATGACTACTTCAGTATTGATAAGCCGTGGTGGGCATTCTCTCATGCTGAGCGCTGTCGACCAATCGCAACAGACTGGGTCATCGGTCCAATCAGCGCAGTTTAGCATCGCGCTAAGGAGGAGTTTAGGAACAAATGAATCGCTGAACGATTCATACAGGAGTCGCTGGGATAATGAGGTAAAAATAAATGCAGATTATAACACAATGAAAGTGTTTTTTGACCATGCATGCAGATTAGCCTGCTGTTGGAGACCCCCAACACCACAATATGACACTTTTTAATGTATAATATGGGTTCTTTAAATGCCGATGGACTAGACGACAGCGTCACAAACTCTACCTGGTCTCCAGTGTGATGCCGCTGCTGCAGTGTGTTCATCTGTGCGCGCGTGTGTGCGTGTTGTGCTTTCTCCTCCTGAAGCTGCTGTGTGAGTCTGCGCAGATCAGCGGCGGCATCAGCGACACACACACGCAAGCGCTTCAGCTCTTCATTCACACACGCTCCACGAGCCTCACACTCCTGCAGAAAAACACACGGTTGATGTACAAATGAAGAAGATCTCCACCGTGCCTTCTGTCAACACCAGCAGTGCGAGTTAAAACACAGCCTAGTTGTGACTTAAACGATTGAAACACCCCTGAGTACTTTTGTTTGAGATGTTCACAGATGTGTGTGTGTTGAGCATCAGTAAGACAGCGTTAGCTCTTGTCAGCTGTAATTATGTTGGAGCTTCTGTCAGCTAATTTCATCTTCTGGGTTTATAATAATGATTGTGCGGATCAACATCAGTGACGTATCGTGAATCTGCTAGTGGAGTGATGACGCAGCGCTTTCTCATTATTATTCATAGAGGAGTTTTCTTATGCTATGAGGAGGCCCTGCTGCTTAATTATTCATGAGCGCACGTGCTTTCTGAAGGCAGAGCAGACCTGCCAAGCTGGAGACCCAATGACTGGGTGAGACCGCGTCTGCCCACGGCAAGCAGTATTTAGCTGTTCATGAGGGGTCGTGTGTGTTTGTCTCCATGATCCACAGGGTTTGTTGCATGTGTTTTCCCGTGATGCTGTCAGGGCCGATACAGCAGAGCTGTTGGTTTGCAGCATGTTTGTCAGGAGAGCTGTAGGAGAACTGGAGAATTGCGGACTTTGTCTTTCATCAGTTGAGTTGGTCTCCATTCAGACACATGGCCTATATCTGCTGCTGTGTTCACACATGTTTAAACTCCTCCAGATCACCGGCAGGGCTAATGGTTTATGGCTCCTAAACTCTGGAATAGCCTTACTGATAATGTCCGAGGCTCAGACTCACTCTCACAGTTCAACACTAGATTAAAGACCTATCTCTTTAGTAAAGCACACACTCAATACAGCACACAGCGATATGATGCATGAATGTGCTCCACGCATCTTGTTTATATACACTATGAACAGCAGCTACGCTAATTATTCTCTTTATTCTCTATCTCCACCTGGGGATACTCATCCCGAGGCCCCCAGAGACTATGCAGCGCCACGGATGCGATCCAAGACCCACGACGAGACGATCCCAAGGTTCCATAATCCTGGACCAGGCCATATCCTAAGCAGCTGCTTGGTGCATGGCGGAGTAGCAAGGGTGAGACTGATTCCTGTGACCCTCCAAGGACAGACGAGCCTCGAGTTCTCCAACCTCCGGCGCCTAGACTGCAGCTCTGCACAAGACGTCTGGCCATAGGAGAAATGGTCGTGCCCAACTGAGCCTGGTTTCTCTCCGGGTTTTTTATTTATTCTTCGATTTCGCCAATCGGTGAAGGTTTTTTCCCTCACTGCTGTCGTCACTGGCTCGCATGGTTCGGTACCTGTAGAGCTGCGCATCGATGGATTACTCTTCAGTGTTTGGACTCTCAGCAGTGAATATTAAACCACACAGAAACAGTGTTAGTCCAGTTATTAGTGTTGGAGTTCAGTTCAGTTTACTATAACCTTCTATTTGAAGCTGTTTTGGCACAATCTACCTTGTAAAAGCGCTATACAAATAAAAGTGAATTGAATTGAATTGAATTAATGGCTGGAATAGACAGGGCAGGAGACCTGCTGCACTGCTGTCCACTGTGTCTGCATTCAGACCCGGGGATTGAGCAGGAGAGAAGTCCTCCTCATGTATAGTGTTTATATAAACACCATTATCTTTATGATGATAGAGCAGACTGTGGTTATGTGTGTGTGAAATGACCAATAACAAACGCAGCAGGACATTACATTACTGATCATCTCTCTGCAGTTTAACTCTGTAAACTATAAACTCATGGCTCTCCTCACGGTTTGGGTCTCATTCTGTGAGTCGACTGACAACAGTTGTTCACTCCACTCTTTCTCCCCTGCTCTGCCGGCCACGCCCACTCATCCTAAGGTAGACTTGAAATGAAAGAGGGGGGTTTCATGGCCCTTTAAATTTCTGTACAAATGGTTAAGGTTTCATGTTGCTATTTGTTTGTTTATTTATTCATTTATCGTGATGCGAGTTGATTTAAGTATCTGCATTATACAGTATGTACTATTTTATCCAACATGTTTATGAATCATTTTGTGATTCAAAGTGTCTTACGGACTCTAACAACAAAGAGGACCTTGAAGCAACAACTAACTCTTGTCTCTCTTATTACTAGGCCCACACGAAATCTGCCCGCGCAGATTTCTGCAGAATTTTAGCCCATCATTGATTCTGTTTATTTATTGGTGTAAATGTGTGTAAATGTATATTTATTCAGTTTTCAAATGAATGTCAGTAATAATATTGACTAATATGAAAATATTCATATTATTTATTTACAATACAGTTTGTAAAGTAATATTTTCTGTCTTTTAGTAGAGATTTAATACGAGAGACTTGCTTTGTTTACCTAATAAAGTGGATCTAATTAGATTTGCATTGTAAACATTAAATAACAGTTAAAAAGGTATTACTTTTTATTTCATATATTAAGGTTTTAGTTATGATACTACCAAAATCATTCCGCATAAATCCGCAGATTTTTAACAAAATACTCTGCAGAAATAGCAAAAAATGTCCGCAGATTCTGTCTGGCCCTAGTTATTACTAAGTCTACCGCTTACAGTCTTCCCGACTGCCATGGGACCTGTAATACAATGGAGAACACAATATACAGTGTTGTTTTGCATATAATTATTCAATTTCATGTACCTGAATAGACTAATAATGAATGTTTAATGTGTAACTTTGCTCTAATGTATTTATCATACTTGTGATTGGTTTATTATATTTTACGCAGATGCTCTCCCCTACAAAATCATCCCAATCAATCTAAAATCATGAATTCTTTCCAAATCGGGTAAAATTACACTCAATATCGCAGAAAAAATAATTGAAATTGGAAGTAAAAACTCATTGCATGCAGCCCTAATTCACACACAAACACCACACACAAACACACTCTCATACAGGCATGCACGCACACATACTTGGATGTTCCTCTGCAGATCAGTGACCGTTTCATCCTTCAGTTTGTTCTCATGATTCATCTTCTGCATTACTATCACAGATTCCTGCAACTACACACACACACACACACAAACACACACACACATTAGATTATCCCTTCATCACTGTTTCTGTTTAATACTACCAGCTGTGTGTGTGTTGTACCTGTGTGCTAAAGTAGTGTAGTGTCTGTCGCAGGACGTCCATTGTGTTGCAGTTTCCTCCTTGACCTAAAACACAAACACACAGCCTTGGAAACACTCCTAAGTCAAGTCATTGTACAGCACTTTATACATCAGAGAATGTGCCACACGGCTTACTGTGATAAACAGGGTAAAAACGGTGTTAATGTGAAGTGAATCAGTGCTGACCGGTGCTGTAAGTGTGTGTCGCCCCCTGCTGCTGATACTGCTGTACAACCTGATCAATTTCACTCAATAGACCGTCATAGGTCTGCTGGACACAGACAAGAGCCTCCTGCACCTAAAACACACACACACGCAAACAATTAAGTTGTCCCACGAAAAAAAATAAATAAATAATTACATCACGGTGTTGCAGTGGGTAGCACAATTGCCTCACAGCAAGAAGGTCCCTGGTTCGAGCCTCGGTTGGATCAGTCGGTGTTTCTGTGTGCATGTTCTCCCTGTGGTTGCGTGGGTTTCCTCCGGTTGCTCCGGTTTTCCCACAAGTCCAAAGACATGTGGTATAGGTGAATTGGGCAAGCTAAAGTGTCTGCAGTGTATGTGTGTAAGTGAGTGTGTATGGATGTTTCCCAGTGACGGGTTGCAGCTGGAAGGGCATCCGCTGTGTAAAACAAGTGCTGGATAAGTTGGCGGTTCATTCCGCTGTGGCGACCCCAGATTAATAAAGGGACTTAATGAATGAATAATGAAAATAGTGAATACTTTCATTGATAAAATATTTTATATAGAAGAAGACAGCATTATTAGCCCTCCTGTGAATTCAATTATCCATGTATAATAAGTTAATAAGTAATAAAGTATTAATTTAATAAGTAATATGTATGATGACAGCGCATAATATTAGACTAGATATTCTTCAGGACACTAGTATTCAGCTTACAGTGACATTTAAAGACTTCACTAGGGTATAATTAGGGTAAGGTTAGGATAATTAGGCAAGTCATTGTACACTCAAATATTTTTGCTGCTTGTTCAGTCTACTTAATTATAATGAGCTGAATCAACTCAATTCCTAAAGGTTTTTCTGGAACAACTTACTTGTTTTATGTTCAATCAACTTAAATTTGTTAAAAACAATGAAGTTAATGTAATTGATTTGTGTTGCAACAACATGAAGGAATTGTGTGGAACCCTGCATTTCTTACAGTGTATAACAGCGGTTTGTTCTGGAGACAATCCAACACTAATCAGGGCTCGAAATTAACCTTTTTGCTTGGTAGCACTGGTGCTCCTAACTTTAAAAATGTAGGCGCACCAGACAAAATTTAGTCGCACCCACCAATTATGAACACCATTGCTAAGTTTTATATAAACAGATTTATTGCATTTGAAATCAACACTAATCAAAACTAACAAGCAAAAGTATATATATATATATGCTTGCGTGAGGAAAATATGTCTCAACAAAATCCCGTTATCACTAGAAAATACATTTTTATAACATAATTGAGTGACCAAAAGATACATGGGCGGACCGCTCACCGGCCCTGCACGCACTACTTGACATGAATGAATCTGTTACCGTGCTGTGTTCTCACAGGTGATGTCTGATATTGCACAGTTGCTTTTGATATATACATTATTATTTGTATACGTAATTTTAATAGCAATACCGGTCTCTTCATGAGCTGCAATATTAGTTTAATCTTAGTCCATGCAAGCCCTTTTGCGATGGTGTACGTGGTGTTAACTTTTACTTATGGCTGCACAGCTGACAGCATCTAGCGATTAAATGAAGGATTCAACAGAACATCTCGTGCTTAAAATGTGTAGATGTGGCAGACAGTTACCTGAAAATTCCGTCCCACAGACTTTACAGTGAACGCTTTAGTTATTTTCATAGCGGACTTGAAGCCAATGGACAAATGTAGATTGTGGATTAACATTCACCGCAATATCAGTAATTAGATGTGCCATTATTTGTTGCTTTAGGTGTTTTCTAAAACAAAATCTGATGGTGTTGTTGTCATTCTCATCTTCAGCGCTTTACATGCTCGCGGTTGTAGCTCTCCTGTCATCTGAAGGCAGAAGGCGTTGACTAAGTGATTGACAGCTGATTTTAACCAATCCATTCGCAATCAGTTCTAGTGCAGTGGGCCAATAAAAAGAGCGCGAAGGCGGGGCAAGCATTGCAGTCTTTGTTTACTGCAGCAAGTTGACATGACAACAGTTTTAAACAGTTCTTGAGCGCTGCCTTTCAAGTGCAAAGATGCGTTCTGCGTGAATGTGTCCTAAATCTGCGCATGCGGGGAACATTTTGCAGTGAAAACCAGTCGCACGCAACAATTTTATGAACTCACACAAATGCTCCCAAATATATTTTGAGGTCGCATAGATTCAATTTCAGGCGCATATGCGACCAAAACGGTCGCAATTTCGAGCCCTGCTAATATGCTGAAGGGGGCTAATAATATTGACCACAGCATATCTCAAAATAATGTAGCTTTTTCTAACCAAACTACAGTAAATAAGAATTTCTCCAAGGAAAAAAAACATTGTAAATACTGTGAAAATGATCTCTGCTGTTAAAAATCATGTGGGAAATTTGTGACCAAAAAAAATAATATTTGACAGAAATTTCACATAAATTTGCCTTCAACTGCGTATAAAAATGAGCACTTTTCATTCCTAATACATACAACTAAATATGCCTAATAACATACCAAAACACAAATATCCATTAAACCTCTTCATACGTACAGTACAAGTGAAATAAGCTTGTATTTGTGAGCGTTTTACCTCCTGCTTTCTCTCGCTCCACACTCTCTCCTGCTCCTGCAGTTTGACTGAGAGCTGCTCAGACTCCGCCCTCTCCTGCTCCTGCAGCTTGACTGACAGCTGCTCGGACTCCGCCCTCTCCTGCTGTAACTGACCGATCAGCTGAGCAGATGTGGCTTTCTCCCTCTCCAGCTGAGCAGTCAAGTCAGTTCTTACGGTCAGGAACTCCTCTTCTAATCTGAACACATCAACAACACATCCGTGATTCTGATTACAGTCTTCATTCAAGCTTTCTCACACATTTCAACAACTGCCTGTCATATTATGGCTTGTTTTGGTGAACTCACACTCGAAAGAACTCCAAAAATATTCATTCATTCATTTTCTTGTTGGCTTAGTCCCTTCATCAATCCGGGGTCGCCACAGCGGAATAATTCGCCAACTTATCCAGCATTTTTTTACACAGTGGATGCCCTTCCAGCCGCAACCCATCTCTGGGAAACTCCAAAAATATTACAAAATAAAAATGTTTGTTTATCTACTGGCGCCATGGTGGCCGAGTGGTTAGCACGTTCGCCTCACAGCAAGAAGGTCGCTGGTTCGATCCCCGGCTGGGGCCAGTTGGCATTTCTGTGTGGAGTTTGCATGTTCTCCCCGTGGTTGCGTGGGTTTCCTCCGGGTGCTCCGGTTTCCCCCACAGTCCAAAGACATGCGGTACAGGTGAATTGGGTAAGCTAAATTGTCCGTAGTGTATGTGTGTGAATGACAATGTATGGATGTGTTTCCTAGAGATGGGTTGTGGCTGGAAGGGCATCCGCTGCGTAAAACAAATGCTGGATAAGTTGGCGGTTCATTCCGCTGTGGCGACCCCGGATTAATAAAGGAACTAAGCCGAAAAGAAAATGAATGAATGAATGTTTATCTACTTAGGAGCGGCACGGTGTCCTAATTGTTAACACTGTGGCCTCTGGTCACCCCTGCATTAAATAGTGCCAAGACTAAGACTAAATACTCCAAATTAATTATAATTATGTATATAAATGGGCATCACGGTGGCGCAGTGGATAGCACAATCACCTCACAGCCAGAAGTTCGCTGGTTCGAGTCCTGGTTGTGTCAGTTGGTGTTTCTGTGTGGAGTCTGCATGTTCTCCCCGTGTTGGTGTGGGTTTCCTCCGGGTGCTCCGGTTTCCCCCACAGTCCAAACACATGCGCTATAGGGGAACTGATGAACTAAATTGGCCGTAGTGTATGAGTGTTTGTGTGAATGAGTGTGTATGGGTGTTTCCTAGTACTAGGCTGCAGCTGGAAGAGCATCCGCTGTGTAAAACATACGCTGGAATAGTTGGCGGTTCATTCCGCTGTGGTGACCCCTGATGAATAAGGGATACAGGGCTGTGGTGTAATGCTGCAATAAAGGCTGGAGTGTTGGATCTGACTGTGGTGATTGATCTTACTGTGTGATGGTCAGGCTCATGCTGCGTGATGTTTCCCTCTCGTGAGCCACTGATTGCTCCAGTTCCACACACTTCTGCTTCCAGAGCTCCAGACTGGACGAGACCTCAGCGTGACTGCTCTTCTCCACCTCCAGGGCATCTTCCAGATCTCTCATCCGCATCTGTTCACCCACACACACGAAAGGACATAAACACAAATATACACACTCAAAAGCACGCGCACACACACATACGAGCTCCAGCATGACTGTGTGTGTACACTCATAAGCACACGTGTATTACCTGAATGATCTCGGAGCTGAATTTGGACTGCAGGTGTGCTGTGCGCTCAGACTCCACACTCTGTTCCAGAACCTTCACCTTCTGCAGAGCTGCCTGCACACAAAAAAACACAATTGCTTTTATGAATTGTGGGGACATTCCATAACTTTCCATTGTTTTTAGTCTGTACAAACTATATTATCTATCCGCTTGTTAAGTGATGACATTTGCGATACTGTTTCCGGTACCAAGCCATTAATCATTTCAATTGTGAAAATATGTCCACTTTAAAGTCATATCATACATTAAAGTGAATTTTAATCAAAGGCGTAAATCTCATTTAACACTAGGGGGGACAATAAATATATAATTTCCTGTGAATTTTTTGAGGGGGACACAAATAATACAGTCAAATTGTTCTTCTAAACATATGTCCCTAGTTAAAAACTTTGGCTCTATCATTATTATTGCAGCATGGAGAGTCAGGTTCAATGACAGCAGATTTTCAAACTCAAAACTCACTGGTTTACATTACACTTGTTAAATGGACAGATCATACTGTGAATAGGTGAGCCTGTGATGTTCATCTGCTGAACAGCCACAACACTAAAAACAATAAAGAAACTGCTCATCTAAATAAAAACTCTGTCATTACCCCTTCTCCTTTGCCTGTGATTGACATTGTGACATTAGTATTTTCATAAGCACCCATTCTTAAAGCCAAATTGCCTTAAAATGTGAGCTTTTTGTATTTATTGGCATTTAAGTGCACTGAAAAATGAATTTATGCCTACTTTCATTTTCTGAATGGAAATTGATTATACAGAAATACAGTGGGGTGAGTTCAGATGAAGTACAGTGCTCATTTAGCAAGCGCACAGCTACAAAATATGCTAATTGTGGCCGCTTATGTTGTTAACATTATGCCACTTTGCAAGAAGCTAACGCTAACGTTAACTAGATAGGTAATATTTCAATCGCTAATACAGCAGACACATGGAAAATACATCAGCACTGCAAATAATTGATGGATGAGTCTGTATCAACAACATTAAACAGAATCGTTTTATTTAAAGTGAATAAAGTAGCCTCCTTACTGGCGATCATCTTGAACTGAGCAGCAGTCACACACCTGACTTGTGTGTGTGCGCATAGTTGGAGAGATGAACTGGGAAAGGCAGTGGACCGGACCACTGTCAGGAAGGGGAGGGGGAACTCAACAGTTTCTAAACGCATTTTAAACGCGAAATGCATTTTATTCCTATATATACACACAATTACTTTAGGTATATATACATTTATTTTTCACAATACAGTGCATTTTTTTTCTTTTCCTTTTTTTTTTTTGGGGGGGGGGGGGCAACCCTCGGATGGAAGGGAACATGTCCCCCCTGTTCCCCCCGGGATTTACACCCCTGGTTGTAATGTAATTCAAATATGATCAGTTAAATAAACTTAAGCATTCATTTGGTTGTTCGAGCGTAAAAAGAGACAAAAGACTGTTTAAAAGCAGGCGCCGTCATTAGCGGCAGGCTATCGCAGAAATTCCATTGAAATTACAGGGGTAAAATTAATTTCCATATTTTAATAACATGGCGTGGGAAAATATAATTTAATGCAGTGCTTTTTGTTTGGGCTGAGACCCACTTTATATCGTATCTCAGCCAGGCAGTGAAGATCACTTTTTTTTTTTCTTAAACGTGGCGACATGGTGGCGCTGTAGGTAGTGCTGTCACCTCACAGCAAGAAGGTCACTGGTTCGAGTCTCGGCTGGGTGAGTTGGTGTTTCTGTTTGGAGTTTGCATGTTCTCCCCGTGTTGGTGTGGGTTTCCTCCGGTTGCTCCGGTTTCCCCCACAGTCCAAAGACATGTGGTATAGGTGAATTGGGTAAGCTAAATTGTCCGTAGTGTATGTGTGTAAACGAGAATGTGTGGATGTTTCCCAGTGATGGGTTGCAGCTGGAAGGGTATCCGCTGCGTGAAACATGTGCTGGATAAGTTGGCGGTTCATTCCGCTGTGGCAACCCCGGATTAATAAAGGGACTAAGCCGACAAGAAAATGAATGAATGAATGAGATCTTAAACGTGCTGATTTTGTATGGGATGAAAATTAACCAGAAGCCCGGGGGCTGGCAGACTGAATTTAAAAGTCTGTGTGCATACCTCGTTGGAAAAACATGAGCATACTGAAATAAATGTCTCTGCAACTTCCTGTTCACACTGACTTTAACATCAGGTGTAAACAGGGTGTGTGTGTGTGGTGTGAGGGCCTGTTGTGGGATCCAGCACACTGTGCGAAGATGATAACAAAATCACCTCCAGATCAGAGCGCAGCTTCTCTTCCCTCTCTGTGCTGCGGCTCAGCTCGGTGGATTTACGCTTCAGTTTCTCGGAGTCTTTCTCTCCGTCTCTTTTCATTCTCTCCATTTCACATTTCAGCTGATGCAGAGTGTCGTTCTGTTCCTGGTAAAACAAACAAGCATAACTAATTGAACACTACAAAACAGATTAATGCCAGAGCAATGCCAAATAAAACACAGTATCACAGCTAAACACCATTGACACTTCTGAATATTTTTAATTAACACTTGTGTTGTGCTAGAGTTCTGTATACAGCCTTCACGAAACCTCTAGATCAGTGGTTCTCAAACTGTGGTACGCGTACCACTAGTGGTACGCCAGTGTTCTGACGGTATGTGCTACCTTCTCAGAATGTACCGGTAGCTCAATCTGTCATGTTTCATCTACCAAAACAGGGTTAGCACATCTTGTCAGCTTCAAATGTCTATCAGAATGAACTACCACAGTAAATAAGGATGTAAAAACAGGGGTAGCACATATTGTCAGCTTTAAATATCTATCGAAATTAATTAATACTTTATTAAACAATGTAGAAAAAGTTATAGCTGCTTCAAATGTCTGTAAGAGTGAACTACAGCCTTAATTTTTTTTTAAAAAAGTATCCATTTTATATTTAATTTGTTTATTAGTGTGGTAGTTCATTCCGATTGACATTTGAAGCTGACAAAATTCGCTACCCCTGTTTTTGCACCCTTCTTTATGGAGGTAGTTCATTCTGATTGACATTTGAAGCTAACAAGATGTGCTAACCCTGTTTTTTTAGATGAGATATGACAGATTGAGACATTTGAAGCTGCTATGCCTTTTTCTACATTGTTTAATAAAGTAGTAGTTAATTTCGATAGATATTTAAAGCTGACAATATGTGCTACCCCTGTTTTTACATCCTTATTTACTGTGGTAGTTCATTCTGATAGACATTTGAAGCTAACAAGGTGTGCTAACCCTGTTTTGGTAGATGAAACATGACAGATTAAGCTACCGGTAGCACATTCTGAGAAGGTAGCACATACCATCAGAACACCGGCTTTCTTCCAGTGGTACGCGGAAGAATCGCTGAATAATAAAAGAATAAACTGAACACACGTTTTAAACCCTTTGACACGTACGATAACACCGTGATCAGACAGCACTGGCTGTTCCCTGAAGCGTATGTGTACACCGGAGTGCTTAGAAAGTTTACTTTAGTGCATCGCGTCCTCAGATGTTAAAACATCAGTCTGCTTGGCGCGGAGGAAGATACACACCTGCTAGAGAGGCGCGCGCGCTTGCGGAGGGTTGTGCGGAAGAGATACACACGCGCTAGAGAAGCCCTTCAGTAGACCAGTCCTGTTGTGTTGGGATTTCAGTTACTGTCTGCAAACTCGGGAATACTGCACGAATGAATTGGTCAAGCACTGTATATGTGTATGTAAGGGGTAATCAACGGCTTGCCGTGCGTTAATGCACGACGCGCAGGCAGACAGAGAGATAGAGAGCATGTGTAAAGAACATGCTAATATTATTATGCGATTTCATCAGTCCGATCATGGGTGGACAAATAAGACATTCTCAGTCAGATGAGTATTTTTCTAATTTTGCGGATTTCCCGTCCGCCATTAACAGCCCGGTTTCAGATGCGAGTTGCTATGGTAACGATACACATTTGGGAGAAGCGCATTTATTTTGAACTGTGATCAAAACTGACTGGAACTACCGGTGCGTTGCACACCCTCCAGCCAATCAGAATCACGAATATCAACAGACTATGGAATTTATGCATTAATCACTCACTTTTCTAATTTAAATTGTATCAAAATACAAGTTAACGTTTAGATATCAAAGATATGTCATATGTACATGCAATATATGTCTCAAAAGGTATAAAAAATGTATGTATATACGTATATGACATATAACTAGGGCCACACGGAATCTGCGCGCGCAGAATTCCGCAGATTTTGAGCCCATCATTGATTCCGTTTATTTACTGGTGTAAATGTGTGTAAATTTAAATTTATTCAGTTTTTAAATTAATTTCAGTAAAAATATTGATTAATATGAAAATATTAATATGATTTATTTACAACACAGTTTGTAAAGTAATATTTTCTGTCTTTTAGTAGAGATTTTATATGGGTGGCTTGCTTTGTTTACCAAATAAAGTGTATCTAATTAGATTTGCATTGTAAACATTAAATAAAAGTTAAGGCATTACTTTTTATTTCATATATTATTTTTTTGTTATGATGTTCCTAAAATAATTCCTCAGATTTTTAACAAAATACTCCGCAGAAATAGCAAAAAATGTCCGCAGATTCCGTCTGGCCCTACATATAACCTATATTCATCAGGTCCAAGCAACATTTGCAGGTTTTGATGAATAGATTAATACATTAATAATTTACAAGTACGTCAGTTTTCTTTTTATTCTTTAAGAACAGTGTCATTTTTAAATCACTTTTAAAAGCACATTTTAATTTAAATGGTAAAGTTATTTTTTTACTCTGCAAGCACAGTTAATGTTCAAACTATTTATAATGTGTAAAGTGGCTGACAATAATACATATTCTCAATAAAAGGAATTGATTTGTCTCGTTTATGAGTTGTGCAGTGCTGTCGCTGCTTAAATAGGTCTACTACGCTGCTGTATTTCAATACCGGTCTTTATAGTGGTACTTGGAGAGACAATTTTTTTCTGAGGTGGTATTTGGTGAAAAAAGTTTGAGAACCACTGCTCTAGATGACGACACGACTGTGGTGGGTCTCATCAATAAAAGCGATGAGGCAAACTACAGAAGCAAGGTGAGCCGCCTGGCTGGGTGGTGCAGAGACAATAGACGAGATTGTGGTTGACTTTAGGAAAGCCCACACGCTGCATGCTCTTCTGACCATCAACAGTGCGTCTGTGGAGCGTGTGAGCAGCACCAAGTTCCAGTGTGTACGCATCACTTAGGATCTCTTGGACGAACAACTCCACTACACTGGCCAAATAATCACAGCAGCGTCTGTACTTCCTCCGCAAACTAAAAAGAGCGAGAGGACCAGCCCCAATCATTGGTCACGATAACTCCAGATTATACTTCGTTTACATTCAGTCATGATGTTGACAGCTCCGCTCTCGAGTATTACAACCCACGCTGGGTGTGTGCGGTGTCTGTACCACTGTGCTGTGAGATAACACTGACCTATTAGTGGAGATACAGCGGAAGAATTTTATAGTTCCCATCCGTGTAACTATTTAAGAAAATATATTTATATAAATTGTGGTGCTATAAATATTTAGGGTCACACTTTATTTTGATGGTCCGTTTGTTGAATTTAAGTGACATTGCAACTCATTCTCATTAGATTATGAGTAGACTGTTAGGTTGGGGTTAGGGTTAGTGTAAGTTGACATGTACTTGCAAAGTGTCTTATAGTTAGGGCCACACGGAATCTGCACGCGCAGAATTCTGCAGATTTTTAGCCCATCATTGATTCTGTTTATTTACTGATGTAAATATGTGTAAATTTATGTTTATTCATTCATTCATTCATTCATTTTCTTTTCGGCTTAGTCCCTTTATTAATCTGGGGTCGCCACAGCGGATTGAACCGCCAACTTATCCAGCATTTGTTTTACGCAGCGGATGCCCTTCCAGGCACAACCCATCTCTGGGAAACACATTCATACATTCTCATTCACACACATACACTACGGACAATTTAGCTTACCCAATTCACCTGTACCGCATGTCTTTGGACTGTGGGGGAAACCACAGTCCAAAGACAGTTTTTTTATTAATTTGAGTAATAATATTGACTAATATGAAATTTTTATATGATTTATTTACAATAGTTTGTAGAGTATTAATTTCTGACTTTTAGTAGAGATTTTATATGAGATACTTGCTTTGTTTACCAAATAAAGTGTATTTAATTGTATTCGCAATGTAAACATTAAATAACAATTAAAAAGGTATTACTTTTTATTTCATATATTAAGTTTTTAGTTAGGCGCCACGGTGGCGTAGTGAGTAGCACGTTCGCCTCACAGCAAGAAGGTCGCTGGTTCAATCCCCGGCTGGGCCAGTTGGCATTTCTGTGTGGAGTCTGCATGTTCTCCCCGTGGTTGCGTGGGTTTCCTCCGGGTGCTCCGGTTTCCCCCACAGTCCAAAGACATGCGGTACAGGTGAATTGGGTAATCTAAATTGTCCATAGTGTATGTGTGTGAATGAGAATGTATGGATGTGTTTCCCAGAGATGGGTTGCGGCTGGAAAGGCATCCGCTGCGTAAAACAAATGCTGGATAAGTTGGCGGTTCATTCCGCTGTGGCGACCCCGGATTGGTGAAGGGACTAAGCCGAGAAGAAAATGAATGAATGAAAAAGTTTAGTTATGACACTTCCAAAATCATTCCGCATAAATCTGCAGATTTTTAACAAATTACTCCGCAAAAATAGCAAAAAATGTCCGCAGATTCCGTCTGGCCCTATTTATAGTCAGTTAAATGTCTGTTGAATGTCAGTATCAGCAGGTATTAAATAGACAGTCTACTAATACTCAAATGGACCATCAGAATAGTGTTACCATATTTAGATATTTCAAAATCTCTGATCACTCAGTAAGAAAACCCCCCTAGAAAAGATCCATCCCTTTACTTAAGGATCAATCCTTTTATAACATTCCCAGCATCAAAAATTACAACAATTCAGGATCGATCCACCCATACCTAGATACAGCAGAGCTGTTGGTTTGCAGCATGTTTGTCAGGAGAGCTGTAGGAGAACTGGAGAATGGTGGACTTTATCTTTCATCAGTTGAGTTCATCATTCAGACACATGGCCTATATCTGCTGCTGTGTTCACATGTTTAAACTCCTCCAGATCACCAGCAGGGCTAATGGCTGGAATAGACAGGTCAGGAGACCTGCTGCACTGCTGTCCACTGTGTCTGCATTCAGACCCGGGGATTGAGCAGGAGAGAAGTCCTCCTCATGTATAGTGTTTATATAAACACCATTATCTTTATGATGATAGAGCAGACTGTGGTTATGTGTGTGTGAAATGACCAATAACAAACGCAGCAGGACATTACATTACTGATCATCTCTCTGCAGTTTAACTCTGTAAACTATAAACTCATGGCTCTCCTCACGGTTTGGGTCTCATTCTGTGAGTCGACTGACAACAGTTGTTCACTCCACTCTTTCTCCCCTGCTCTGCTGGCCACGCCCACTCCTCCCTCTGCCCGCAGAGCTCCACACCCATCATGGAGCATTTCTTGAAAAATCTGAGGTAGACTTGAACTGAAAGAGGCTTCATGACCCTTTAAATTTGAGTATGTGACCTTGTTGTTTTTTATTCTGGTTTAGTTTTCACTTTTTTTGCGTGTTATAATTTTACATGTGGCGTCAATATTTTGATTTACGCTTAAATTTCTATCCAGGAATTTGATTCCATACAATGATTCTGAAAACTCAACTTCATATCATAGGAATAAATGACATTTTATTAAACATGCTATTTTTATAAAATAAAAAAGGTATACATATTCATTGTTATTACTGTTATTGTATTTTTCTGTTGTTCTATCAAGGACACGAGTGCTTGTGTAAGCATTTCGCTGCATATCATGTGTATGAGTCTGTATGTGAATTTGAACATATTGACAAAGAAAACATCTGTGTATTGATTGTTGCCATGTTTACCTGTATGAGTGCCTCCAGTGGGCTTTTTTCATCCTGTAGCCGATCGATCTCAGCGTTTGCAGTCAGCAGCAGACGGTCTCTCTCGTGCAGCTCCGCCTGGAGGCCCTGCAGGTCATCTTCTCTGGCCTTCTGGGTGATCTCTAAAGACCTCTGCAGATCTGACACTCTCTGACGAAGCTCTGAGCTCAGGACTAGACACACAGATGTTCAATATCAGGATCGCACAACACTCATCCTAAAATTATTGTTAAAATGACTGTTATAATGAGAAATGTCTTGGCAGTTGATTAAAGTGATAGTTCACCCAAAAATGACCTCTTTTACTGAATTTACCTCTTTATTCTGAAGAATTCTGGGAAAAAAGCAGCATTTGTCATCCATAGTAGAAACTAAAAATACAATGGAGGTCAATGGCTGTTTCTGCCAGCATTCTTCAGTGTATCATCTTCATTAGTGTTCAGCAAAATAAACAAACGCAGACAGGTTTGGAACAATCTGAGGATGATGGTTTTCATTGATTAAGTTTATTATAAATGTAACTGTATAACAAAAAAAACACAACATTTAAATGTATTTTTAAAAAATGAAGAGAAGAATAAATAAATGGCAGAACAGACGAGTTAAAGCTGCAGTAGGTGTTTGTCTTCAGACACATGCTGTGTTGTGCCAAAAGTCTCTTCACAGTCCACTCGTGCAGATTAAAGTAAATGATCTAAAGGTGTTTAAATGTGTTTATATATTATGGGTGAGGCAGAAGACTAACAAATGATCATTCTATTAAATATTGTCAGCCGACATTTTCTATAATTCTGATCAGCAGCTCAAACTGTCTGCCAGCAAATGTAGATTTGCACATCTGCAGCCGTTCACGCAGATCCCCCATTTGCACGTACACACGCCTGTACGCACATTCAGCCTGCAAGCGCATTCACCTGCACGCTAGAGAGAGCGAAACAAATGCTGAAGCTGGATCAAAACTTGTTAAACTCCTGAATCAGTATTGGAGTTAGTTTTGCTGGAGGAAGGACGACACCATGGCTGAAGTGTTTCTGTTAGACAGGTCATGTTCTGTGTTAAAGAGACCCTATTATGGGTTTTTGTAAATGATCTTCATCAGTGTGTACCACAGCTCTAAGTGAAGTGAAATGTCCAGCTGAGGCTTAAATCTGAAAGTGCACAGTTTTCAAAACTATTGATTCATCTATAAAAGAGTCGACTCATAGTTCTTCAAATGAATCGCCGTGCTTACGAGTCTTTAGCCGTTTCGGCATGATGTGAACATGAAACATTAGCCCCGCCCATTTGCGCGCGCAGCCCCGGGAGATTCGAAACCCCCAACCCCGCCCACAAACAACAGCGGCGAGCAAAGGTTGCCAGATTGGGCGGTTTTGAGTTTGATTGTGCAGGTAAAAACCTTTTGGAGAGGGTTTGGACTGGAGTCAGTCAGCTACATCTGGCAACACAGAGAAGAGCGCTGTAGCAGACATGTGCTCAGCTGGATATTACTGGAAGTGTGCAGATGAACCAGAGATGAGACTGTGAAGAGTCAGTGGTGGAGGTTTATCTCTGCAGAAATGCCTCAGCATTATAGCCCAGCCTTGTGCTGTGTTCCTCTGAGGAGCTTCTGAAATCTACACGCTTACACCGGAGGATTCAGAGCACCGTTTATTAAAGGAAGGATCAGAAAAGACTATTGATGTATGCAGGGGTCGACTGGCCATAGGGAGCAGCGGGACATTTCCCAGTGGCCTGACGGTGAATCTGGCCTGCTATCCAGCAAGTGTGAGTGCGTGTGATTAAAACGGTCGCCTCATTGTTTTCTCCAGCTTGTAAATGATGTATTTAATTGTGTTTTGTAACTTGTAACCTCTTGTAGTGTCTCTGGTTAACTTGTATTCTCATATCGCGTATAAAAGCACGGTCATCGGTCCAATCAGTGCAGTTTAGCATCGCGCTAAGGAGGGGTTTTGGAACAAATGAAGCGCTGAAAGATTCATATAGGAGTCGCTGGGATAATGAGGTAAAAATAAATGCAGATTATAAGACAATGAAAGTGTTTTTTGACCATACATGCATATTAGCCTGCTGTTGGAGACCCCCAAAACCAAAATATGGCCCTTTTTAATGTATAATAGGGGCTCTTTAAACTCCTTTAATCACGCAGAGCTGATGTAGATTGTGTTGTTATGAATGGGTTATTTGCACAGTAGTGTTGTTCAGCCACTGAAATCTCCCGCTGATAGATTGATGTGACTATTCTCAGCTTTATAAGCTCCTTTTACAGCATTGATAATGGAGATTTATATTTAGTTTAAAAACAGAACATCAGTAATAGTGCTATTCTAGCCTGCTTTACTGAGCTGAAGATGCTTTTATATTCACATTAGTTCATTGTTGAACACTGATGCGTTCCCTATATTGTTCACCATGTGTAATTCCTGCACCCCGCCGGTCAAAGCACCAAGCATAGTCACTTTAGGACAGCGAGTGAGTGAGACCAGCAATATTTGCATGCAATTTTGTGTTTTTCGAGGTTGTAATTGATTGGTTATTACACACATTTTAGCACAGCTATCCAAAATGCATATCATACGATAGGCCTGCTCATGCCGAACACTTTGACGGTAAAACCGCGGCTGTCACTCAAACTATTCTTTTAAAAAAATCATCGACATGTAAAAAAACCTACTTTTGCGAACTAGTCGTAGTTTTTTCACACGATCTGAACCAAACCAGTGTAGAAATGTTTTCTGGACACTGAATAACAATAATTATCAAAAAAAAAAGTTAAAATTTAGATTTTTACGTCAAACAATATACCAAAAAGTTTCATGGAAAATGTAAGCTAAATGCTAATTGTAGGTATAACTTTGGAACGGATCGAGATATCGTCATCAAACTTGCTACACGCATGTATAAGGTCAAGTTGAGGTCACAATGCAAAGCGCCCTGACTTTGGCCACGTGGTGGCGCTATAATAGTAGAAAAGGTCTCAAAAACACTGTTTCAATGTCTGTTTATGCTCAATACCGTGTTTCAATTATCGTTTTAGCCACTAGATGGATCAACTTCAAGTTTTTCATCCAGAGTATTTTGCTAAACACAGTTAACGATGGCCGATCAGAATGTAACTTGGCGTCGATGTTGGGCTTAGAGGTCTGTAGTCATTTTGAAAGAAATCATCCACTAAGGGACGATTTTCAGGGTTTTTTTGGAGTGTGTAATTAAACATTTTGTTTGAGTAAACTACTTACAGGCTTCCTAACTGCTAAATAACCTTACGCTGCTAAAATGCTTGAACCCAGGTAATTACTGCTTGCAGCTATACTTACACAGGCCAGTCACAATAATCAATATATTGACTTATCGCACAATACATGGACATGACCTCAATAATTTTTGGTGATGCAATATATATCGCCCATACGTAAAAATCAATTCTTGCAACATTTTAGCTGATTGCACAACCTCTCTTTCTCTATTGGAGGTGTCAGTGTCAGTATGGTTAAAAAAACATAGTATTTACCATAAATGACTTAAGTATATTTTGATGTGGGAGCCTGAAAATAGATCTGGTAGCAGCGATCTGGTAGATATCGTAGCCTCTGTTACTTTTTACCTCGCTTTTTTTTTTTAACATTTATTTTTATTTGTTTTGGATATGCGTTTTCACATTCTGATGCCAATGCGTAATTATTAAATTATTAAAATGACTAAATTAAATTAAATATTCTTAAAAACAAAATATGATGTGTTCTTTTGAAGAGTGCAATTGTGATTATTATGATGCTATTATATTACCATTCTGGCATTATATAATGAGTGGCCTAAAATGGTCTTAAATGACAATAATATCGTTTATCACGATATATTTTGGTGCAATATATCGTACAACAATAAATAGATATCGTGACAGGCCTATACTTACAGATTGTATTGAACATGTTGTAGGTTGACAAGTTAATTATTTGTGTGTGTGTTTTATATATATTTAAGTAATGAGTAAAATGCATTATATATAATAAAATGTCTTACACTTTTCTAAACATTTAATCATATATAATACATTTTACAAAAAAAAGTGTATGCTTATATACAGATATTTGCATTATTACTAATATTGTTACAATTAATACTAATTAATAATAAATAAATTAACTGAATCAAACAGAGGAAGTGAAGGATGAGCAAATGATGACAGAACGTTCATTTTTAGGTGAACGGTCTCTTCAAGTCAAGGGTGCCCAATCTCGGTCCTGGAGGTCCGGTGTCCTGCAGAGTTTAACTTGCCTAAACACAACTGATGTTTCTAGAAAGCCTAGTAAGAGCTTGATTAGCTAGTCCAGGTGTGTCTGATTAGGGTTGGAACTAAACTCTCCAGGACACCGGCCCTCCAAGACTGAGTTTGGGAACCCCCTGCTTTAAGTGATAAACATCTGACATGTGAGAACCATAGGCCTAACAAGCAAACACACACACATACCGTCCAGCCTGTGATTGTGTTTTGTCAGCTGGTTGATCTTCTCCTCTGCGTTTCTCCTCTCCGTCGCCGCGTCTCTTCTCACCACTGCAACATCGTACTCGAGTGTCTGCCGCTGTGCCTCGCCGCGCTCCACCTGCGCACGCAGTCGAGCGGCCTGAGCCTCACACTGAGACATCTGTACACAAACACCTGCACATTACCAGATCTGCACAGTAATAAATTATGTCATCTGCGTTCCAGCCATAACACAGCATTGAGATTACAACCCCCAGTGCTGGGAAACACACATTTGTTTGTTGTTTGTGTGTGTGTGAGAGTCTGACGCACCAGTTGTTTGTGTGTGTTTGATGCCCCGTTTACACTAGTGCGTTTTGGTTTTAAAGCGCATAAGTTTTGCTACGGTTGCTCCATCCGTCCACACTACGCCGGAGTTTTCGAGCCCCGGAAACGGAGGGTTTTGGAAACGCTGGAGAGGCCGTGTTCATTCTAAAACTCTGCTGCTGCGTCTCAGTGTGGATGGGGGAAACGGAGACGTCTGAAAACGGAGGTGTGGCTGCTGAGATCCGCTACTCGTTGGGGCTTTTGGGTGATTGCGTATCCTTCCCTCATTCGTCAAGCCCCTATCACATGACTATAACGCCACCGAAGATGGCAGACCAGCCTTCACTGTAAACAACAACATGGACACAGAAATGGGAGCTTTGTTTGCACTATTGACCGTTTTAGGCACCACAACAGCTGCATATATTCGCAAGAGGCAAAGAGCCCAAGCCCAATATAGATGGCCGAGCGAGACACATGCTTCCTGTTTATACTTGAACGTGCATGCCCAGAGTGCGCCAATGGTCACGTGATATACGTTTGTGGTGGAGTAGTGTGGACGGAGCTCTGTTCAGAAACGCTGGGTGAAACGCTAGTGTGGACGCAGATCGTTTTCATGCTAAAACGCCATTTTAAAACTAAAACGCACTAGTGTAAACGGGGCCTGAGTCTGATGCACCAGTTGTGTGTTTGTGTGTGTGAGTCTGACGCACCTGCTCATTGTGTTTGGAGGTGTAGTCCAGTTTCTCCTTCTCCAGCTGGTTAATTCTCCACCTCAGCTCAGCAGTGAGACTGAACTCATCCCCCGTCTCTCTCTCGCTGACCCGTCTGTCTGTCTGCAGACGCTCCATCACGCCTCTCAGCCTGATACCATACAGTTGAAGTCAGAATGATTCTCCTCCTGTACATTTTTTGCTGCTTCTTCAAATATTCCCAAATGATGTTTCTCAGGTTCAGGAGTTTCTCTCAGTGTCTCCTCTAATGTTTGTTCTTCTGGAGAAAGTCTTATTAGTTTTATTTCAGCTAGAATCAAAGCAGTTAATAGTGTTAACCCCATGTTAAGGTCAATATTATTAGCCCCCTTCAGCAATATTAGTGTTGGATTGTCTCCAGAACAAACCACTGTTATACAATGACTTGCCTAATTACCCACTTCTGGGAACCCTGCGAAATTTGATAAAATGTGTGATCCTGTCTTTTTTTTTCTAAAGCACCATAAAGACTAATAATGTTGTTTAATTTCTGAAGATTTGTAAGGGTTTTATTTTCTCTCTCTCTCTTTACATCTATTGCTGTCTTTATGTAGATCATATGTCTTGTATGTCGCCATTTTGTCTTTTTTCATGCTTTATTTTACATTTTGCACAGATTATTGTATCATGATGGGTTTGTCTGTCTGTTCTTTGTTCTTTTCTATGTCTGCAAAAATGACAATAAAAAAAAATATTCAGAAAAAAAAAGTGAAATTATAAATAAATTCTACAAATAAATTTACAATTGACCCCCCCCAAAAAAATATTCAAAATCATCATTATGACGCACTCGGCGCACCAATCAGGAGCTGGTCTGCCACGTTTAAAAGGTGTTTGCTTGCACTGTTCTGCAGGAGCGCTTGGCTTTCCACCAAACTCCTCACTTGCGTCGACTGGCCTGTTTATTTGCATTTGTATTATTTTTGTTGTTGTCGTTTAGTTTGTCTCTCGTTTAAGTGCTTTATTTATTATTTGTGCAGCTCAATTTACCCGATTATTGATGATCTTTATGAGAACTGGATTATTAGATGAGCTCTTGTTTTGCTAATGGCGAACAGTGTGTACTTTACGAGAACTCTTGTAATTTTTAGCAGCATCGTTTTTTTGTGTTAGTTTATGGAGGAGTTGCCACATTTGTAATGTTTTGGAGTAGTTCAGAAGTTTAGTTAAGCGTCACATGCGCTGAAGATTACAGTTTTGTTTATGCATTTTTATTGGTTGGTAAGTTTAGTGGGTTGGGGTTTAGTTAGATTGTTTTGTTATATTTATCTCTTTGTTTTGGCAACACTCCTGTTTTTTGTTTAATTCGGTTATTTAAAATTGCATTCTAAATTCATATATTCATTGTTTGATAGTCTTTGTTCAATACTTTTTTATTTTTGTTCACTTATACATTTGTTGTGTTTTCTCAGACTCACTTAATGTTACATCTTATCCAACATAACAACTTAAACACGTAACAAAGCTATCGTGCTATCATCATGGCGAAGAGAAAAGAAATCAGTTATTAGGATTGAGTTATTATGCATGTGTGAGAAACATGTCAGAAACACTGAGATGAACCTGCTGATGTCCTCCTCTGTGTTTTGTGCAGACGGGGTCACGGTTTGCGGACGAGACGCCCGAACGCTGGAAACCGGGTCTTTTCGTTTGGCTCGAGTGCCATGACGTGGACGGACAGTGGGAAGCTGATTGGGCATGAGGTCAGCGTGAGGTCACAGCTCCCAGATCTGCAAAAACAACAGTTTTCATGACAAGAAAATGATGAAGTCAGAACTATTAGCCCTCCTGAATTATTCACCCCATCTGTATCCCCAGTTTCTGTTTGACGGAGAGCAGATTTCTTCAACACATCTCTAAACATAATAGTTTTCATAACTCATTTCTAATCACTGATGTGTTTTATCTTCACCATGATGACTAGATGACTAGACTAGATATTCTTCAGGACACTAGTGTTCAGCTTACAGTGACATTTAAAGGCTTCACTAGGGTAATTAGGGTAAAGTTAGGGTAATTAGGCAAGTCATTGTATAACAGTGGTTTGTTCTGGAGACAATCCAACACTAATATTGCTGAAGGGGGCTAATAATATTGACCTTAACATGGGGTTAACACTATTAAGAACTGCTTTTATCCTAGCCCAAATAAAACACATAAGACTTTCTCCAGAAGAACAAACATTAGAGGAGATACTGAGAGAAACTCCTGAATCTGAGAAACATTATTGAGGAAATAATTGAAAAAAATAAAATAAGAAAATAACAGGAGGGTAAATCATTCTGACTCCAACTGTATACTAGAGACAGATTATATTATTGGTTTATATAAATGACAGCAATATTGTATATCGCAATTTATCGTACAACAAAAAATAGATATCATTACAGGCCTACATCACACTTCAGTTTATTGTCCAACATCACACCTCAAATATATTAAACTGAATTTGCTCCCCATTCATTATAGTGGGATGAGTTTTGCTTTGTGTCCTCTCTCTAAAATCAATAACCTCCTTTGTTTTAGAAATATTTAGGAGGTTTAAATTTTCACACCAGTGTAAAAAAAAAGTCAAGAACAGGCCCGTGCAATAAGCAAACAAACCTTATCATTAGCTTTGGTGGGATATTAGTAGGGCCAGACGGAATCTGCAGACTTTTTTGCTATTTCTGAGTTTTTTGTTTTTATGCGGAATGATTTTGGGAGTATCATAACTAAAACCTAAATATATAAGATAAAAAGTATTTTTTGAAAAAAAAAAAAGGATTGATTTAATGTTTACAATGCGAATCCAATAAGATCCACTTTATTTGGTAAACAAAGTAAGTCTCTCGTATAAAATCTCAACTAAAGACAGAAAATATTACTTTACAAACTGTATTGTAGATAAATGATATGAATATTTTCATATCAGTCAATATTATTCCTGAAATTAATTTAAAAACTGAATAAACATAAATTTCCACACATTTACCCAAGTTAATGAACAGAATCAATGATGGGCTAAAAATCTGCGGAAATCTGCGCATTTCTGCGCACACAGATTCCGTGTGGCCCTAGATATTAGTTGCTAGTTAAGTAGTACTTGTAAGATATCAGTATTGCTTAATTTTGCGCTATTCACAAGCAGTGTCTTATCATAAAATATGATAAATGTCTATTACAGAGATGCCCAAAGTAGGGCCCGTGGGCCAAAGTTGGCCCACAATAACCTTTGATTTGGCCCACCATCCCATCTGAGAAGAGAGGAAGAACGGTGGGGATGTGTTTGGGGTGAATGCCTTTGACAGAGAGCGTTATTTTGATTTGATCAATTTTGATTTTGATATATTGCTGAGCTACAAAAAAGTCAACTGAAATTAAATGTTGTAAATGATTCAGTATTTCAAAGTGTAAAATATGTCACTTGACAAAAAAAAAAAAAAAAAAGATGCACAAGACAGCGGAGCGCAAACCAAGGCAGAGGTATGCGCAGGTCACCGAGTGTTCAGCAGAACTCCAGTGTGGTGTAAATGAGATTGTTTATGTTTTACTGTAACAATAAGTTTATTAAATAAATGTAAAACATTAAACTTCATTAGTTAATATGATTTGAATCAATGTTTTCTAGTTATTTTTAAATGTTAGCAAAGAAATTTGGAAATAACTCATGGCAAATGTAATGTTATATGATGTGATATATCCGGTTACGTATATATTCGGCCCACATACCCGAATCAAGTTTGATCTTTGGCCCTTTATAAGACAAAGTTTGGGCACCCCCAAACTCAAGGCCGGATTAACCTCAAGGCCGGATTAACCAATGGGCATTACGGGCACAGGCCCAGGGGCCCGTGCGGACCGGGGGCCCCTGCGAGGGGACAAAATGATTTTGGAGTGTTCATTTTGGTTAAGTGCAAATAGTTAATTCCTATTAACGATATACATTAGTGTTTCAGATGGGTTTGTCAAGTACAAATCAAGACAAAATAAAGGAAAAACATTAAAACCGCAAATAATATCATTTATCAAAATGACAAAGGTAAACAGTTTAAAGATACATTTAAATATAACTTCAGATGGCTTATCATACCAAACTATGAGCAGTTTCTCAAATATACAAAGAAATAACAGCTAAAAATCTAAGCATTTAGTAAAATCTCAGAAATCTGAATGAAACTCACGTAACTGATGGGGTTCTAGCAGTGATAACCGGTCAGTTTGATATAATGAGTAATTAAAACAAACACCAACTCACCATTAAAAGGCATATCATGCTGGAATATCCGTGTTTTTGATGAAATGTTGTCATTAAACAACATTAATATGCATAAATCCGCGGAGTTGTGAAGAGTTGCGGCGTCTGTTTGAATCTGACGCCATATTTCCTCCTCACCATGACAACAACGGCAAGCGAAAAAAACCGCGAAACACTAATCAAGAAAGTTATCGCGGATTATTGTTGCTTTTTTATACCACTTCGTCTGCATGTTTGATCGATAGATCAAATAAAAGGATCAAACATTTCAAACACTTATTTTGCCGCTTCCTCCCTCTGAAATTCTTTTAACCATTTAACGACCGCTGTTCCCAAACATTGACGTAATTTTACATTTCATTCTGCGAATATAATTTTAAAATTATGCATAAGTAAATAGAAAACAAAATGTGTAGTAACTGAGTATTAAAATTATGAAGCAACCCCTTGTTATTTATTTTAAAATTAATAAATACAAACCCAACCCCCCCTTTCTCGACGGTGTGGTACACTCCAAAGTCAAACAGAGCGGGAGATGGACTGAACTATTTCACCGGCGCTAAGGGGACACACTCACTCGTGCACGTCTCTATGTCCGTTCATTCAGAGCGTGAAAATAATTTTAATTCGTGTGTTTTCCGATTTTTAAGATACATTGTTTATTAAAATGGTCTTTTTGGACTAACCTGTTATGCAGAAAGGAGTAAAGGTGAGTCACTGTACACACAGTGGACATGAGTTAGCCTAAGCTAGCCAAACACGGCTAAGTTATCATTCTATTTACCTACGTTACGTTATTGTCGATGGCTATTAAATGAAATGAGATTAACATCATATTATTTGCAAATTTATGACTATACGGGGAATTTTTGAGCATTGGGTGTCTCTGCTGCTGAAGTGTTTTGCGCGTTGTTGTTGTTGTTGTGTATTAGTGGGCGATGAGTGTTTGTTTGTGTCATAAACACTGTATTTCATTTGTTTTCATGAAGATGAAGTCTGATCAGACCACAGATGATTTTACGCCAGGTGATGTTGTGTTTGCGAAGATGAAGGGTTATCCTTTCTGGCCTGCCAGAGTGAGTTTCTGTAGTGCTTCGTTATATTACGTGACACTTTCTGTAGGGAAAAGTCACATATTATATGTCACATCCATCATCTGTATACACATGAGGTCAAATCTAACCGTTTGTTGTTGTTCTTATTGTTTTGTCTCAGATTGGAGAAGGAAAAGCCCCCAAAAATAAGATCCCCATCTTCTTTTATGGGACACACTCAACGTGAGTAAGCTCAAATCAAACACGCATGTCAAAACATTACATCGAAGCAGTGTTTCTCAACTACGTTCCTGGAGGATCACCAGCACTGCATGTTTTGGATGTTTTCTGTCATGACCATTACAGATCTTTTAGTCTTTGTTAATGAGCTGCAGTGGTGGGAAGAGTACTGAACAATCATACTCAAGTAAAAGTACCATTACTTGCCTAAACATGTAGTGCAGTAAAGTAAAATTATCTGTTTTAAACCTTAATCAAAGTATGAGTAAGAAGTAGACCTTTCAAAAGTACTCAAGAGTAGGCCTGTCACAATAATCAATATATCGACTTATCGCACAACACATGAACATGGCCTTAATCAATTTTGGTGATGGAATATATATCGCTCATACATAAAAACTAACTTTAGCAACATTTGAGCTGATTGTGCAACTTCTCTATCTTTATTGGAGGTTTAAGTGTCAGTATGGCTAAAAACACTATAGAATTTATTATAAATTACTGTAGTTCATTTTTCAAATGGGTGCCCGGCAACTGAAAATAGATCTGGTTGTAGATATCGAAGCCTCTGTTACTCTTAACCTTGCACTTTTTTGTTAACTTTTATTATTATTTACTTAGGATATGCTTTTTCATATTCTGATTCCAATTCCTGTTCATTAAATTGTTAAAATGACTACGGTTAAATAAAATGGTCTTAATAACAAAATATGAGGTGTTCTTTGGAAGAGTGTACTTGCATATGATGATATTATATTGTCATTCGGCATTATGTAATGAGTGACATAAAATGGTCTTAAAATGACAGTAATATCATTTATCGCAATATATTTTGGTGCAATGTATCGTACAACATAAATAGATATCGTGACAGGCTGTATCGTAAGATTCTGACGGTATGATAACCTCTGATAAAAATATCTCCATTTTACAGTATTGTGATTACTGCTCTGAGATATATATAT
>CAIGQQ010006952.1:868823-887269 GCA_903798035.1 Danio albolineatus
GAACGAGTCTGAAAGGAAAGAGGCAAGAAGGAACGAGTCTGAAAAGATTGATGCGGTGGAGAAAAACGAGGCTGAAGAGAGCAAGGTAGAAGCGAAGAAAGAGGCAAAGCTAATTGAGGCTGAAAAGAAGTTGTTGCAGGAGAAGAAGAAAGAGATTAACGAGGAAGAACAGAGAGAGACGATGAAAAAACCCATACAGGCGAAGAGTTGCGCTCCTGTGGCCTCTGAAGAAAAGCAAGAGAAGAAACCCAGAGATGAAGAGGTGAGAGGATAAGGATTCTGACAGCATCACAGATTCATGTTGTGATTTATTGCAGTCGATTAATCACAGCTTTAGGAGATTATCCTGATATTGAGCTGAGCTGCATAAAAGATGACAGAAAGGATGATGACCAGGTGTAAAAACACACACATACTCTGAAGGGGTGTTCATAAAGCCCCGCTCAGATCACACGATTTTGGTGCGATTTTCTTGACGTAGGGTGTCGTAGAGAATCGTAAGCGACAAATAGGCGTCATGACACAAGATTCAATCGTTTTTTCTCATGTAATGTGGCATAGTTCACGACATCCGATTCCATGCCTGCGATGCCTCACGACGGTCGCAGAAAGTCTAGCATGTTCAATTTTTCTCATCCTTTATGACAAGTTCCGTCACGTGTGTGAGATGGCCCATAGGAGCACATCATTCAGACCTTCAGTTATCTCAGTGGGTGCTGCCATTAATGCCAGGTTCAGGTAATCAAAAAATAGGCTGCATGTTTACTTATGAGTTGATCACGGGTGATGACTAGTTCAATTCCATTCATCTTTATTTGTATAGCGCTTTTAAAATGTAGATCGTGTCAAAGCAGCTTTACATGCATTATAAAAAATTTAAACCGTGTCAGTCCAGTGTTTAGTGTTGGAGTTCAGTTTAGTTCAGTTCAGTGTGGTTTAATTTTCACTGCTGAGGGTCCAAACACTGAAGAGTAATCCATCGGTGCGCAGCTCTACAAGTCCTGAACCATGCAAGCCAGAGGCGACAGCGGAGGAACAAACTTCACCAATTGGCAAAAGTGAAGAATTAAAAAACCTGGAGAGAAACCAGGCTCAGTTGGGCATGACTTTTTCTCCTATGGCCAGACGTCTTGTTCAGAGCTGCAGTCTAGGCGCCGGAGGCTGGAGAACGCTGGATGTCCGTCACGGAGAAGCCGCAGGTGGGGGGGGTCACCGGCTGGTGAACAGGCTGGCCCTTCAGGTACAATGCGAGGACTGGTCTGTCACTGAGGTCTTACAGGGATCAGTCTCATGCTCTCCACTCCTCCATGACCACCACAGCAGCTGCTCAGGATATGGCCTGGTCTAGGATTATGGAAACCTCGGGAATAATAAAAACAGACAAACATAAGCGCAGTTACCGTTCAGATTATAATGTCTTTTGGGAAGTGTTCCTGGCTCCGGTTGCCCTAAATAATGCAGACTAACAATCCTTTAGAGGATTTGGATTCCAAAGCATTTGTGTTTTATGTGTATGCTAATGCAGAGAGATGTGTCTTTAATCTAGTTTACACTGACAGAGTGTGTCTGCTTCCCGAACTGTGCTAGGAAGGCTGTTCCAGAGTTTAGGTGCCAGATAAGAGAAAGATCTACCACCTACAGTTGATGCTGATATTCTGGGAATAATCAATTGTCCAGAATTAATTGAGCGAAGAGGACGTGATGGGCTATAATAAACCAGGAGCTCTCTCAAATACTGGGCAGCTCAGCAGTTCAGGGCTTTGTAGGTAGTCAGTACAATTGTTTTAATTTATACAATATTTAATAGGGAGCCTATGCAATGCTGAAAGAACTGGAGTAATATGATCACATTTCTTTGTTCTAGAAAGCACTCTAGCAGCTGCATTTTCAACTAGCTGAAGTTTGTTAATTAGGCCAACAGAGCAGCAGCCTAGTAATGCATTACAGTAATCTAATCGAGATGTCATGAAAGCATGAATGAGCTTTTCCGCATCACACATTGACAGCATATGTCGAAGTTTGGCAACATTTTTGAGATGAAAAAATGCAGTTTTACAGATGCTTGTAATCTGGCCTTCAAATGACAGGCTGCTATCAAAAATCACCCACAAATTTTTGACTGAAGATGAGGACTGAACTAAGGATCCATCAAGGGTCATTGGCTCTGCAATCTTTAACTACCTTCTCTAAAATATTAAGGTGTTTTAAGCAATTTTATCTGACAGACTTGCACAAATATGCCAGCATCTCCATTCTCACAATTAGTTTCTGAGTTCTCGGGGCACCTGCAGGATTTTATTCAAAGGTACGCACATATCCAGCACCACCCGCCCCATCAGCCCTTTCTTATTTCAATCTCAAACCATCCATTGCACCGGTCAATTACAATTTAATTCATTTAATCAAATATTTTTTCTTTACATCTCCCACCATGCACTTTTTAAAACCCAAACGCACACACATTTTCATTCTTTCTTGCTGTCAATGTATGGTAGTGTATACTGTTTAATAATCAATCTAAATTATTTTTAAAAATTAATAAATAAGCGGCATTAATTATTGTGCTCTTTTTTTTTTGTTAAATACATTGTAAAAGCCTGTCCTGCTTATTTAAATGTGTCATTAATAGTAAAAACAGTTTAATACAGGCCTCTCGGAAACTGTGAATATTTAACTTTAACTTTATTTTGGCTATTTAATCTAACAAACCAACACAATCTCACAGTAACTCGTGTTTTGGCGCTATAGCGGGCTTGTTTTAAAGCGCATCTCGAAGGATATTCGTTATTCTTTTTTATCTAGTTGTTAACTGACCAACGAAAAATACATGACAATTCAGATACAAATTATAGCTAACGAAATTCGTTTTAAAAATATATTTTTTCCAAGAAACATATATGAACCATAGATTTTTACCCGTCTAACTGTGCGGTGATGATTTGTTCCGCTCCATGGAAAATGAGGATTTAATTAATGCTTCACAGCTGCTGATGTGCTTTCATTTATGTTCAGGCAAGAAAGTGTTTAATAGCAACATTGGCAGGAAAATATACATTTAGATTGCAAATAAATATATTAATATTAAAAAGGAAACAAAGGTTTGATCCTTTCAATGTCATAACGAATGCTTTAATGTTGTTATTAGTTGTCAGCCAGCATCAGTGTTTATTGAGATTGAAATAAGATTAATAAAAATTGAAATTGCGATAAGAAATGATAGCAACACTGCTTTGGGAAATAATGTTCGTCGTGGACGTCACGGGATGACTGGTGGTGGAGGATCGTGTAGTCTGGCACATCTGTAACCTACGACGAGCCAAGATTTTATCAAGAAAAAAAACGCATAATCTGACTTTCGTAACCGACAATAAAAATCGTGTGATCTGACCGGGGCTTAAGACTGTCATGAAGCTGTTATAATCATGACGCAACACATTATATGAACGTGAAGGAGATGTTACGCATGCTTATAACAGCTGTCATGTTATATGTGTAATTTATCATTATTTGATCATTTCATAACAGTGTGTGTGTGTTTGTGCGTGTGTGTGTGTGTGTTTGTGTGTGTGCATTTGTGTATGCGTGCATTGGTGCATGTGTTTGTGTGTGCGTGCCTTTCTGCATGTATGTGTTTATGCGTGTGTGTGTGTGCGTATGTGTGTTTGTGTGCGTGCATTTGTGTGTGTGTGCATTGGTGCATGTGTTTGTGTGTGCGTGCCTTTCTGCATGTGTGTGTTTGTGTGCATGCGCTTGTGTGTGCTTGCATGCATTGATGCGTGCATGTGCGTGTGTGAATACGCATTTGTGTGCATGCGTACATGCTTGCGGTCATGTGTTTGTGCATACGTGTTTGTGTGTGTGTGTACGTGTTTTTGTGTTCATGCGTGTTTGTGTTTGTGTGTGTATGTTGGTGCCTGTTTGTGTGCGTGCATGTTTGTGTGCATGCCTACATGCTTGCGTGCATGTGTTTATGTGTGTGTGCTTGCATGTGTTGGTTTATGCGTTATTGTGCATGGGGGGTGTGTGTGTTTTTGTGTGTTCATGGTTGATTCTGTGTGTGCACGCACGTGTGTGTTTGTGTCCATGTGTGCATTGGTGCATGTATTTGTGTGTGTGTGTTTGTGTGCGTGTTTGTGTGCTTGTGTGTGTGTGTGTGTGTGTGTGTGTGTGTGTGTGTGTGTGTGTGTAGAGGTGTAAGATCCTGGCAGAGAAGAGGCAGAGTGTGCTGAAGTCTCTGCAGGGTTTGGTCACGTCCACCAGAGGGAAGACTCCGAGCAGCTCTGAGCAGACAGCGGAGCCTGAGGAGCAGCGGAGGGAGAAGAACCACAGACTGAAGAGACCAGCGGAGGACGAGAAGAAGGACACGGAGAAGAGAAAAGAACCAGAGAAGAAGAATACTGAGTGAGTGAGAGAGAGCGAGCAAAAGCCTCAAAGCGACTTTTCAATAATCTAAAATACTGTCACCGTTTACTGACCCTCCACTCGCTCCAAACCTGTTAGTATGGGAACCCATTTCTGCCAGTAAATAAAATCATGCCTTACAGCAGTGGTCCTCAGCCACCGGGCCAAACAAGAAATCATTAACAGGCATGTGATTCTGCTGCGTAAATAGGGATTTCCGTATTTTCCAAGCTCAGGCCCTGTTTCCACTAGTGCGTTTTAGTTTTAAAAGGGCGTTTTAGCATGTAAACGATCCGCGTCCGCACTAGCGTTTCACCCAGCGTGAATATCTGCAGCTGTTGTAGTAATAAAAGGCAGAGTTTAACTGCACAATAGCGCCTGAAACGGACAGTAGTGCAAACAACGCTTCCATTTCTGTGTCCATGTTGTTGTTTACAGTGAAGGCTGGTCTGCTGTCTTCGGTGGCGTTATAGTCATGTGTGCTTGACGAATAAGGGAAGGATACGCAATCACCCAAAAGCCCCAATCATGTAGCGAATCTCAGCAGCCACGCCTCCGTTTTCAGACGTCCCTGTTTCCCCCATCCACACTGGGACAGAGCAGCAGCGCTTTAGAATGAACACGGCCTCTCCAGCGTTTACAAAACCCTCCGTTTTCAGGGCTCGAAAACTCCGGTGTAGTGTGGACGGATGGAGCAACCGTAGCAAAACTGATGCGCTTTAAAACGAAAACGCATTAGTGTAAACGGGGCCTCAGTGGGGCGACCCCTGTGGTTTGCACAAATTTGAAGTTGTTTATTTTGGGGGGGGTGAGGTTTCTAGGTCATCATAGCAGGTGACCTGATGGTTTGCCCCTTCAGTGTCATCACTGGAGGAAACCCACGCGAACGCAGGGAGAACATGCAAACTCCACACAGAAACGCCAGCTGACCCAGCCGAGGCTCGAACCTGCAACCTTGCTGTGAGGTGACAGCACAACCCACTGCGTCGCCGACCTAATATTTCAAGACCTTTAAAAGATTTTCTGGCTTAAAACAGTTGGAATGTTGACTCACTAGTAGTTATTTATCACGTTGGAATAAAGAGTCGACTAAATTACAGAAGTTATTTTCTGTGGACACGAGTTTAGTGTGGACACTAAAAATGAGTTAGTGGTGCCATCTAGCGGCGGTGTGGATGTGTCCCCATGTCGAAGTACTATAAAAACATATTAAAATATTCCTTAGGTCACTATTAAACATTTAAACTGATGAAACTAATTTTTTACTTAAATTGCATGGCCAATATTGAATATTTTTATAAAAATTTTATTTATTATTATTTTTAGAAGTGTTCATTCATTCATTCATTTTCCTTTCAGCTTAGTCCCTTTATTAATCCGGGGTCGCCACAGCGGAATCAACCGCCAACTTATCCAGCATATTTTTTACGCAGCGGATGCCCTTCCAGCTGCAACCCATCTCTGGGAAACATCCATACACACACATTCACACTCATACACTACGGTCAATTTAGCCTACCCAATTCACCTGTACCGCATGTCTTTGGACTGTGGGGGAAACCGGAGCACCCGGAGGAAACCCACGCAACCACAGGGAGAACATGCAGACTCCACACAGAAATGCCAACTGGCCCAGCCGGGGATCGAACCAGCGACCTTCTTGCTGTGAGGCGAACGTGCTACTCACTACGCCACCGTGGCGCCTTTTTAGAAGTGTTGTTTTTATTATTCATTTAAACACACACACACACTTATATGTATTTCTATATATATCTATGACTGGAGAGGGGTGCCGGGTACCGTCTTCCTTCTTTTTTGTCCTCAGCTGATCACATGCCTGCATTAAGAATTTCCATTTAATATATTATCTGAGCCTGAACGATCTTTATGAGCGTATTCTCTTGCTTACATCTCAGCCACTTGAGTGCCCAAATTTAACCCCCAAGTTGCAAAACGAGTAAGAAACAGACGTCTTTGGGAAGTTTCTTTGCTAAGGAAAAAGGCCCAGTGAAGGACACACGAACTGCTGAGGAATAGATCCGCATATAGGTGAATCCAGCATGTCTGTGCAAGATGAACTGATGGAGATCATGAATGACGGCGGCCGTTCGCATATCACGTCTTTTGTAGAGTTCGCACAAGTTTGTTGTTTCCAATGGAGGCGTACGGCTTGCGCACACAAGCAGTGTGACGTGCTCTACTCTTCCAGACGCACTGGTTCAATAAATGCGCACTGCAACTCTCGTGACAAGAATTGACCGTTCAGCTTGTATTGAATATACATATTTCGGTAGACTAAGGCCCAATCCCAATTCTATTTTTGTACCCCTTCCCCTTGGCCCTTACAACCGAGGGTTAAGGGGAAGGGCTTCAAAACTTCCCCCTAAGAATTAGGCCAGCACTTCAACACCTGCACACGTCATCATATGTCATCGCCATCTCCTGCTTCATATGAGATCAGACGATCACGACTGCTGGAGTTACTCCAGTTGTGTTATTGTTTGGTGTTTATCTTCAGGAAATCACTGAAGGCGTATATTATGTTATCATAACCATCTAATGTGGCGATAAGATCGTAACTGTACTGTGTGTTTACACAGTGGCCATATTTATCTGTGTAAACACACCAAAACAACATTAACATTATAGCAGACACTGTAAAAGCTCATTCCCAGACACTAGACATTACTGACAGGGTATTCCAGTGTCATCCAGTGGCAGAATGTTGTGGGACTGCTGTACACGAGTTATGATTATGGATTATAGATCGACAAATGTAGTGTTTTTTTTCTGTTTTTTTTTTTTTTTTTGGCGTTTTTTTGTGTGTTTTTTTTTTAAGCATGGCGGTAAAACACGAACGCGGTTATGAATATATCAAAACATGTGTTTGTTTGTCGTAAAAAAATCATAATAATGACAAAAAATACTAATTTGTGGATCTCCTTACTTCCGGGTTCAGCTATCTGCCGTTGTGGCAGGTGCATTCTGGGAAATTTTCATACCCCTCCGTTTGAAGTGTGGTCCTAAAAAAATCTTTGTTGGAAGGGATGTATACTCCTCGCCCTTAGCCCTACGCCTTCAAGCTAAAGAGAATTGGGACGCCACTACCCCTTGACGTGAACGCGCAAAACGAGGGGTAGGGGGAAGGGGGAGAATTGGGATTGGGCCTAATTACCTCAGACAAACACAGAACAGCCAAACACAGCAGAGCTCTGTCGTTTCTCCATAAATAAAGCTTGTATCAGAGTGACAGCTTTCTCAGTCCTCTAAGAAAACGATTAGCAGCCTAGCATCCTTTGAACCTCCGACCACCAAGTTCATCAGTTTCCCTATAGCATATGTGTTTGGACTGTGGGGGAAACCCCCACCAACACGGGGAGAACATGCAGACTCCACACAGAAACACCAACTGACCCAGCTGGGACTTGAACCAGCAACCTTCTTGGTGTGAGGCCACAGTGCTAACCACTGAGCCACTGTGTCATCGCAATGATAAACATAATTTCTATATAAGCAAGTATACATATATAACTTCAATATATTAAAAATGAATACAAATAATAATGATATAAGATATCTGGAGCATGTCTTCTGTTTTAATCTCTTTATTTTGACCTGCTAAGTCACAGTTTAATGGCACGGCTTTTTATTTCTTGCCTGATGAAAACAGGCTTCCATATATTTGAGCGTTTATTTCTTGAGTTGAAGAGAAAAGAAGATATTTTGAAGAATGTTCCATTTGATCTTTTAATCCTGCTACGGCTGTCAGTGATTACTGAATCCACCGTTCTCCAGCGTGTCGCCTTTAGTGTTCAACAGAAGAGAGAGATGCTTAAAGGGTTGAGTGTGAGCAATTACCAGTTTCTGGCACTCATTCAGATCATTCTCCATGTCCAGTTATTTTTATAATGTCTGTTATTATTATTAAAGCAATTATAATGATCATACTGGTTACTGTTATCATTATAGTATCATAAAAGTAAGTGTGTGTGTGTGTTTGATTTTACAGACAGCAGATCAGTAGCAGCAAAGATGAAGAGCGCCGAGGTGAGACGCATACACACACACACACACACACATTTACTCTGACACACACTCTCTCCATAGCTCTAGGCCCTGATTACGCTGATACGTTTTAGTTTTAAAACGATCCACATCCACACTGGCGTTTCATCTAGCGTTTCTGAACAGCTCTCTGTCCACTAGTGGTGGAAAGAGTACTGAATAATCATACTCCAGTAAAAGTACCATTACTTAAAATGTAGTGCAGTAGAGTAAAAGTATCTGTGGTGAATATTACTCAGAGTATGAGTAAACAGTAGAGCTTTTAGAAGTACTCAAGAGTAGTGAGTAGTGAGTATTACACTAGAAAAGCTGATGTGTTTACAGAATGTTACGTTTACACATCCCTGCACAAACAACATGTGCTGTATTTAGGGATCTTCCTATTTTTGTTCGTTCCTTCCAACCGTCCTTCAATTATTTGTTTGTTCCCTCCTTCCTTCGTTTGCTTGTTCGTTCGTTCGTTCATATTTTTGTTCTTACATTAGGTCCTTTTGTTCATTCATTCGTTTGTTTGTTCGTTCCTTTCTTAGTTTGTTCAGTCCTTCATTCGTTTGGTCCTTCCTTCTTTCCTTCCTTCATTTGTTCGCTCATTCTTTCTTTCATATTTTTGTTCCTTCCTTCATTAGGTCCTTTGTTCATTCGTTCCTTCTTTCCTTTCTTAGTTTGTTCAGTCCTTCCTTGAATCCTTCCTTCATTTATTTAATTCTTTGATCCTTCCTTCCATCCCTTGTTTGGTCCTTCCTTTTATGTGGCCCTTCCTTCCATTCTTCATTTGTTCCATTAGTGATAGTTAAAGGCTGTTTGGTGATTTCAGTCCTCATCCAGTCGACATCCATCATTTTCAGTCACATGCAGTCTATAAACAGTCTCTGGATCATTGCGTGTGCAGATGTTGAACATCTTGGACATTTTTAATGTTCCCCAAAGGTTTGCTGCGTTTATAAAGCGCCCATGTCTTGAGGTTGTTCAGTGTGATGTGATTTACTTTCTATGTGTGATTTAATTGGACAGGAATCACAGTACCAAACTTGACCACCAGGTGACGTGCAGTTTACATTAATGACCATACAAGTAGACTGTTAAGTTGGGGTTGGTTGACATGTACTTGTAAAGTTTCTTATAGTCAGTTAAATGTCTGTTGAATGTCAGTATCAACAGATATTAAGTAGACAGTCTACTAATACTCAAATGGACCATCAAAATAAAGTGTTACCCTGCTCTGATTTTACTTCATGAGGAACATAAAGTCCCCACTAGGTCAAATTACTTGTAGTGCTATATTTGGGACATTTGGTCCCCACAACATTAGGAATACTAGGAACACACACACATGTAAATGTATGTAAATGTGTGTAGATCACTAACTATGTGTGTGTGTGTTATTGTTCAGCTCATTCTCTATCAGTCACAGATTCTCTGCTCTATCGTCTTCATGGTGACATCAGGATCTCAATGACACTGGAAAATCCGGTATGAACACATCTAATATCTTCATATTTGGGCTATAATCACTAGACATTTCTGTTCTTATTCATTTTGTTTATTTCTATTATATAAAATGTAATATTTTACAATAATTAAAGGATGAATGTGTGTGTTTTTGGTTGGTTTAGAGCTGTGATGAATAAAGTAGCAGTACATGTTTCTTGCCTTCGATTTAATATGTTGATCCAAACTTAAACTGTTATACTATTGACATAACATGACTCTCACAGCTCTTGACGTTTGTTTCTCTCT
The DNA here is from genome assembly GCA_903798035.1 of Danio albolineatus. NCBI lineage: Eukaryota > Metazoa > Chordata > Actinopteri > Cypriniformes > Danionidae > Danio > Danio albolineatus. The sequence continues at coordinate 879,027 of CAIGQQ010006952.1, forward strand.
GTTTCAGGATGTCAGTAAGTGTTTATTGGCGCTGGATGAGTTGAGCAACGTCCCCGTGTCGTCTCGAAACATCCAGAACCACAGCGAGCTCATCGACACGCTCAGAAAGGTACATGCATGAAAACACACAGATGGGTATGACAGACTTAACATAGAAATGAAAATGACACGTTGAACTTGAATGGTAAGCGTTTCGATGCATAGATTTAAGGAGCCCCTATTAGGGGTTTTTGTAAATGATCTTCATCAGTGTGTACCACAGCTCTAAGTGAAGTGAAATGTCCAGCTGAGGCTTAAATCTGAAAGTGCACAGTGTTTAAAACTATTGATTCATCTATAAAAGAGTCGACTCATAGTTCCTCAAACGAATCGTTGTCATAACGAGTCTTTAGCCATTTCGGCATGACGTAAATATGAAACATAAGCCCCGCCCATTTGTGCGCGCGCAGACCAGGGAAGATTCGAAACCCCCAACCCCGCCCACAAACAACAGCAGCAAGCTAAAGTTGCCAGATTGGGTGGTTTTGAGTTTGATTGTGCAGGTAAAAACCTTTTGGAGAGGGTTTGGACTGGAGTCAGTCAGCTACATCTGGCAACACAGAGAAGAGCACTGTAGCAAACATGTGCTCAGCTGGATATTACTGGAAGTGTGCAGATGAACCAGAGATGAGGCTGTGAAGAGTCAGTGGTTGAGGTTTATCTCTGCAGAAATGCCTCAGCATTATAGCCCAGCCTTGTGCTGTGTTCCTCTGAGGAGCTTCTGAAATCTACACGCTTACACCGGAGGATTCAGAGCACTGTTTGTTAAAGGAAGGAGCAGAAAAGACTATTGATGTATGCAGGGGCGGCTGGCCATAGGGAGTAGTGGGACATTTCCCAGTGGCCTGACGGTGAATCTGGCCTTCTGTCCAGCAAGTGTGAGTGCGTGTGATTAAAACGGTCGCCTCATTGTTTTCTCCAGCTTGTAAATGATGTATTTAATTGTATTTAGTAACTTGTAACCGCTTGTAGTGTCTCTGGTTAACTTGTATTCTCATATCGCGTCTAAAAGCACGTTGTAAACGCGACGCGTGCCGCTTTGTTTACGGATTAAAATGCGTTTGTGAGCTCGTGTTCCTCTGCTGTTTGTCGTTGCTATGGCTACATCAGCTCTCCTACACACGTGCGGCGGTCCTGTTTCATAATGGTTCAGCTGTTGCCGCTGTGTGCATTAATACTGCATGTGTGTCGCTGTTTTTACTTCTGGTTAAGAATAGAGTGATATGCTGGGAGACCGGGGGGTTAGATTTGGGGGTGAGGTGTCTGAAATACGGGCGACTCCCGGGAAAAACGAGTGTTGGCAGATATGCTCACGCACACACTATGACTACTTCAATACTGATAAGCCGTGGTGGGCATTCTCTGGCGCTGAATGATGTCGACCAATCGCAACAGACTGGGTCATTGGTCCAATCAGCGCAGATTAGCATCGCGCTAAGGAGGAGTTTAGGAACAAATGAATCGCTGAACGATTCATATAGGAGTCGCTGGGATAATGAGGTAAAAATAAATGCAGATTATAAGACAATGAAAGTGTTTTTTGACCATGCATGCAGATTAACCTGCTGTTGGAGACCCCCAACACCACAATATGACACTTTTTAATGTACAATAGGGGCTCATTAAACTGGTCTGATCTGAAGACGGATGACATTTTGTAGCTGAAGATGAAAGATCAAAAAGTTTCAATTCAATTCAATTCACCTTTATTTGTATAGCGCTTTTACAATGTAGATTGTGTCAAAGCAGCTTCACATAGAAGGTTCTAGTAAATTGAAAAAGTCAGTTTAGTTATTAGCTAGTATATTATTAGCTAGTATATAGCTGAGTTCAGTTCAGTTTAGTGTTGTTTAATATTCACTACTTAGAGTTCAAACACTGAAGAGTAATCCATCAATGCGCAGCTCTAGCTGCAGTCTAGTCGCCGGAGGCTGGAGAACTCGAGGCTCGTCTGTCCTTGGAGGGTCACAGGAATCCGTCTCTTGCTTGCTACTCCGCCAAGCAGCTGCTCAGGATACAGCGAGGTCCAGGGTTAAGGAGCCTTGGGATCGTCTCGTCACGGGTCTTGGATCGCATCCGTGGCGCTGGATAGTCTTTGGGGGCCTCGGGATGAGTATCCCCAGTTGGAATAGAGAACAGAGACAATAATTAGCGTAGCTGCAGTTCATAGTGTATATAAAGGAGATGCGTGGAGCACATTCATGCATCATACAGCTAAGTGACGTATTGAGTGTATGCTTTACTAAAAAGATAGGTCTTTAATCTAGTTTTGAACTGAGAGAGTGAGTCTGAGCCTCGGACATTATCAGGAAGGCTATTCCAGAGTTTAGGAGCCATAAATGAGAAGGCTCGACCCCCTTTACTTGATTTTGCTATTCTGGGTACTACCAGAAGCCCTGAGTTTTGAGATCTTAGAGAGCGGGTTGGATTGTAGCGAGACAGAAGGTTGGTTAGATAAACAACCTAAATTTGTGCACTTTTATCTTTGGAAATAATAAAACAATAAATGCATATTTTAATGCATTACACAAAATATCAATTCCACAAAAAATTGAAAGTTGTCTCCAAAAACGAGCTTTCAGTAAGATTTAGTTTGGTCGCAGTACCAAACATGACCACGAGGTAACGTGGAGTTTACATTAATGACCATACAAGAGCGCCCCCTGTGTTTTGAGGAATATGAACATGACAATATTTGTAGTGTACACATGAAATTCTGAAGTAGTATGGGATGTTTGTTGGTATTTGATTTGAATTTAACCTCTAAAAACATCAAAAAACAACAGAACAAAGTACTTGTGAATTGCTGTAGCAAAGTAATGCTTTACAACTCTGAGTATCCTATTCTTGTTGCACATTAATAAATAACTGTTTCTCTGTAATATCTATCTAAACTGTGCATGCATATATGCATCTATGTGTGTATACATATAAATAGCATATGTATATATGTGTGTGTGTATATATATATATATATACAGCTTCCCCAGATTACTGCTCACACAGATGCCTCTGTAATTATTAGGGTCTGATTTGTCTCCACTTTTGAATATGGGTGTTATTAATCCTTTATTCCATATGTCAGGGAAATGACCAACACTCAGAACAAAATTGAACAGTTTGTGATTTATGTTTTTAATCATTTCATTAAGGATACCGTCTGGACCACTTGTCTTTTTTTGTTGGTAGGACTTGCGTTTTTATTTTATCTCTCTTGTTCTCTCTGTGTGTGTGTGTGTGTGTGTGTGTGTTCTCAGATGCGCTGGTTTCGCGGCAGCGAGGCCATCATGTTTAAAGCCTCCATGCTGTATCACCGCTTTAAAAACATCTACCTCATCGGGGACGCAGACGAGACCCTGAGCCAGGAGTACATCCAGTCTCTGCAGCAGGAGAGAGAAACAGAGGAGCGCCACAGAGACGCAGGTGAGCACTTACTTCTGCAGCAAGACTCAACATAAATATACAGACAATCAGAATTATTCGTCCTCCTGTGAATTTATTTTCATCTTCAAATATTCCCCAATGATGTTTCTCAGATTCAGGAGTTTCTCTCAGTATCTCCTCTAATGTTTGTTCTTCTGGAGAAAGTCTTATGTGTTTTATTTGGGCTAGAATAAAAGCAGTTCTTAATAGTGTTAAACCCATGTTAAGGTCAATATTATTAGCCCCCTTCAGCAATATTAGTGTTGGATTGTCTCCAGAACAAACCACTGTTATACAATGACTCGCCTAATTACCCTAACTTTACCCTAATTACCCTAGTTAAGCCTATTAGTAACAGAAACTATTACTATTTAAAGTTAGGTAGGTGTAAATCCCCAAAAGTGAGTGCTGGCTAACAGGTTAAATGGCACTTTAAGCTGAACACTAGTGTCCTGAAGAATATCTAGTGTAATATTATGTGCTGTCATCATGACAGAGATAATAGTTTGATTTTCTATCATATGTTGTGTTCAAGTAAAATAATCTCTCCATTAAACAGCACTTGGTTAATGTTTGAAGGATTAAAATTTCATAGGAGGGCTGATTATTTTTACCTTGTAATATAGATCATATTGAGTCACCATTAAAGTTATGTCCACAACAGTGATTAGCACTGGACCCTTTCCGTAATATGGATTAATCTGTGACCCAATCACACAGCAGACTTACAGGTAATGATTTACAGCAAAGATAAAATGCATTAAAGATTATATATATTATTGTATTTATATATAGTTTATCAAGATAAGTTATACATTTTATTTATTTACTTTTTTTTGATCAACGTCCCAACTGTTAAAGGGCCATGAAGCCCCCCTCATTCGGTTCAAGAAATGCTCCATGATGGGTGTGGAGCTCTGAGAGCAGAGGGAGGAGTGGGCGTGGCCTGCAGAGCAGTGGTGAAAGAGTGGAGTGAACAACTGTTGTCAGTCGACTAACAGAATGAGACCCAAACCGTGAGGAGAGCCATGAGTTTATAGTTTACAGAGTTAAACTGCAGAGAAATAAACAGTAATGTAATGTCCTGCTGCATTTGTTATTGGTGTGCACGTGCGCTCATGAATAATTCAGCAGCAGGGTCTCCTCATAGGATAAGAAAACTCCTCTATGAATAATAATGAGAAAGCGCCGCGTCATCACTCCACTAGCAGATTCACGATACGTCACTGATGTTGATCCGCACAATCATTATTATAAACCCAGAAGATGAAATCAGCTGACAGAAGCTCCAAATGATCCAGTTTCTCCATAATTACAGCTGACAAGAGCTGACGCCGTCTTACTGATGCTCAACACACACACATCTGTGAACATCTCAAACAAAAGTACTCAGGGGTGTCTTGATCCTTTAAATGGGTTAACATTAGTTAGGTTTTTAACACAATAATAATAATAATAATAATAATATTAATAATAATAGTAATAATAGCTTTTATTTAAAGGTGCCCTTCGAAGCACTCATGAACACCTTACAGAAGGGCTGACCAACCTTGTTGCTGGAGATCTACCTTCCTGCAGATTTCAGTTGCAAACTATATCAAACACACCTTCCTGTGATTATCTAGTGCTGTTCAGGTCCTAATTAATTGGTTCAGGTGTGTTTGATCAGGGTAGGAGCTGAACTCAGCAGGAAGGTCGATCTCCAGGAGCAGGGTTGAGCATCCCTGCCTTACTGTATGGAGTGAGCACATCATAAACACACAAGCAGTGAAAAGCAATAGAAACCGTATTAAACATGATTAAAAGGCATCCTGATGTGATTTCTTTCATTTTAGTTTTCTACATAATTTCAGTGTTTATGATAACCGAGTCTCTGTATGTGTCTGTGTTCAGTTCTCAGTGAAGTGACCCGAGAGATGAAACCAGCGCCTCAAACCACTGGACATGTGCCTCACAGGTATGACATCAAATTAGGCGAGTCATTGTATAACAGTGGTTTGTTCTGGAGACAATCCAACACTAATATTGCTGAAGGGGGCTAATAATATTGACCTTAACATGGGTTTAACACTATTAAGAACTGCTTTTATTCTAGCCCAAATAAAACTAATAAGACTTTCTCCAGAAGAACAAAAAATTAACAGAAAGGATAATAATTCTCACTTCCAGTGTGTGTGTGTGTGTGTGTGTGTGTATATATATATGTATATATATGTGTATATATATATATATATATTAGGGCTGTCAATTGATAAAAAAAATTAACTAATTAATCACACTTTTTTTGGTAATTATCACAATAATCACAATTAATCAGGAAAAGCCGTATTTATTACAGAAATAAAAACACAGGCATGTAAGTGCCATTTGAATTTTAAAACAATCAATGCCAATAACAAACAAACATTATTTCCATGTTGGATTCTAAGTGAACTACAAAAAAATCCAAAATACAGGCATTGCAAATATGGAAATTGGAAGAAAAAAAATAATAATAATAAAATATTGAATACAAACAATTGTACTCATTGTAAAGTTGTTTTGCGAGTTGAGAACATTAATTATAAAGTAGAAACAATTTTGCTTAGTCCTCCTTAACATTAGCCAGTTAAAGAAGACAGTCCAGTCTGTTGACATTATCGGGGGACAATGTGGCCCTTTTCTTTTGAATGATGTGAGAGTGAGAAAAGTCTCTCACAAGCAGAATCACTGAATCAACATGTGAATTTCGGTGCTTAATTTCTGTGCCACTGGTGCTGTGACAAGGACGCAAGAAGCACCAAGGGGTACATCAAAGCCACGTACTAAAGACTAGACTTCTTACATGGACTTTGGTCACACCATCTCTAAACATTAAATTCTAAACTGCTTTGAGGGACTGTCTGCGATGTTAGGCGTTTAATCTTGTTGTTACACACACACACACACACACAGATCACGCGGGCAGTACAGTGAGCTCACCCGGTAAGCGACTCCCTTCAGAGTCATCAACGCGCACGGTCGTGTTCATCAAATTTGCTTAAACTAAGTGTTCTAAAGTATGGCTGTATTTTACAAGCAAGGACTCTGACACAAGAACGGGAAGCAGACGCTTTATAGAAGTAGCGTGTAGGGGGGAAACACGTCAAACTTAATGAAACATTTGAGGGGGCTTGGAATCAACTTAGAGAGGAATGGGCTGTGTTTGACATCATCTGGCACTTTCACTGAGTACATTTACATGGACACCAATACTCCGATTTTACGATTAAGATAATACTCTGAGTCTACCGTGTAAGCAGCGATTTTTTGATACCTTAAAGGACCACCCGAGTCACGAAATGCAGAGGTTTTTCTTTCCGTTCGCCATGCGGTATCAAATTCCATCAAAACATCACTCATCCACCGGTCCTTACTTCATATTTTATCCAAAAATTTTCACGGGGCATGAACAATACGTTGCTGAAAGCGAACTGCTGAACTGCAAGTCCTAAAAATTAAAAATGAAACACTCGAAATTGCATGAAATTCTGGAGGAAACTCTGGATAGCCTGGTCATCGCAGCTTGTGCCTGTGGTTTAAATATGGTGTCCTCCACTGACTCATCTCCCCACAGGGCAAGAAGGCAAGTCACTTCTGCAGTCCACCACTGACCACTTTCCTCCTCCATGTTTCCTCTGTTGTTGTTGTTGTTGTTGTTTACTGCGTCGGCGTCTCCACACACGCTCTTCCTTCTACGTCATTAAACCGTGGAGAAGTACCACCCTGTCACAAGTTTAATGATGTACAGAACAGAACGCCTCAGTAAACCCATCTGCCTGTTTACATGAGAGTCACATAGCGACATATCAGGCTTCTATCTGACTTATCTCCACATATGAAGGAGGCCTGAAACCATCTCTGAATATCCCAATGCAGGCGTTTATTTAGTGTTTACATGCTCATAGAACAGATCCGATCACAAACCATCAGAATTGGGTCATATTTAACTGGCAGTGATTGAGCTATTGATTGTTCATATCTGAATTGTTCAATTTTCAGTGCAGGTTCAGTTCTCACAGGAGTGTTGACGATCTCTGCTCTGTTTTCAGTGCGGACCGAAGCTGACGTGAGGGAAACGCCGGACTCCACTTCTCGTTTTTAACTCTGACTGCGCTATTATTCTGGAATAAGGCATTTTATCCATCATCTTCGTTTTATCCGGCCGCTGAGGGTGTTATTTATTCACACTGAGGTGAAGAAGGAGAGTGTTTCCAGCGCAGTGTTTTCTTCAGAGCTTTAATGCCACGACGTCAGTGTTTTCATCATCACACAGGTAGAACGACACACACGATACACTATGAAGCGGTCATACTTCTCACGTCTGCGTTGATCCTGTCAGTTCATTTAAATACCACGCATCATGTGCTGAAGGCATTGCTGTTGTGAATGTGGTTTCTTTGGGTCTGATCGATGTGGAACTGACAGGATAAAGACGCTCAGATTTATACCCTTTCCCTTGTCTCACAGAGCATTAAATCGCATTAATGGTCAGCATATAAAGCTTGGACAGACTTTAAGTGTGTGTTTTACAATCATTATAGATAAAACACTATCATTAAAGTCCAAACTCTTCGAGACGAATGTGCCGTTACCACTAAACAGTGTCTGAAAATACTGCGTCTCCTCTAATACACCTTTAAGGGGGTGTTTTTATTTCAATTTCCTCTGTTCTGTTTGTATGGTCAGGTCCATATTAGGCATTAAAATGTTGAAGTGTGTGTGTGTGTGTGTGTGTGTGTGTGTGTGTGTGTGTGTGTGTG
>CAIGQQ010006952.1:1011805-1022890 GCA_903798035.1 Danio albolineatus
TATCAAAACACCCATACGCCCACACACACACACACTCAAAACACACATAAACACTCGCACACACACAAACATACACTCAAAACACACAACACACTCAAACATCAAACACACACACACACATATCCACATTACACACGCAAACACAAGCATGCATGCACGCACATACACGCACACACACACACACACACAATCAAAACACCCATACGCCCACACACACACACTCAAAACACATATAAACACTCACACAAACATGCACACACACACATACACAAAACAGACACTCAAAACAGAAACACGCATGCTGACATACAATCATAACACACACACACACACAAACACACAATCAAAACACACACACTCAAACCACAAAAACACATGCACACGCACACACACACACACACACACATACACAAAACAGTCACTCAAAACACAAACACGCATGCTGACATACAATCATAACACACACACACACAAACACACAATCAAAACACATACACACAATAAAAACACCCATACGCCCACACACACACGCTCAAAACACACATAAACACTCGCACAAACATACACACACACACACACACAAACATACACTTAAAACACACACACTCAAACCACAAACACACCCACCATGACTTTAATTATATTACCGTGTTATGCGCTGTTTGTCTTCGTTATCATTACTACTATAGTTTACGTCTTGTGCTTTATCCTGGTATAATGACCACTGTAGGTTATTAAATCTGATCATCAAAGACACGAGTCTGCGTATAACAACACATTTCACTTCACATTCACAGTGATTTATGTTTACATGCTCTTAAATCAATAATATAGATTAATAATATCAATATAATATGAATTATAAGGCCGTGATTTATATAATTAAATCATTTTATTGTTGATGTACAGTGAAACCGACGAATCCATGGTGAGGTAAGTGACGTTATAAAGTACGCTGCCGTTCTATTCGAAGAAGAACCCGGCTTGTGTCCTCGCGTCCTCCGGAGTTCGTTCTGAACTTCCAAGGACGCAAGTCAGAGCTTTGCATACTTGGTTTCGAGAAACAGCCAAATTCTCGGATTAGGTCTGTCTGAGGTGGTGGGCGGGGCTAACATGATTAACCACACCCCTCAATCTGTCACTTTGATATCGCTATGACAACAAACATAAATGGTGAGCAGGAGGAGGAGTCTGTTAGGCTGTAACAACTCCCCAAACTCTTTTCCCGCTTTTTCTGAATGACACGCCCACTTTGCTACATCCAATCAGCTCGCGATATAACAAAACAAGCCACGCGCTTGTTTTCTCCCTTAATATTCTGCTTCTCTAGGAACTGCGTCACGATACCAAACAAAACATGTTCGCAGCTTCCAGTGTATGCAGAGTTTAAGTTAAAGCAGCACCTTGAAACCGAGTTCCACAGGGTGAGTCTGCAGAGCCAAAATGGCCGCCTCCACCAGTCTCTCCTTCATCATGTTCATCTTCTCCTTCTCGATGCGCTCAGCACTGCTGGAGATCAGGAAACACCGGCTGCCCTGCGCACGCCCACGACCTACACACACACACACACACGCACACACACACACACACACACACACACATTACAAATTACGTTATGACACAACGCACATTACACATGATACAAACACACACATTACACACAAAGTTGTGCACACAAATACACACACACACTACACACACATTATTCAGAAACACGTTATACACACACTATATACACAAACTTACACACCTATTATACATACATATGTAAATTACACACACACACACAAGTACAAACACACACATGCACAAATTACACACATATTACAATCACGTTAAACACACAAGCGAACCCACAAAACATTACACACAAATTACACACACACACACACACACACACACACACACACACACACACACACACACACACACACATATATCAGACAGAAGTGGATGTGTGTGAGATCTTTGAATCCGTCAATCACCTCGAACCTGCACCATCTTCACCACGTTCCCCACATACTCGTACATCAGCACCAGGTTGCATTGTGGGATATCGATGCCCTCGTCAGCGACTGATGTGGCGATGAGCATCTTACTCTGATCTGAACTCTTAAACGAGTCCAGCACACCCCTCTGATTACTGGGGGTCATTCCTGTAACACACACACACACACACACACAAACAAGCACATTTATATTAGTTTTTATTGCCATTAAAAAAACGTTTTGAAATGTTTTTGCCTTAAAGAAAAGTTCTTACCAAAGCGGCAAAACTGTTTCGATGTTTTTCTGTGTCAGCAAGTATTTTACAGTAATTTAAAACACTCAATGTCTATCAGCGTTTTCAAACTATTATATTTGATTTACTAAAGTCACACACGTGGCAATCTAACACCCGTCACATCCATAACACAGCAGAAATGTCAAATAAATTAAAATCAATCATGTTTGTTCTGTAGTGAGCGACTCTTCCCACATGGAAAGAACCTATAGACCAGAGATACCCAAACTAGGGCCCGCGGGCCAAAGTTGGCCTGTGGTAACCTTTGATTTGGCCCGCCACCCCACCTGAGAATAAAGGGGATGGTTTCGAAATTAGCAATTCAAATTTAATGTAAACCTTTGTTTGTTTGATCGTTAAAAGCTGACTGAAATTAAACGCTTCGATTAAACGGTGCACATTAATCAGACTTTGTTTTACTGTAAATACTGTCACACGACAATGCAAAGACTTTGGTGAGCAAATCAAGTCAAGGGCAGATTCTGCTTGACCAGTGTATTCAGCATTGAACTCCACTGTGTTATAAATGTGCTTGTTTTTTTTAATTGCTGTAAGTTATCATTTTAAAAGTTATACTGCATTAGTTAATAAAATCTAAAGTAATATTTTCTATTTATTTTGAAATATTGTGAAATAAATCAGGAAATTACCCACATGGCAACTGTAATGTAATATAGTTTGGTATGTTTACCTTCGGCCCACTGCTCACAATGATATTTGGTTTTTGGCCCTTCATACGAAAAAGTTTGGGCACCCCTGATATAGACGAATTACCATCCTACGTCACGCATGACGTCACACGGGTCCCCGGTTGCAAAAAAAAAGACCAGTTGCAATAGCAAAACATGTGGTGTTGTGCGGTAGGATGCCAAGTTCTTTAACTTTTACCATACACCACACTGCTTTAATGCCAACCGCAGACGTCTTTGGCTAACAGGGAGCTGAATGGAGTGAGGACCTGATTAAAAATGCTGGACTCTGCAGTTTTCATGTTATATCAGGTGAGTCCATGCTGTGCTAAATCATACATCACTTGTGTTTGATTGCAGTGATGATTTCAGCAGAAACAGTTCAATATGGTGTATTAAAGAGCCCCGATTATGGGTTTTTGAGAGTGATCTTCATCAGTGTGTACCACAGCTCTGAGTGAAGTGAAATGTCCAGCTGAGGGTTACATCTGAAAGTGCACAGTGTTTAATACTATTAATTAATCTATAAAAGAGTCGACTCATAGTTCTTCAAATGAATCGCCGTGCTTACGAGTCTTTAGCCGTTTTGGCATGAAGTGAACACGAAACAAAAGCCCCGCCCATTTGTGCGCGCGCAGGCCTGGGAGATTCGAAACCCCTCAAACCCCGCCCACAAACAACAGCAGCAGCAGCAGCAGCGAGCAAAAGTTGCCAGATTGGGCGGTTTTGAATTTGATTGTGCAGGTAAAAACCTTTTGGAGAGGGTTTGGACTGGAGTCAGTCAGCTACATCTGGCAACACAGAGAAGAGCACTGTAGCAGACATGTGCTCAGCTGGATATTACTGGAAGTGTGCAGATGAACCACAGACGAGACTGTTTCCTCTGAGGAGTGCTTCTAATCTACATGCTTACAACGGAGGATTCTTCGATCGTTTGTTAAAGGAAGGATCAGAAAAGACTTGATGTATGCAGGAGCGGACTGGCCATAGGGAGCACCGGGACATTTCCCTGGCCTGCTGTCCAGCAAGTGTGAGTGTGTGTGATTAAAACGGTCGCCTCATTGTATTCTCCAGCTTGTAAATGATGTATTTAATTGTGTTTTGTAACTTGTAACCGCTTGTAGTGTCTCTGGTTAACTTGTATTCTCATATCACGTCTAAAAGCACGTTGTAAACGTGACGCGTGCCGCTTTGTTTACGGATTAAAATGCGTTTGTGAGCTCGTGTTCCTCTGCTGTTTGTCGTTGCTATGGCTACATCAGCTCTCCTACACGCGTGCGGCGGTCCTGCTTCATAATGGTTCAGCTTTTGCCGCTGTGTGCAGTAATACTGCATGTGTGTCGCTGTTTTTACTTCTGGTTAAGAATAGAGTGATATGCTGGGGGACCGGGGGGTTAGTTTCGGGGGTGAGGTGTCTGAAATACGGGCGACTCCCGGGAAAAACGAGTGTTGGCAGATATGCTCAACCACACACTATGACTACTTCAATATTAATAAGCCGTGGTGGGCATTCTCTCATGCTGAGCGCTGTCGACCAATCGCAACAGACTGGGTACATGTAAACATGTATGTCCACATACTCTGCCGTACAGCTGCAGTTCGCTGTCAGAATGCAGTTGTTCTGCTTGTTGATGATTACCCAGGCCTTGTACAGCTCCGTCTTCTCTCCTTGTCTTTGGCTAGGCAGAACCTCAGTGTTTAGCTCAGTGTTTAGCTCTACATAGTGTTGAATCTGGTAATCATGGAGCATTATTTCTGCACATGACCACACAGAACACAACTGTAGGCATCCACAGACTCGTAGGCCTTTAACTTCTCTTGTAAAATCACTGTGAGGTTCAGTGAGATAGTTGTATATTTGGGGCTGGATGCTCGTCTTATCCAATATCCATTGGGAGAGTGCTGCTATCGCAGATGGACCTGTCAGACGAGCGCCGCTCACTTTAATGATAATTTAGCTGGATAACTGTGCTTATCACTGGGTGATGAGCTGTTATAATACACTGAACGCATTATGTAAATAATATGTATAATATGTAATCAATATAACTCATCTCTAATACCACAAAAAACTCTGTACCGCATCGGATGTCATTCCCTCGCTGTAAATGCTAGCGCTCCTGTTTTTTCCTGCAACCTCCCTGCGCGCGCATCCTGAATGTTTACAAACATGGTAATTGGTCTATACGAGGATCAGAATCAGAATCAGAATCAGAAAGAGCTTTATTGCCAGGTATGTTCACACATACGAGGAATTTGTTTTCGTGACAGAGCTTCCACAGTGCAACAGAATTACAGAGACAGGACAAAAAACAGATAATAAATATATTTTAAAAAAATAGAAGTAAGTGTTAAATGCAAATATACAAATGGACAAGTGTATGTACAGGTGTATTACTATATACAACATTATATGTGCAGCTGTTATGTGCAAATTGGCATGTAAAGTGTGTTGTTAAATAAGTGTATGTGTGTGTAAGAGTGTATTTGTTATGTGCAAATGGCATGTAAAGTGTGTTGTTAAATAAGTGTATGTGTGTGTAAGAGTGTACAGCAGTAGTGATGTTGGTTCCACGATTATTATCATCAAGTGTTCATGAGATGGATCGCCTGAGGGAAGAAACTGTTTCTGTGTGGGGCTGTTCTGGTGCGCAGTGCTCTGTAGCGTCGACCAGAAGGTAACAGTTCAAAGAGGCAGTGTGCTGGGTGTGAGCGGTCCAGTGTGATTCTGGCCGCCCTTCTGCTCGCTCTGGATAAGTACAGTTCTTGGAGAGTAGGGAGGGTTGTACCAATGATTCGCTCAGCAGTCCGAACTATTCGACGTAGTCTTCTGAGGTCAGATTTAGTAGCTGAGCTAAACCAGACAGTTATTGAAGTGCAGATGACTGATTTAATGATGGAGGTGTAGAACTGTTTCAGAAGCTCCTGTGGCAGGTTGAACTTCCTCAGCTGACGAAGAAAGTACAGCCTTTGTTGAGCTTTTTTGACAATGGAGTCAATGTGAGTGTCCCACTTCAGGTCCTGAGAGATGGTGGTGCCCAGGAACCTGAATGACTCCACTGCAGCCACAGTGCTGTCCATGATGCTCAGTGGGGGGAGAGCAGGGGGGTTTCTCCTGAAGTCCACTATCATCTCCACTGTTTTGAGGATATATGCGCATATATGAAACCTATAAGCCAGTGGTTGTCAAACTGTGGTAGGCGTACCACTTGTGGTACGCAGGCTTTCCTCTAGTGGTACGCGGAAGAATCGCTGAATAATAAAATAATAAAATGAACACTTTTTTTAACCCTTTGACGCGTACGATAACACGTACATCAGAAAGCATTGGCTGTTCCCTGAAGCGTATGATTACACCGTTGTGCCAAAATGTTTACTTTAGTGCATCGCGTCATCAGATGTTAAAAAATCTGTTTGGCGCTGAGGATGAGGCGCGCGGCGCTTCCAGTGTGTGCGGTGCGGAGCAGATACACACGCGCCAGAGAAGCCCTTCTGCAGACCAGTCCTGCAAAATTCAGGAAGTTCCCCATGCTGCATCATTGGTAAAATAATTATTACGAACGTGTTTAAATAAGTGCTCGTAGTTTGTGTAAAATAATGCGTGCTTTCCATATATAATGTTATTTGTTTGTAAAGCAGCGTGGCTTTCGGTTAGTTTGTTACCTCAGATTTCAGCTAATTAATTTGGATGTGATTCAAATGGCGCGAGACACAGAACAGACTCAAGTAACTTTGCCATGCTTGAAGCTTAAAGGTAGAATATAATTTAAGTTACTCTCTGCGTGCACAGACGGAGGGACGGCGAACTGTACCAGAGTCTGCTTGAATACAGTGGTCAGTGTGCGGTTAACGCGAATCTCATGTGATCTCATTCGCACCAAATCACGGAAATACTGCACGTATAAATCGGTCAAGCACTGTATATATGCATTAATGACTCGCTTTTCTGACACACACAGGCCTACTGTACATGACGAGCAGTAAGCAGATCTAATTTCTAATTTAAATATGTAATTCCAAATCATATCAATATACAAGTTAATGTTTAGATATCAAAGATATACAAATATGTCATCTGTACATACAATATATATCTCAAAATGTATTAAAAATGTGTATATATATTTATGTAACAGCCATTATTCATCTGGTCCAAGCAACATTTCTAGGTTTAGATGAAAATTAAATTAAATTCAATTCACCTTTATTTGTATAGCGCTTTTACAATGTATATTGTGTCAAAGCAGCTTCACATAGAAGGTTATAGTAAATTGAAAATGTCAGTTTAGTTATTAGCTAGTATATTATTAGCTAGTATATAGCTGAGTTCAGTTCAGTTCAGTGTTGTTTAATATTATAATAGGCTCCTGCAGCAGTATTCTTTTTTTACTTTAAGAACAGTGCCTTTTTTTAACTAACTTCTAAAAGCACATTTTTAACTTAAACTGTAAAATTTTTTTTGTCTGCAAGCACAGTTAATGTTCAAACTATTTATAATTTTTAAAGTGGCTGACAATAATACATATTTTTAACATGTAAATATGTATTTTTAAACTTAATCTGCCTTGTTTTTGAACTGTGCAGTGCTGTAGCTGCTTAATAACGTCTACTACGCTGCTGTATTTTATTACCGGTCATTATGGTGGTACTTGGAGAGACAATTTTTTTTCGAGGTGGTACCTGGTAAAAAAAGTTTGAGAACCACTGCTATAAGCAGTATATATGCACATATATGATAATATATACGCTGCATATATGCATATATGTGCCACATATAGGCAAAATTGAGGTGCATATACAGGTCATACAGGTCTCCTGCAGGGCTTCACATCAACACCCGACACAACAGCGCCAGTGCTGCACCACACACCAGCTAGAGTGGAGAGACGGTGATAGAGCCAATCAGTGATGGGGATGACCATGATGGGTGAGGGCTGATGGAGAGAATGTGGCCAGGACACTGGGGCTACACCCCTACTCTTTACCAGAAGAGCCATGGGGTTATTAACGACCACAGAGAGTCAGGACCTCAGTTTAACGTCTCATCTGACAGTATAGTGTCCCCTTCACTATACTGGGGCATTAGGACCCACACAGACTACAAGTTGAGCGCCCCCTGCTGGCTTCACTAACACCACTGCCAACAGCAACCTAGTTTTATATGTGTGTGTGTGTGTGCGCATGTGTGTGCGTGCGTGTGTGTGTGTGTGTGTGTGTGTGTGTGTGTGTGTGTGTAATAACCTCCCACCTGAACGAGTAAAGTTAGATTTCCGGCCTTTTCCGATCAGAACTCCAGGCTTCAGAAAGTTCAGAGAATCAGTGTCGTCAATCCATTTCTTCATGGCCTGATGATGACCCCAACACACACACACACACACACACACACACACACACACACACACACACACACGTTTGTTTCAGAATCTTAGTGAGGACATTACATAGACTTCAACTGTTTTCCTCTCAGGTCAACTCTCACAAGTAGAGATAAACACACACACACACACACAAACACACACTAAGACTCACATCAGCGAGCGCTCGAGTGCGGACGAACATGACGGTGCGCGTCTCCTGGTTATTCTGATATTCCTCCTCCAGGATGAAGCGCAGCTCCTCCAGTTTGGGGTTCTGCTGCCCCTCAGTGGCCAAACACTGCAGCTGCGGACGCTGGGCTGGACACACAGTCATCAACACACGTATATGTATATATACACACTGTTGCTAATGCACACACACACCAGCTGCGTTTCCATCCATGTTTATGCACATTTTGGAATATTGCATGAATGCTGGAAATGCATGAATATTGGATATGTGTATAAAACTGCGCGCACAGAACCGAGTGGGACACCCGTCTTATCTAATGAGAATAAATGCATATTAAGTCTGAAAACAGATGTGGGGAGTAAACTCATGTGCATCATCAGTTTGCCAGATGCTGATCAGATATAAATGTGTGTGAGTTTTTCCTTGGGTGGATCGAAAGACCCACCCTTACCAGAATTCGGCCCCTATATGAGCTCATTTGCCCCATGTTTGACAGTATGCCATCATAAATTGTAAAAATAACCAATAGAAGAAGGTTTTAAGAAAAATAACCACCAAAAGTAGGTGTTAATTATGTAAATGGACAGATTGTGACTGAGGAAACGAGCTGGCCTGTTTGTTATTTGCATGGCTTACAGTTTTAATTCAAAGTTTTAACAGATTGACAATTTTTTAATTGTTTTTGTTTGTTTTTTATGATGGATGATAATTAATTAGCATTTAATTTTTTTTTTCATATTTCTAAAATTGTAATCTCTTTACATTATAGATGAAACTGTAATAATGTTAACCAGTTTTGAATGCACATGAGTAAATAAACACATGTTTGTAAGCAGAAACTAGTATGATAAGCACTCCCACAAAAATGCAGGAAGTGTTTTTGTTGCATCAAAAAGTGTGGTGATGATCACCATCCGACAGACTAATCTAGCACAAATTAGTGCTTAAAATGTCACTACAATGCAGTATTTGATCCGCATAATGAGGCAAATGACTGCAAAAAGGTCCGCTTTTCAAGAGTTCACACTCAGCTGATGATTGATAATAAAGCGTGTTCAGCATGCTGTCCCGGGAGAGAACCCTGAGCTCAGAATATCCTCGAGCCCGGGGCTCCCTCCTGTTTAAAGGGCGAGAGGAGAGTTTGAGCTCAGGTAAGTCTCGAGAACTCCCCCCGCTTGTGAACGTGCTGAGATATATCTGACTAGAGTCGCCTTAAGATGCTATTTAAAGTAGTCGATTTACTTATGTAGTATGTTTTTTGGACGGTGGGAGGAAATTGGAGAACCCGGGGGAACATGTAAACTCCACACAGAAACGCCGACTGGCTCGGCGAGAGGTCGAACCGGTGTTCTTGCTGTGAGGCAACAGTGCTAACCACTGGGCCACCGTGCCGCCCTTTCAGAGAAGGGGAGGAGTTAGGGTGGAAGGGGGGATTCATCAAGACGAAGATGACCGGAGTAGAAAGCTCTGGTGATTTATAGTGTGTCAGGATTCGTCTGATTGGTGCAATATGCAGAGCTGATGCAGGACCAGCTGTGTTCAATCATAAACACATGATCCTCTCCAAATTAGTTTATAAATAAACCACACTTTGGGAAGAAAGAACCACTGCTTCTAATAGGCTGGGTACGGGCCTGATTCTCGAATGTTTTCTGCAATACTCCAGTGTTGCGCATAAACCTGTGTGTGTAAACTCAGCTTCAGTCACACTGTTTACTGTCGTAAAGCGCAGTGAGCTTCCTCTCTGTGGTCTGGAATCCGGCGTTTCGGACCTGCTGGAAAAACACGTCCAGATAATCCAGAGCATCTTTAGTGCGAGCGTCCTCATTAATGATCAGAGCGTCGTTATATTTCTGGAGGAGAGCAGAAACAACAGACTCACTTACACACTCTTTTATCCATCCATTTATATATCCATCCATCTCTTTATTTATCCATCCACCCATTTATATATCCATCCATCCATCTCTCTATTTATCCATCTATCATCCATCCATCCTTCCATCATCTCTTTTTTATCCATCCATCCATTTATGCATTTACCTAACCATCCATCTCATTATTTATCCATCCATCTATATATCTATCTATCCATCTATCACTATGTACTCCTTCATCCATTCATGTATCTGCCTAACCATCTATCTATCCATCTATCCATCCATCTGTCCGTCGCTTTATTTACCTATTCATCCATCCATCCGTCCATTGATCTACCTAACCATTCATCCATCCATCTCTTTATTTATCCATCCATCCAATCATCTGTCAATATATCCATGCATCTCTCTACTTATCTATCCATTTATCCATCTATCTATCCATCCATGTATCTATCTATCCATCCATATCTCTATTCATCCATTCATCTATTTATCCATTCATCTATCTATCCATCCATCTCTCTTTTCATCCATTTATCTATTCATTTATCCATCCATCCATCTATTCATCCATTCATGTATCTAGCTATCTATCTATCCATCCATATCCCTATTCATCCATTCATCTATCTATCCATTCATTTATCCATTCATCTATCTATCCATCCATCTCTCTTTT
>CAIGQQ010006952.1:1031008-1054211 GCA_903798035.1 Danio albolineatus
GCTGTACACGAGTTATGATTATGGATTATAGATCGCCAAATTTAGCGTGTTTTTTTAAATCATGACGGTAAAACACGAACGCGGTTATGAATATATTAAAACATGTTTGTTTGTCGTAAAAATTCGTAATAATGACAAAAATTACTCATTTGTGGATCTCCTTACTTCCGGGTTCAGTTGTGGCAGGTGCATTCTGGGAAATTTTCTTACCCCTCCGTTTGAAGTGTGGTCCTGAAAAATCTTCGTTCGAAGGGGTGTATACCGCATGCCTTTAGCCCTACGCCTTCAAGCTAAAGAGATTGGGACACCTCTACACCAGGGGAAGGGTAGGGGGAAGGGGAAGGGCTAAGGGGGAGAATTGGGATTGGGCCTTAATGTCAGGTGACTCACACTCTGCGCAGCCCTCAACTGCAGCTCGAGCTGTATTGAACAGACACACGTCAATTCATAACTATAGCGGCCGTTTTTCAACTGAACTACATTTATTTCTGATGTCTTGTCCACACTAATTGGAGGGCCAGAACTAATAGCCTCGGGGGCAGAGTTCAGCCCAAGGGCCGCTAGTTGAATAGCCCTGGTGTATGGTACTGCCTGTTGGACTGATTAAGGCCCCGTTTACACTAGTGTGTTTGCGTTTTAAAACGCATAAGTTTTGCTACGGTTACGCCATCCGTCCACACTACGCCAGAGTTTTCGAGCTGCGAAAACAGAGCGTTTTGGAAACATTGAGGAGGCCGTGTTCATTCTAAAGCGCTGCTGCTCCGTCTCAGTGTGGATGGGGGAAACGGAGACGTCTGAAAACGGAGGCGTGGCTGCTGAGATTCACTACTCGATTGGGGCTTTTGGGTCATTGCGTATCCTTCCCTTATTGGTCAAGCCCCTATCACATGACTATAACGCCACCGGCAGACGGCAGACCAGCCTTCACTGTAAACACTGTATTTTGGATAGCCATGGATGTTTTATATTCATTCGTTACTTTAAGTAACAACTCGACCCCGTCGTCTGTCCTCAAAAAGACCTCTCTTGCTTTCTTTACCATCGCGTTCATCGTTCAACCAGCGTTTGTTGACTAACAATAACCAAACGCCGAGCGAGACACATGCTTCCTGTTTATACTTGAACACGCATGCCCAGAGTGCGCGAATGGTCACGTGATATACGTTTGTGGTGGAGTAGTGTGGACGGAGATCTGTTGAGAGACGCTGGGTGAAACGCTAGTGTGGACGCGGATCGTTTTCATGCTAAAACGCCGTTTTAAAACTAAAACGCACTAGTGTAAACGGAGCCTGACACACAGCTCAGACACACTCCACTGTTTTATTGCAGCCTCACCGCTTGAATCTCCTCAGACTCCCTCTGGTTCAGACAGCAGCTCATGTGCGCCAGCAGCTCTCTGGGCTTCAAGTGTTTGGTGATGGAGGGTTCGATTCTCTCCAGAAGCTTCCGGTGTTCCTGCAGCTCCTCGAACTCAAGGAAGTTCCAGTTTTTAATGGCATCATGCAGGCCGGTGTACTCTACATCAACACACACATTACAGGCATTATGACACACTATACAGTTACACACTTATTACATTTCATAAATGCACAGTGTCTGTATTATTATTCTTGTAATGGGGATTAATGTGTAAGTACGGTTACAGTGTCAGAGATGAAAGTGTGTGTTTTCTACAGGTGCTTTGTCAAGCGCACCCACCTGTGTGCAGCTCACTTCCTAACACACGCACAATGCATTTAGCACTTTTTTTTACAGACAGGGAGAGATTGTACGAAAGTGTCTGGTGCAAATGTAGAAAACTGGTGCAACGGTCAGCATGTCTTCTACAGGTGGTTTATCAAACCCACTTACCTGTGTGAGGCACACTCAGAATGACGGACAGTTAACACAATACTCACACTAATATACCCTGCAGAACTAAAAATACCACTCCGCTAATGTTATTTACCAGAAGAGCACTAAAAGAGAATGTTAGAGAAATGTTATGTGCTTTCTGGGAATCACCAGCAGCCTGCAGGAAGTCCAGGAAGGCCTGAAACCAGCCGTCCTCCTCCAGATCACACATGCAGTCAAGCAGCGCCTGAGCAGCTGCAGACGGGGAGCTCTGCTCGGTGGACAGAATTCGCTCCACAGTTTCTGTCAACACAACAATGAAGAAAACAATTTCCTTTTGAAAAAGAGACCTGATTTTGTAATTACGTGAGGGGGGTTGTGATAAAAAAAAAAAAAAACATTTTTCCAACTGATTAAGATCATTCCAGTGTTGCCAACTCTTTCCAATGAAAAGTAGCTAAAGCCTGCCTGAATAGTTGGGACTGCTGACCGAATCATTAGTACAACCCTCCCTACTCTCCAAGAACTGTACTTATCCAGAGCGAGCAGAAGGGCTGCCAGAATCACTCTGGACCCCTCACACCCAGCACACTGCCCCCTTGTTCCCTTCTGGTGGACGCTACAGAGCACTGCGCACCAGAACAGCCCCACACAGAAACAGTTTCTTCCGTGTATTAAATTATATAAAACATTACATCCAGATGCACAATAAATAGGTTCTTATTAACATATTACTCTGCGTGATGACGTCATTGCGTAATCGCAACTCAAAACTACATCTTTATGTGGTATACAAAATAATGAATCTTTTCTCAAATTGACTGGCTGTCTCAGCAATAACATTATTTGAAATATGTCCACTTAGATTTGTATGAAAAATAGAGTTGACTATTTGTAAAATACAAACACTTTTTGATGAGAATTTTTTTTTTTTAAACATAACACTGTTAATGAACGGTTACATTATTTTATTTAATCACAGCTTGTGCACTTACTCTTGTGAAATTAACACATTTGTGAATGTAACAACAATTATAGCACTGTTGGAATTTATTGCGACCTAAATTACCAACAATTATACATGTTAACAAATATTTGTCAATTATTAGTTATGAAAAACAATCTGAGTCTTTTGCGTCCCTTCTGCGTTGTGTAAATAAATATCAACTTTGATATATGTTTTTGTGATTTATTGTCTGTAGAAAAACAGTCAAAATAAAAATGATTTAGACCCAATTCTCCCCCTTAGCCCTTCCCCCTACCCCTCGTTTTGCGCGTTCACGTCAAGGGGTAGTGGTGTCCAAATTCTCTTTAGCTTGAAGGCGTAGGGCTAAGGGCATGCGGTATACACCCTTTCGAACGAAGATTTTTCAGGACCACACTTCAAACGGAGGGGGTAAGAAAATTTCCCAGAATACACCTGCCACAACTGAACCCGGAAAGATATTCTCAAGTTAGTATTTTTTGTCATTATTACGAATTTTTATGACAAACAAACACATGTTTTAATATATTCATAACCGCGTTCGTGTTTTACCGTCATGCTTTAAAAAAACACGCTAAATTTGGCGATCTATAATCTATAATCATAACTCGTGTACAGCAGTCCCACAACATTCTGACACTGGATGACACTGGAATACCCTGTCAGTAATGTCTAGTGTCTGGGAATGAGCTTTTACAGTGTCTGCTGTAATGTTAATGTTGTTTTGGTGTGTTTACACAGATAAATATGGCCACAGTGTAAACACACAGTACAGTTATGATCTTATCGCCACATTAGATGGTTATGATAACATAATATACGCCTTCAGCGATTTCCTGAAGATAAACACCAAACAATAACACAACTGGAGGAACTCCAGCAGTCGTGATCGTCTGATCTCATATGAAGCAGGAGATGGCGATGATGACATATGATGACGTGTACAGGTGTTGAAGTTCTGGCCCAATTCTTAGGGGGAAGTTTTGAAGCCCGTACCTTTAACCCTCAGTTGTAAGGGCCAAGTGGAAGGGGTACAAAAATAGTATTGGGATTGGGCCTTAATCAACCGGACCTCGTGCACTGGCTGCTTCTTCACACACACAATGAATTTCTTTCTTTTTAAGATAGCAGAGGGGGCGCTCTACATGTAAAACAATAAACAAATGTTAACCCCTTCCTTCCCAATAGTATTTCAACGTGTGCAAGTGGAGAGCTACAATATAACCCTGTTACACTAGCAATCTACTCTACTGAGTGATGCCTGCAGCCGCTGCTCTTTTAAATCACTTTTTAAATATTGCTAAAAGTAGCCAAATGAATGTTTAAAAAAATGTCTAAATTTGTTGCCGGGTGCTTTTTGAAAAAGAAGTTGCTAGAGTCGTATGAAAAGTTGCTAAATCTAGCAATAAAATTGCTAAGTTAGCAACACTGGATCATTCTTTCTAGAATTCAGTCAGCACCAACTGCGTTTGCAGCGATGACCAACATAACGACTCTGATTGGCTACCTCGCTCATAAACTCAACAGAAGCGCGTGTGATTGGTTACAGAGCACAGCGCTGGAAACACATCAAATGCATGACACGTTTTATTATCTTTACATTTCACTTTAAAAACGACAGGCATTAAAAAGATCAATTAGATTAACATCTGAGAAAGAAAAGCCTTCAAATATTATATATATTAATATATGTATTCTGAATTAGTCAACAATTCAACCTTTCATTAAACCATGTAATAATACTATTGAAAACCACCCAGTCTTGTCTTTAGACAACTTTGTTTATTTTTTAATTCACTTCAAATACTTGAATGATGTACATAAACTCCTTTTCACAGTAAATAATACTTTTATTCACTTAAATAGGATGTAAAATACTACTTAAAACTCCGTAAATTCAGTCAGTGTTCATTTACATATGAATTAATATTTGTGTTTAGGCTAATCAGACTTTAAAGATCACCATAATGAGATAAAAATCAGTCGTAAACCCATTTTCAGGTCAAACTTGCAGCTATTTATTAAGTACAATTTGTAATAAATGCTCAGTATTCAATAAGAGTTTGATTAAATAACAGTGAACAGTGTTTTGGATAAGATCGAGTACACTGCAGCTCGTGTGTCCGCAGATCCTGTGTTGATGTTTTGTTTATTAGCTCACCTTTCTTCAGGTATGTCGTCATGAAGGTTTTTATTAGCGACGGTCGTAAAATGGCCGTGATGTAAGAGCTCAAGCGCCGCAAATTCTCCTTCTCCAGCTCGTACATCTCTGCGGTGCTCCAGGAGGACAGGATGGGGATGAATGCTGACCGAGTCCCGACTGAACACCAACAGCTGAGCCTGAAACGAAACCGAAAATACAAGGAAACGAAAGCCATCTCGCCGGAGAAGGAGGGTTGCCAGGTCCGCCGTTTTCCAGCCACTGTTACCAACTGATTTCAGAAGAAGTTGCTGAAGTGAGATAAATTTGTGGGTTTTGTAATAATAATCATTATATCAGAAACATCGACAAAGTAGGCCTCACATGCACAAACATAACCGTGAAGTGAATACAACAGAAGGTAGACGCCGATAAAGAAAAGAAACAACTACAACAAACAGAAAAAAGGGAGAAAATTAGAATAATAATAATAAAAAAGGCGCCACGGTGGCGTAGTGAGTAGCACGTTCGCCTCAGAGCAAGAAGGTCGCTGGTTCGAGCCTCGGCTGGGTCAGTTGGCATTTCTGTGTGGAGTCTGCATGTGGTTGCGTGGGTTTCCTCCAGGTGCTCCGGTTTCCCCCACAGTCCAAACACATGTGGTACAGGTGAATTGAGTGGCTTAATTGTCTGTAGTGTATGAGTGTGTATGGATGTTTCCCAGAGATGGGTTGCAGCTGGAAGGGCATCCTCTGCGTAAAACAAATGCTGGATAAGTTAGCAGTTCATTCCACTGTGGCGACCCCAGATTAATAAAGGGACTAAGCCGACAAGAAAATAAATAAATCAATAATAAAAATAATAATAATACAATAATAATATTGTTAATAATAATAATATAATATAATAATAATAATAAAATAATATAATAATAGTATTAATAATAATGATAATAATAAAATATAATAATATAATAATAATATTAATAATAATAATATTAATAATAATAATAATAATAATAATAATAATAGGCGCCACGGTGGCGTAGTGAGTAGCACGTTCGCCTCACAGCAAGAAGGTCGCTGGTTTGAGCCTCGGCTAAGTCAGTTGGTGTATCTGTGTGGAGTCCAAAGATATGCGGTATAGGGGAATTGGGTAGGCTAAATTGTCCGTAGTGTATGAGTGTGCATGAGTGTGTGTATGGATGTTTCCCAGTGATGGGTTGCAGCTGGAAAGGCATCCAATGCATAAAACAAAATGCTGGATAAGTTGGCGGTTCATTCCGCTGTGGCGACCCCTGATTAATAAAGGGACTAAGCCAAAAAGAAAATGAATGAATGATTGAATTATTTATTTTAGAGATAAAGACCAAACTTGTTTCCCAATGAATCTGGTCATATGTTTCCATCCTTAAAAACTTTACATAAGAGGTTGTTCCAATTTCCTTTTGAAAAAGAGACCTGATTTTGTTATTACTTGAGGAAGGTTGTGATTAAAAAAAACATATTTTTCCAAATGATTAAGATCATTCCAGTGTTGCCAACTCTTTCCAATGAAAAGTAGCTAAAGCCTGCCTGAATAGTTGGGACTGCTGAGCGAATCATTAGTACAACCCGCCCTACTATAATAATAATACGATAATAATAATAATAATAGAATAATATTATTAATAATAATAGCAGAATAATAATAATAATAATAATGATAGAATAAACATCATTTTTAAAGTTTTACTTTATTCAATATGGACCTTCGAACGGGTTGTAAAATGTTTACAGGGTACTAAATTCGTTCAAAAGCTACTTTATTAGCTTTAGTATTTAACAAAGTACTCATTATCTTATGAAATTATCATAATATTGCTTTAAAAAAAAAGTTTTTTACAACCTCAGCTTTTTCTAGTATCCCGCATATAAATGTTGATGTATTTGCTACAAATAATAACCCCAAATTGTTTTTTTTTTTTTTTTTTTTTTTGGAAGGATGAAGAACAAGATTCATGGATGGAGCTTTGGGGGAATTTGAAGGCGACCTTTTTTTTGTTTGGTTTGTAATTCTGAGTGGTGTAAAATACGTATTTTATGAATAACAGTGGGATATTTTGAGTCTTGGCATTATTGGGCTCATTTTGTTGTGGAAATCTGGCAACCCTGGACACCCACACAGGGCATTTCAAGCACTCGGACATTGCACGGGGTTTGGGACACGAACAGCACTTCTGAGCAAAACAGTGAAAGTAAAAAGGATCTTTCGTTGGAGGGTAAACTGGGATTTTGAGTCCTCGGGACAATAGAACCACTTGTGTGATGATAAATAATAATATGAAAATACATAACAAAATGTAATAGTCCACTAACCTGGGGTGCGTTTCCCTGCTGCACTATCACAGTATAATGCATCGCTTGGGAAAAGAACGATGTGACGAGGAGTGTTTCTCTGTAGCTGCTTTGTCGAAGATCCATTCTTTAAACCAGGTTATAACTTAAAACATCTATAATGACACTGTAAACGGGGTGGAGTACCACTTATTTAGAGAAAAAACACATCATTTGCGCTCGTTTTCATATTAATTGAAATATATGTAAATGTCACGTATAGGGCCAATTTTTCCTTTACAAATATTATTGAGGATATTGCATATTTAATTCTACAACATAAAACCACAGTAGGCAATTGACTACTTCACAATAATAATTATTAATTTATTATTATTATTAAGTAGGATATTCATTCATTTTCTTGTCGGCTTAGTCCCTTTATTAATCCGGGGTCGCCACAGCGGAATGAACCGCCAACTTATCCAGCATTTGTTTTACGCAGCGGATGCCCTTCCAGCCGCAACCCATCTCTGGGAAACATTCATACACACACATTCACACTCATACACTACGGACAATTTAGCTTACCCAATTCACCTGTATCACATGTCTTTGGACTGTGGGGGAAACCGGAGCACCCGGAGGAAACCCATGCAACCACAGGGAGAACATGCAAACTCCACACAGAAATGCCAACTGACCCAGCCGGGACTCGAACCAGCGACCTTCTTGCTGTGAGGCGAACGTGCTACTCACTACGCCACCGTGGCGCCCTAAGTAGGATATTGTTTATTTATTTTTTAAAGTGTACTTTTACAATCTGACACACTCAAACCACTGCAGAAATGCTCTAACCAACAGGCCCAAGTCATTTAAGCCTATGTAACCTCACCGGTCCTACTCAACACAACACGCTCCGAGCTGGGATCGAACCAGGGACCTTCCTAATGGGAGTCGGTTGCTCTACCAAGGAGGCTAAAGATCATGGCTTCCAGCGTCTGTTGCTAGAGCAGCTTTAGAGCTCAGAGGAGTGAGGTTTACCTGCACAGCACTGCACTAGCTGGCCTCTGCTACACTCACCCCCCTAAACCTCATTCCTATCCGGGTCACGGCACCAATAGCAACCTCGCCGGCCCTTACGCTACCCAACCCGCTCCGAGCTGGTATCGAACCGGCGACTTCCCGCATGGGAGACGGTCACTCTATTATAGAGGCTAAAGGCGATGGCTCCCTAGCGTCTGTCGCTAGAGCACCTTTAGAGGTCAGAGGAGTGAGGTTTACCTGCACAGCACTGCACTAGCTGGCCTCTGCTACACACTCTCCTAAACCTCATTCCTAAATGGGTCACGGCACCAATGTGACCTCGCTGGTCCTACTCCGCTCAACCCACTCCGAGCTGGGATCGAACCCAGAACCTTCTTAATGGGAGTCGGTTGCTCTACCAAGGACGTCTGATGCTAGAGGTCAGAGGAGTGAGGTTTACCTGCGCAGCACAGCACTAGCTGGCCTCTGATACACTCACCCCGCTAAACCTCATTCCTATCCGGGTCACGGCACCAATTTTGCCCCACTGGTCATATTCCATACAACTCACTCCGAGCTGGGATCGAACCAGGGACCTTCCTAATGGGAGTCGGCTGCTCTACCAAGGAGGCTAAAGACCATGGCCTCCAGCATCTGTCGCTAGAGCACCTTTAGAGGTCAGAGGAGTGAGGTTTACCTGCACAGAACTTCACTAGCTGGCCTCTGCTACACTCACCCCCTAAACCTCATTCCTATCTGGGTCACTGCATCAATGTTACCCCGCTGGTCCTACTCCACCCAACCCGCTCCGAGCTGAGATCAAACTGGCAACCTTCCACATGGGAGTCAGTTGCTGGCCTCTGCTACAGCTAGTACAGATATATTTCTTAATAAATAACCTACTATAAATTAAAAGCATTTACATATGCTATGCATTTTTGTTTTCACAAGCTTTGGAGACGTAACATAAATTCCTCTGTAATATTATAGGTCACCTACAGCTTTCGTCATGAGCCGTGGCTGCGTTCAAAATAGCATAAACATTTGAAAGCAATTTTCTTTGAAAGCAAATTACGGATAAGAATGATGACTTTAATGTTTTTTCTTTAATCATTCCAAGTTTAAATGTTGGAATGTTCAAAACAATAGGGCATAGGGGGGATAACTGGCAAGAGAACACAGCCAGACACTATGCTTCTAACTACAGCCCGAGAGGTGTAGTTGGAAACGTACAAGTCTGCGACGCAGTTTGCGAATGTTGGATCGATGGATGTTTGTAACGACGGAACCGGAAACCTTAGCTAGCTAACAAAGGTTTTCGGAAACGCACCCCAGAGCAATTGCACAATAACTGAGTATAAAAACTGCAAACATTGTCTGTTTTAACCATCAATGTTTGCGTAAAAAAAGAGATAAATATTATAAAACTACAGTCATTTCTTCTGATTGTACATGGCATTTTATGGTATTGTGCATAGTAGGCTTCATATATGTATAACCAGGGCTTTACATAACACCTGCCAACCCGCCAAATGCGGGTAGATTTCCGCTGTGGCGGGTCAGACAGCCGCTCCCCTTAGCTGGTTGGAAATAATTTGTAAGTGGTAGTTTTCTTCAAAGCAGGGTTCGACGATAAGGATGGCCATATATTAGTGCAAATGTGATCTTAAAATAGAGAAGCAGGGCGACTGACAAAACTAATTGTGTTTGTGCAAGTAAAAGAAAGCAGATGAAAACCGAATGAGAGGATGTGCAGTGCCGCGCATAGATGATGTTTACATGCGCAAAGTAACCGTGCCTTGAGGAAACACAACTGGTGCGATGGGTTCTCTTTGAAATAGACTCGACAAAAAGCGACGATCGAGCACCCACAGTCCTGCTGCTTTCAAGAGCTCCAGATAAAAAAAAACATTCCTTCTGTAAGCAGCAGCGGTCACTGCTTTCGGTTTAATTATTCTTAGAACAGATTATTACCAGGCCTAACATTAACCGTGTGAGCCTGATCATCCTTCCATTAGCACACACGGTATGTTTTTTCTTTCTTTTTTCTGCTTTCTTTTGCTCGGTTATTTTTTTGTTAATATCTCTTTATTATCATTTTTAACAATAGCATTGCTTTCATATGAGATAAACTCTCCATTTATGTGTAGTTAACTGGTGATCTGGGACCTTTAGCCAAGATTACTGTGCATATTTTAGATCCACGACCATAGTTCATTTTGAAATGTAAATTTTTTTTTAAAGAAAAGTTTTGTTGAATTAAGAAGCGCATGTATACAGCTATATTTTGCTTGTTTTTTACACATTATTTAAAAATTGTGGCCAAGAAATAATTATATATTTATGTTTAGTGTGGTCAGAGATAAATTTGGTAAATCTTTAGTTTTGAGTCCTGAAAAGTGATGTGAATTAAAAAACTAACTGCAATGCGACGCAGATTTGCTCATCCTCGTTGAGCAAGCTCATACACATTACACACAAAAAGTGAAATGAATGAGGAGGCATGTGGACATAACACACAATCTAAATCAAGAAATTTTAGCATGGCAACGACAAATTTATGGAAATAAAATAACTGAATGCTTCGCCCTATCATTAACGCGCACTCCCCACCCCTTAATCTTTACTTCTGAGGGGGTCAACTCTTGCGGGTGGGCCAACGAATTTCCGCTCTGTCACTGGTGCCATCTGGTGTTAAAAACTAGCCAAGAGCGTCCTCTGCTATTAAAAACTAAACTAGAGCTCCATTTAAGGTCAAAAAAGGTCAAGTCTAGAGCGCCCTCTGCAGTTAAAATTGCACAGAGATCCATCTGGTGTAAAAACCTAGTCTAGAACGTCATTTTCAGTTAAAACTAGCCAAGATCTTTGACCACCATTTGCTGGTAAACATTAAGCTCAGATTCAACTCCAGGGAGAATTGCGATGCTTAGAATCAATGTGTTACTACATCTATTTATTGTTGCAGCCCTACTACCTTAAAGGTACATTTTAGTACTTTTGTTAAGGTACAACTCCAGTTTTGCTCGTTTTCCTAAAATTGCAAGATAACAAGAAGCATCATCCCATCCCAAGTTAATCTGGGTTCCAAAGCAAATACAGTGAGAACAAATGGTTATGGTTAGGGGAACAAGGGGTACCATCCAGACATGATCTTAGTTGGGTTGTGGCACAGTGAGTGAGCACCAGATTCCAGGAAGAGGATCACCACAACTATAAATACAAAATGAACAATAAGAATGAAGTTGCAAAAGACAAAAAAACATTGCTTTAATGTTTCTTAAGCATCTGTTTCCAGCAGTAATTCAATCTTTACATGAGATTATAAAACAGAGGTGGTTCAGACCAGCATAAGAAGTCTTGATGTGTGTGTGTTTTAGTTTTAGCTAGCAGTGTTGGTCACCATCTCCTGTGGCTCATGCCCACCCGTCGCCTTGTTCTCAGAGTTGTCCACATCTCCTCCAGTGTCTGAATGGTCTTTCCGAGGACTGGAAGTGTGGTCCTGCTGGACTGGAGAACTAGCACAAGCACTCGGCCCGATCTCTGCCTCTTCTGCCGGTAGGAACTCCTCGAGATCTTGCAGTATACTTTCAAGCAGCCTTGTGTCTGATGATGGGGCCGTTGTTATTGAAGACATTGGGAAAGGATCAGGCACAAACTCCTCACGGTTGCTGGAATCAATATTGTGGGAGCAGTCGGAGCTACTCTGATCGACTACATCCACCACGCAATCATCCAGGTTCAATGAGTGTTCATTGGTCGGGTCAGTGGGGCGCAAAGGACTCGAGGACTCGGAAAGAAGATTTGAGGAGGCCAAGGTACAAGTTTCAGCCTGTTCAGAAGTGCCGTCCCTCTGCTCAATATCAGCAGCCGTTTGGTCTATAACTTCCATGACTCTGTCCAGGCAGTCGATGGTGCGGTCACTGTCACTATCAATGGTGATCACTGTCGGGGAATCCAGATCCTTCCTTCGTTTTCGGTGCTTCTTCTTCTTCTTCTTATGCTGGACCCAGTGCGGATCCGGTGCTCTTCTTTCATAGACAATCTCCACACTCGGAGATCGGTCTCTACTGCGCCGCTTACTCTGCTTTTCCTTACTCATGTTTCCCTCCTCATGCTGGCGCTGGGCTGCTCGCTCCAAATGCCGGGTTTTGTACTTGCGTTTTCCACTGGGTTTGTCCAGACAGGACTTTTCGGAGTGTGAATCAGCGCTGCTGCTGCTGACCGAACGCTTGCGGCGTTTACGGTGGCGCTTTGACTCGTGTGGATGATGGGAACCAATGAACAAGTCCAGGTCAGGAGACCGGCTCATCCTTTCCTTGGTTCTCCTTCTCCCGGAGTAGGAAGGAGACTGCGGGAATCTCTCCTGTACGCGACAGGAATGCTTCCGACTCTTGGTTTTTGGTGAGGGAGAGTAGTCGCTGTCGTATGATGGAGATCCAGGGCTTATGCTGCAAATGGACACAGCAGTGCTCTGGCCGGACCAACTCTGGGGCGAATGTATTGGTGAGCACTCCAGCGTTGTAGCATGCTGTAACTGCCCGATGCTCTTGGCTTTCTCTTTATTGTGCCGATGCGATCGGTCTTTGTGTCTGCCTTGAGCTCTGAGCTCGGACCATGAAGCATGTCTGGAACGGTGCTTGTGACTGGAATAGTAGTCTGACTCCCGTTCTCTGCTAAAGGACAGGATCTCCTGCGGGTCTGAGGGGTTGGTCTGGGGACCGCAGGAGGGAGCAGGGCCAGCAGAGGAGCTAGGGCTCCGTGGCTTCATGTGGGATGGCAGCGGGAGCTGGGACTGACCCGTCTCTGACTTTGTAACTGTGGCTGGCGTCTCTGTGACCACAGCTTTTTGCTCCTCCTCTTCGGAGGAATCTGAAGAGAGCTGAACGAGTTCTGGTGTGCGTTCGGCCATCGGTTTCACATATCCCACAATCAGGCACTCTTCCTCTTCATCAGCGGTGGACATCGCTGCAGGGTCAGTGAGGTCTTTGGAGGTTAGGGGCAGGGCTGTGCTTGAGCTAGGCTCCGCCCCCTCATCCTGTGATTGGCTAGAGGACTGAAGGATGCTTGAATATGAGGGACCAGGTGTCTCATCATCCCACGCAGACTGACTCAGTAAACTGTCTGTTCCACTTGCTGTGGCGACGGATGCAATGCGTTCCTGGACAGCAGAGGGGTTCTCTATCACATTATTCACACAGTCGTTATCACCATCTTCATCATCCTGTAAGAAAAGAGAATGACAACAATGAAGACCCATCCTCATGCACTTGGTACAAGCATTAACAGAACCGCTCTAATAACGCATTACTGTGATTACGATATGCTTATAATACACAGTAGTGTTGCAACAAAACTCATGGTTAGGGCTGGGTATCGAGTTCGATACTTTTTAAGCACCGACCGAATCGTCTCGATACTATCGAGTATTGGAAAAATCATTTTCGTTCGGTACCAAATTTTGATACCCAAGGGTATAATCTTGTCAACATCAGTGAGCTAGAAAACCTGCGGCATCCTAAACGTGCCCGGATC
This sequence comes from Danio albolineatus, assembly GCA_903798035.1. NCBI lineage: Eukaryota > Metazoa > Chordata > Actinopteri > Cypriniformes > Danionidae > Danio > Danio albolineatus. The sequence goes on from CAIGQQ010006952.1 coordinate 1,044,837, forward strand.
AAATGCTGGTGATTGGCTGCTGCGAGGCTGTCTTGAAAATCAATAGTTTACGGCGGTTACGCCCACTCGCCGAGAGCTTGTCAAATGTGAGGCTGTAATGCGTACACTACACTTTAAAGCATAGCATAAATTTAACGCAAACGATATTTAAGCGATCAAAAGTATGGCTACATTATGCAAAGATTGGCGGCAACAGCGTGCGATGCAATATCTGTAAAAAAGTTACCGCGACCAAGACTAGCAACACGTCAGATATGATAAAACACCTCGCAGTACACGGAATTAATTTACAAGCAGAAAGTTGCTCCGTTTTTGACTGCAAGAAGATCACGCCGGCGCAGTCATCATCATCATTATCCTCTCAGTATTTTCCTGACTCCAACAATGTGCCCAGCACAAGCGGCATCCTCCGTGACCGATGAGGATAACTGCGCGATGGCAGATACTGAAGTGTGAGAGAAAACTGTTCAGAATAAATGAGAGTTTGGAAGAGTTCAGTCGCCTCTGTTTGTTGTTTTGCGTGATTCAGTGTTTAAGCGGACCCTGTACAAACGCTCGGTTGCATTTAACGCTTTTTTTGGACCTAACGTACGCTGTGTAACGTTATATACTGTTTTGATGGCTTTAAATACCTAGCTAAGTTAATCCTGAAATGCTTTGAGGTTAACAGTAAATGATGAAGTTTACATTAATCTTGTCTTATTTAAATGTCCACCCTAATGTTGTTCCAAACCCATAAGATCTTTGTTTACCTTCAGAACACAAATAAAGATAATTTGGATTTAATCCAAGAGCTTTCTGATCCTCCCATAGATTTACTGAATATGCATTTTTCAATGTCCAGAAAGGAACCAAAAACATAGTCTAAATAAGTCCATGTGATAAAAGTGGTTCAATCATAATTATATGAAGCTGCAAGAATACTTCTGTGCGCAAAGTAAACAAAAATAACTTTATTCAGCGATTTATCTATGTGAGGATCAGAAAGCTCTTGGATTAAATCCAAAATATCTTCATTTGTAGATAATTAATGACAGAATTTCAATTTTTGGGTAAACTAAACCTTTAATCAGCAGTAAGCCTCACAAATACTTAAAATTGATTGACTTAAAACTGCTTGAACTTTATTAAAACTGTTTGCACTAATATATTGTGTTAAATACACTTTGTTCATTTTGTGCTTTTGTTCTTTGTTTATTGGTCTTAGAGATAAGCCTGCTGTGAAGTGTCACAAACATCCTGAAGAAAATAAAACCAAAGTTTCCCTGAGATTGTGTTATGTCATCTTGTTAAAATATATTTCTTAAAATAAAAGTATCGAAAAAATATCGTTCGGAACCGGTATCGAATTCAGGGTATCGGTATCGGTATCGTTATTAAAAATTTGGAAAGATACCCAGCCCTACTTAAAACTGATTGACTTAAAACTGCTTGAACTTTATTAAAACTGTCTGCACTAATATATTGTGTTAAATACATTTTGTTCATTTTGTGCTTTTGTTCCTTTGTTTATTGGTCTTAGAGATAAGCCTGCTGTGAAAAGTGTCACAAACATCCTGAAGAAAATAAAACCAAAGTTTCTCTGAGATTGTGTTATGTGATCTTGTTAAAATATATTTCTTAAAATAAAAGTATCGAAAAAAGTATCGTTCGGAAACGGTATCAAATTCAAGGTATCGGTATTGGTATCGGTACCGAAAATTTTGGAACATTACTCAGCCCTACTCATGGTTAAGATTGACATTATGGGTTTTGAGTCATGGTTCAGACCAATTTATGGACCAGCAAAAAGTGATTTATTTTTCAATAACAGTCAAGCAGTCAAGTTGGTTTGACACGGGAGGCTTTTTTAGTTCTTTTGTCTCTCCGCTAGTCATCCCTGTAGACTGATTAACAAGCAGGAACAAAAACAAAAAAGTCCGCAAAAAAAATGCAAGTTAATAAAAAGAAGTTATTAATCTGTGGGTCACGTGCAGGCTGAACCGTCAGTCATGATCAAGCTCAAATTCATAGCTCACCTGATAAACAGAAGCATAGCATCACCTGATGTTGGGTACCAAAACTTGGTACTTTATCTGATCTGTGCTACCGAAGTATCGATAAGCTCTGACGTTAACGGTTCTGCTATCAGTACTGGAGAATTATTGCTGAATAATACACATTCATATATTCACACACATATATATATACATATATACATACATACATACATGTACATAAACTTAGATAATAGTTTATTAATCGTAATCGAGTTAAAATGTTCGCCCAGCCCTAGATGGGACGATTTCATAAGATTTTAATAAAAGAAAAGCTTGTAACTGCTTTCAATCCATCTTAAGTGGTCTAATGGACCACAGTTTTACTGGAAGGCTAATAATTTTAGACAAAAAAAGGACTAAATATATAGCACATAACAATACACAAATCTTTTTTGTCCAATCTATGTTAACTTGACCATAGATGGTTGAGTAGCTAAACCAAGTAACAAAAATATACTGTAAAATATTCAAGGTAAAAAAATTTAGTAACTTACACAGTATTTAACTGCAATATGAACTGTATTTTACTGTGGGACAGTTATGCAGTATGCTACTGTGCTTTGAAAATGCATTGTGAAAATTACTGTATATTTAACAGTAAAGATATACAAAACTGTAAATACATGTACAGCAAGATAAAAGGTGCTGTAAGTGTAAATACAGGATTATTTCTGTAATTGATTAACAGTAAGTTACTGGCGAACTGCTGCCATTAAGTTACTGTAAATTGTACAGGACATTGTTAACAGTATGGTCAAGCAATCAATGATAAACTATGATTTTGTCCATTAAAATAGGATAAGATGAACCCCTGTTAGGGCTGTGTAATATGGACAAAATAATCGTATTGTGATTTTCTGAATGAATATTGCGATTGTGATCTTATTAGTGATTTTGGCAGCTGTTTTTGCTTTGTCAAGCGCGCTACACACACACATTCTACATGTATTCAGTGCACAAGAAGTGCAGAACAAAACATTTGAAAATGAAATAACACAGTATTAAGTTTAATAAATAAAACTGTAGTAAAACTGTCTTTAAAACAGACACATAAACTAACTGAAGATGAAGTAACCTCAGCTCTAGTTAAACACATACTGTACACAGCAGCACTCACTGCTGGATCAACACAACTGTAATAAACTGTGTTAAAAACAGACAACAAAGACACTGTCTGAAGGGTTCTTCCAATAACTTCTATAAAATTTGGGGTTGTCTCCTTGAATATATGGAAATGTATACTCCCTGTGTACTGGATGATAGTTAATTTGTACATTTGTTTTCTGCTGTGTAACATCTCATGTGACCTCATGACCAGGCTTTTAGTTTGGTGTATAAACAATTGTTCTGGTTGGTTGTTGTTGTTGTTTTTTTTTTTCTTTTAAATTTATTTTTATTTCTATACATATTTGTTTAATATACAAATATATTTGGGGGTCAATAATTGTCACAATCTTTTAGTCTCCCTCTATGTCAAAACGTACAGTAATATTCTAAAATGTGTGATATTTGTAAATTTTTGAAAATTTCTATAAATAAAGTTATTCTATAAATAAAAAAAACAGACGACATGAACAAATAAAGATGAACTAACCTCAATTCCAGTCAGAAAAATAAATAAAAACTAACGTAAATCAAAACCACCTATTCGCTTCTCCTGTTTAACTTGGTCGTAATTGGCCGGTGTGTAATTGGCCGGTGTGCTGCGTCAGCTCTGATTGGTTAACATAATAAAATAATGCGCACAAGAACGTCAACAAAAATCTAAATAAATTAACAGATAAAATTACGCCGTTTAGAAACTGCATGTGCTTAAATCACGTTTTTGTTTGCGATTGCGATTAATTGCACAGCGCTAACCCCTGTCATAAGCAAAATAATAATAATGCAACAATTCTGCAAATCAGAATGAAACATTTAGCTTCCCATCATGCACTGCTGCTCGTGTTTCTCACCTCAGAGATAGCGATAACAGACAGATCCGAGCTGCTGCCCTCCTCGTAGCTGGGTGCGGGACAGTCGTAAACCGCCTGCTGGTCGTACGCCTCCATATTAAGGCTGGAGCGCGCGAAACTCACCAGCTCGTGCAGGAAGTGGTCAGTGCGAGCCAGCAGGAAGGGGCGGAGCTCGTCTCGGATGGCCGACTCCTCCATGTTGTAGTTCATAATGCGCGAGATAATAACGTTCTGCACAATGTTCACCAATGAGCCGTGCGAACCGTACAGCACCGTAAGCTCACGCTGTAGCCATGGCAACAGTCGGCGCAAGCAGCCAGGGTTTTGTCGCAAGAATGACGCAGAAATGTCTCTTTGTCTGCTAGCGTCTCTTGCGCTGCGCACACGGACGCCAGTCCTGTAAAGCGCACGTCTGAAAGCAACGACATCCTGCTCTCGTAAGCGCCGCAGGCTCCGCCCCTCTCCGCGCCCCGCCCTCCGCGCGGTCAACCGCAGCATCATCTGCTGCACGTCCTGATTCTCCGCCAGCGCAGCTGCGTCCGACAGTCCGTCAAACATCACGTCGTCCTCTATTGGAGGAGTGGAGGAAGGGGCTGGGGTTTGTGCCCTGTGGCTCCGCCTCTCTCTGCGCCGGAGAACTCGTGGGCGGAGCACACGCTCTGATGCATCGGCTGCAGTGGCGTTCGCTGCTCCATTCTCCGGCGGCCGCAATACGAACTCCTTAAAATCGTTTTCGCCTTTGACGGAGTGGAATATGGAGTGGAACGGCTGCTTGCAGAGCGGACACTCGGCCTTATTCTTCGACCATTCATGGATGCAGCGGAAGCAGAACTGGTGCAGGCAGCGGTCCAGCGACGCCACGTTATTGAAGCCATCCAGGCAGATCGGGCATTTGGAATCAGGCGACGCATTGGCTAATAAACGCTGAGATGTTTTGGTAGCGCTGTCTTTCTTCCTCACACGCAACTTCATCTTAGACGGTGCCATTATCTGTGAAACACAAAAACATCAGCATGTTACACAACAATAGACATTAAAACATTTTATCTGGACATATATTCTATATATTGTGATGATGAACACTAGAGGTGTGAACCTACACTAGTCTCACGGTTCGGTTACGACTATCATGCCATCGATTGGGTTCAATTAGATATCTCGGTGCATCACGGTGCATTGACAATGCTTTCCATACAGTTTAATATTTTCTTCACGTCACAATAATTCTTGTATTAAACTGTAAAAATATATTTATTTACTGTTTGTAATGCAATTTTGTCCTTTAATACAGTGTAATATGGTAAACTATACCATACAATGTTTAATCATTATTAGCTTTCTTAAAATGCTGCTTTACTATTGTATTAAAACCCAAAGTCGAAAATAAGCTAAATAAAACCAATTACCTCAATTACATCAAAACATGATTCTTTTTAAAGATTAATGTAAATGTATCATGTACCGTGCAATTAATATACATTAATAATGTAAATCTTACATATACCTTTGCAAAAGCCTTTTGTTTTTAATTTTGACGGTATGAAAACCTTGACTTTCTTCATACCCCGGTATACCTTGAAAACGGTTATGGTCCCATATATTCCAGAAGTTGTGCTCATTACAGTACATCATTATGATTAATCTGTATTGGCCTTTAAACTCTGCTCTACTATTTTACCAAAGTCGAAAAAGAGCGAAATATATAAAACCAACTCTATCTCCATAACATCAAAACACGGTGCTTTTTAAAGATTAATGTAAATGTATCATGTACAGTGCAATTAATAAACATTATAAGAAAATAAATCATTACAATGATAATAAAATTAAATTAATAAAACATGATAAAATTAATAAAACATTATTATTATTATTATTATTTAATAAATGAAGGAGTTGTTCTATGGAGTAAAACAGCAGATTATAGTGTGTGTGTGTGTGTGTGTGTGTGTGTGTGTGTGTGTGTGTGTGTGAGATGCAATATCAGACCGAATATTTAGTGTAATATGGTAAACAACATAATGACCATGTCAGAAGTTGTGCGTTACTATATGTAATCAGTATTAGCTTTCTTAAAATGCTGCTTTATTATTGTATTAAAACCCAAAGTTGAAAATAAGCAAATATAAAACCAACTTTACCTCAATTACAACAAAACATGATGTTTTTTTAAAGGTTAATGCATCATGTACTGTGCAATTAATATACATAAAAGCATTATAAATAATATTTTTAATAAACAAAAAATGAATGAGTTGTTCTATGGAGTAAAAACAGCTGATTATAGTGTGTGCAGAAACGCATGTACTATGTTTTTACTTTTGAACTTCTGAAGTCACTCTTACATACCTGTCAACATTGGGATGTGAAAATAAGGGAAATGGTATGGGTTGCGTATACACTCAAAATAATGATAACTGCTGCTTTTTCAAACTACCTGCATAAATTGAGCTAAAACAACACAATTCTTGTCATTTCTTTGGCTAATTTCTTTGTTTTACATTCAGTTCACTTAAATTTTTGTTTTGTGTTGGGACAACATGATGCAATTGTGTTGGTCCAACTACCTGGTTAGGGGATTTGTTGTTCCCAGCATGCTTAGCGTGGGATTGAATTAAGTAAAATAAAATATTGACAATAAAAGTAATCTTAGATGTTTTACATTAATAGAAAGACTTGTTAGAGTTTAATATTTACTTTAGTTTGAATTTTTTTTACTTTTTTCATATGTTTTGAGTTTTAAGGTTACTACCTTGCAGAAGCAGCCATGCTTTGGGTATTCGCATTAGAAATGCAGTTTGTTGCTTTGATTGTTGAGCAATAACTGTCCAAAATGAGCTCTGAGATCAGTCTCAATCAACTTTACATGTAACTCATGAAATATGCTTAAAAATGACTTCATTTAGGATAACTTCAAATAAAACTAGGAGACTTCAAAATGTACGACACATAACAGACATGATATTATCAGACTTTTGTTAAATGATGTTAAATAAAAAGACAAATGTATTTAAACTTTTATTTGATAAAATTATGTTGGACCAACTCAATTGCATTTAATTGTGTAAATATATATATTTTTAGTTGGTGCTAAACAAATTTATTGAATGAAAATCCTGCCCTCAATTAAATTGAGTTCATCCAATGAGTTATTTTTTTGAGTGTAGAGAGGATCGGCTCTTTAAGGTTTATCGCCACCCTTCAAAAAAAGACTGAAAATACCGGAGAAATACGGGTAAACACCTTTACGGGATGATAGCGAGATAGAACTGTAAAATACGGGAGAATCCCGGGAAAAATGGGAGGGTTGACGGGTATACACTTATATGTCAGAAGTTGTGCTCATAACAGTCCATCAATATGATTAATCTGTATTGGCCTTTTTAAACTCTGCTCTACTATTTTACTGAATCTCAAAGTCGAAAATGAGCAAATATAAAATCAACTTTACCTCAATTAAATCAAAACATGATGCTTTTTAAAGGTTAATGTACATGTATCAAGTTCCGTGCAATTAATATACATAAAACATTATAATTCACCTTTTTTAAAAATAAATGAACGAGTTGTTCTATGGAGTAAAACAACCAATTATAGTGTGTGTGTGCACATAAGTACACTATGTTCTTACTTTTGAAGCTTTAAAGTAATACTTATATGCAACATCAGACTGAATATTTAGTGTAATATGGTAAACTATACCATACTATATGTAATCAGTATTAGCTTTCTTAAAATGCTGCTTTACTATTGTATCAAAACCCAAAGTCGAAAATAAGCAAATATAAAACCAACTTTATCTCAATAACATCAAAACATGGTGCTTTTTAAATGTATCGTGTAATGTACCGTGCAATTAATATACATAAAAGCATTATAAATCATATTTTTAATGAACAATAAACGAACGACTTGGAGTAAAAATGAAGTAAAAACTATGGAGTAAAAACAGCAGAGTATAGTGTGTGCAGAAATGCATGTACGCTGTTTTTACTTTTGAACTTTGAAGTCACACTACATTTGGCATGGGCCGATATAAGATTGTGACGGTATGATAACCTCAGTTTCACGGTATGACTGTATTGTGTTTACTGCTCTAAAATATATTCATTTTAAATGTCTGGCTAAAATACAAAACCTTTTCCCCCTTTGAACACAATACATTTTATTTGATGAAACATTTAAAGTATTTTGGAGCAGTAAACATGTCAGGCTAAATAATTCAAGTGAATTGTTGACTTCTGCGGTTTCTATTGTTTCAAAAACACGGATATTTTTACAATTTACACATAAAAATAAATAAAAATGTAAATAATCTTACATATACCTTTGCAAAAACCTTTTGTTTTTTATTTTGACGGTATGAAAACCTTGACTTTCTTCATACCCCGGTATACCTTGAAAACGGTTATGGTCCCATATATGCCAGAAGTTGTGCTCATTACAGTACATCATTATGATTAATCTGTATTGGCCTTTAAACTCTGCTCTATTTTACTGAAACCCAAAGTCGAAAATGAGCGAATTTAAAACCAACTCTATCTCAATGACACCAAAACACTGTATTTTTTAAAGGTTAATGTATCATTTATCGTGTAATTAATATGCATAAAAGCATTATGAATAATTTAAAACAATATAATTAAATCATTTATATTTTTAACAGCACCGTGCACACAGCAAAACCCCCCACACACTAAACAGCAACACACTGATGATAATTACAGTACACAATGACGGAGGACATCGATTAGACTATGGAAAACATCGCAAACTGAGCATGTAGACTGCAGTCTGAGCTGTTCGCGTCGATGATAACTGCAAACATCACAAATCTCCGGCTGATTCAGAGCAGCGAGTGTATTTAACACACACACTACTCAACTTTAACCACAACACACGCCAGAAATACATGAAACACGACTAGAAATGCAGTTTTACGAAACAGACTCTCACCTGACCGCCGCCTCCTCATTACACAGCCGAGAACACACCGTAAATCATCCAAACCGCCGCAGTTCGCCCGCCATACACACAATATATCACATCAGTGAATATTCGTGAAGATGGAAATGGAAAAATAAACGAATATTAACGTTAAAACAACGATGGAAGTAAGAGAGCTTCGTACTCCTGTTGAGACACCGAACACACAGCAGTGCGTCTCTTCCGGCAGACAACACGCGCATGCGCGCCACCAACGGCCTGGAGCGGAACTGCACTGACCATACGCAACATTCATTTTATAAACAATGGGCTATCTTTACATTTTCACATTCAGGAATTTTTATTTGGTATTATATTTACTGGGACAAAGCTTTGAAATACAAAAACAATAATAATAAAAATTATATATATTATAATATTATAATATATATATA
>CAIGQQ010006952.1:1094211-1116747 GCA_903798035.1 Danio albolineatus
AAAATCAAGTTACGTTTCGCCGTCACGTCATTCGTAAATGTATATAGAGCTAACTAAACTTACTCGACATAACTAAACACTCCCCCCACATTTGGTCCCCCCCACCTCTCAAACCAGAATTGCACCCTTGTTCTGGTGTAAATGGATATTGAGTAAATATATACTTTATATACTATGCACTGTTAAAAACAAACATTAGAACAATTACTTACTTCAACATGATGATAAAAGTGATGATAAAATATTGTATTTATATATTAAACACATATCATCATCTTAGAGTTATAAGGTTCTATCTGACATTTTTGCCTAAATTGAGTTATCGACATATTCTTATTAATTGACAACTTATTTACATTGTTTAGTTCTTTACAATTAGGGTGACATGGTGGCGCAGTAGGTAGCAAGAAGGTCGCTGGTTTGAGCCTCGGCTGGGTCAGTTGGTGTTTCTGTGTGGAGTTTGCATGTTCTCCCCGTGGTTGCGTGGGTTTCCTCCGGGTGCTCCGGTTTCCCCCACAGTCCAAACACATGCGCTATAGGGGAATTGGGTAGGCTAAATTGTCCGTAGTGTATGAGTGTGAATGAGAATGCGTGGGGGTTTCCCAGTGATGGGTTGCAGCTGGAAAGGCATCCGCTGCGTAAAACAAATGCTGGATTAGTTGGCGGTTCATTCTGCTGTGGCAACCCTAGAATAATAAAGGGACTAAGCTGAAAAGAAAATGAATGAATGAATGAATATTAAATACATATCGTCACCTTAGAATTATAATGTTCTATCTGACATTTTTGCCAAAATTGAGTTATTGACATATTAATAGACAACTTATTGACATTATGGGGTGTTTTTTGTTTACATTTTGTTTACATTTTAAGACCTTTTATTTAAAAAACAAATGTTACACATGTACTGTTTGCTATGGGATGCAAAAACTTTAAAGCTCATTATCTCAACATCATTCAGAATGCAGAGAGAACCTTATAACGCCAAGGTGACGATGTGTACTGTGTATATGTATGTATCTATGTATAAACACACACATAATGTACACATAATCAACAAATATTCATTCATTTTCCACAGCGGAATGAACCCCCAACTATTCCAGCGTATGTTTTACGCACCGGATGCATTTTCAGCTGCAACCCAGTAATGGGAAACACCCATACACACTCATTCTCTCTCTCACACACGCTACGGCCAGTTTAGTTTATCAGTTCCCCTATAGCGCATGTATTTGTCGTTGTTGGTTGTCATCGTTTACTTCAGTTCCTGCGTTTTGGCTATGAAATGGACAGAAATCTTGATGACTTGTTCTTTTTTTAACCTCAAGTCAAACAGACGTACTCTAACGCTGATGTTTTAATAGTTGCACCGCAGCTCCATCTGCTGGTGTGTGCATCCAACTGAAAATCTGCTTAGAGTTGGGTTAAATCTTTTATTTTAAATGCTTCTAAATAACACCTGCACTTTTTTTAGATTTATAATTTCATCTAGTAGTTCTGTATTAAATATTTACACTTAATTACTTAACTAAGTTTTAAATTGAATATGTGCATAATAAATAATTGGAAATAACTATAAACAGAAAAGTACTAGACTTGGAAGAATAATATTTTACCAACACATTGGTTAATTTTTTTTTCACATTTCAGTATATATAAATAAATACAATAATAAAGTAAAGTAATAATATAGCAATATATAAAACTGCATTTTGTACACGACAATAATAGAAAATAACAGTAATAATAAGGATAATAGTAATAATAGTAATAATAATAGTTGTAACAGTAATAATAATATTAGCAATAATAATAATAATAATAATAATAATAGCAATAGCAATAATAATAATAATAATAATAATAATAATAATAATAATAATAATAGTAATAATAATAAAAATAGTAATGATAGTAATAATAGTAATAATAATAATAATGATAATAATGATAATAGTAATAACAGTAATAATAATAATAATAGTATTAATAATAATAATAATAATAGTAATAACAATAATAATAGCAATAATAATAATAATAATAATAATAATAATAATAATAATAATAATAATAGTAATAATAATAAAAATAGTAATGATAATAATAATAGTAATAACAATATTAATGATAATAATGATAATAATAATAATAGTAATAACAGTAATGATAATATTATTATTATTATTATTATTATTAATAATAATAATAATAATAGCAATAATAGTAATAACAATAATAGTAATCATATTAATAATAATAATAATAGTATTAATAATAAAAACCAATAATAATAATAATAAAATATAATCTAAAGGATTAAATACATTTTATAAATGATTTATTAATAACTGTGATGTGACAATGTGTATTTTTTTATGACTTTGTTTTTGATTCTGTAATGTCCATGTGTTTTGAGCAAATCATCCAATTGTTCGTTTATTTCTACCATTATTATTTAACTATTAAACAAATTTTTTTTACAAATTAGACTTTAAACTGGATTTTGCATATTTGCACATCTAAAAATAACGCAAAATCTGTACTAGATCTAGAAGAATATTCAACATAACACCGGTAATTAAAAATAAACTAATGTAAATGTTTTTAATTTGCATGACTGTATTATTTTCAGTAGTTCATCATATTGTTATGTGTTTTATACAGTTTAGGGGTGTGCAGTCTTATATGGTCTTCAATAACAATAATAATAATAATAATAATAATAATAATAATAATAATAAATGATTTAGTAATAACTGTATTGTAACAATATGCGTTTTATAATTAAATTTAATTGAAATGTACTAAGTAATGAAGCGTTTTCATAACGTAATTAATAAACTAAAATACATAAATATTTAATAATATTAACAATATTAATATACAATATTTCGGAGTATTAAATATATTAAGTGTGTGCTGTTAATGTATCAGTAATGGTGTTTTTTTATTTATGTTAGTTATTAAAAAAATGTTATTTATTATAAAGGTTAGTTACTGATAGTGTTAATAATAACAATAATGTTTTTTAATAACAATGTTCGCTCGGTTTGACGCGGACACGCGCGCGCGCGCTCCCGTAGAGCGGAAATGCAGCGGAAGTCAGTGATGTTCACGCGGAGCTGCAGAATCAGAGTGAGTAAATTTACTGAATAAACTACATTTTTGCTTTATTATGTATATAGTATTATATTTCATTATATATACAAGCTCTACTCGTCTTTATTTGGGAATATTTGTGTTGTTTTGGTCTCGCTCGTGTGCACGCGCGCGGTTCTGACGTGCCGCTTTATTCGAGAAATAAGCGGAGAATAACGCCGGAACATAAAAACAGCTTATTAAAAGAAACACATGTCCAATAAAGAGCCGAAATGTGTGTTATATTGAACTAATAAGAGCATTGTAAGCAGTGACAGTCCCGCTTTTAGGGTTTCTTTACTAAAGCGGATTAGAAGAGAACAGTTGAGCAGCATTACTCATCAACTGATCCGCAGATGAACTGAAGAAAGGCTCAGATCATTGATTACTGACGAAGTGTTTGTGTTTGGTTCTGTTCGGTTTTATCCGGTTCCCTCGACTGTGTTTTTTTTATCTGCTAATTCAACTTCCGCTTGATGGAAGCTTCCGACTGTCACCATGGTAACCCGTACTTTCCCGTTAAAATGCGAGCTGCAGATATTTTATTTATTTACAGACTATAAACACCAAACACTATTTATTCATTCATTTCCTTTTCAGCTTAGTCGCTTTATTAATCAGGGGTCGCCACAGCGGAATGAACCACCAACTATTCCAGTATATGTTTTACGCAGCGGATTGTCTTTCAACTGCAACCCATAATTGGAAAACACCAATACACACACACTCATACACTACAGCCAATTGAGTTCATCAGTTCCCCTATAGCGCATGTGTTTGGACTGGAAACCGGAGCACCCGGAGGAAACCCACACCAACACGGGGAGAACATGCAAACTCCACACAGAAACACCAACTGACCCAGCCGAGACTCGAACCAGCGACCTTCTTGCTGTGAGCGTCTTGGAAGCAGACATCTACGTGGGAAAAACACAATGAAAAAAACTGTGTTTTGCACAGTTTGAGGGCCTCACGGTGGCACAGTGGGTTGCACAATCGCCTCACAGCAAGAAGGTTGCTGGTTCGAGCCTCGGCTGGGTCAGTTGGCGCTTCTGTGTGGAGTTTGCATGTTCTCCCCGTGTTAACTAACATGAACTGTAATATTGTTTATTGTTTAATCATGGGGCGCCACGGTGGCCGAGTGGTTAGCACGTTCGCCTCACAGCAAGAAGGTCGCTGGTTCGATCCCCGGCTGGGCCAGTTGGCATTTCTGTGTGGAGTTTGCATGTTCTCCCCGTGGTTGCGTGGGTTTCCTCCGGGTGCTCCGGTTTCCCCCACAGTCCAAAGACATGCGGTACAGGTGAATTGGGTAAGCTAAATTGTCCATAGTATATGTGTGTGAATGAGAATGTATGGATGTGTTTCCCAAAGATGGGTTGTGGCTGGAAGGGCATCCGCTGCATAAAACAAATGCTGGATAAGTTGGCGGTTCATTCCGCTGTGGCGACCCCGGATTAATAAAGGGACTAAGCCGAAAAGAAAATGAATGAATGAATGAATGTTTAATCATGTTAGTAAATGTATTAACTAACATTGACTGATACAACCTTATTGTAAAGTGTGAGCAACAAAAGCAAATAAAACAATTAAATTAAAAAAGTTATTATTAAAAAAAAAGGTGAGCAATAGAGAGTTTTCATTCGAAACATGAAACAACTATAATTACACCAGACTCAAGTATTTCTAAACGTTTATGAGTTTATTTTTACATTGAACACACTGTAAAAAATCCAACTTGCAAATTGTTAACTCAGTTTAAAATTGTAAGTTAGGCGGACATGTTTTTGAGCTCAGAGTTGAATTTACTCATAACTGCATGTTTGGAACTGTTTGTTCAATGAAAGTAAAAAATTAAGTTGAGGAGACTTTAAATTTTGATTTCTCCATATCTTCAAAAAATAAAAAAGTTGAGTTAACTTAAAATTTCTTTGCAGCCGGTTGCTTTAAAATTTTAAGTTTATTAAGCTTTAGTGTATGAAGTTGTGCCAAATTATTGATCTCTGCTCCCCATCCTTTCCTGTCAATACTCTATACTGTCCTGTCCATTAAAGGTGAAAACCCTGAAAAAATAATTATAACAAAAGTATAATTGACTTAAACCAGCCTTTTCTGTCAACTTAAAAAAATAATTTGGCTCAACTTCAACCACTGAAGCTCAATAAACTCAAAATTTGTTTGCAGCCGGTTGCTTTAAAATTTTAAGTTAACTCAACTTTTTATTTTTTACAGTAAGAGAAGATATTCTGAAAAATGTCTTGACTTCCAAAGTAGGAACAAAAAATACTGTGGAAGCCAATGGCTATTTGTTTTCAGCATTCTTCAGTAAATCTGTCTTTGTGTTCAACAGAAACTGCAACAGGTTTGGAATATTATAAATAAATGATGACAGAATATAAATGTTTGGGTGAACGATCCCTTTATGTCTAAATGTCTTCGTATTATTGAAATGAGCCAGTCTGGTGTGTTGATGATGATGATGTGTGTGTGTGTGTGTGTGTGTGTGTGTGTGTGCGCGTGTGTGTTTAGGACTGTGTTTGCGGGTCTCTGCTGGGCTCGTGATGGGGAAATATTTCTTCAGCGAGACGGAGATTAAGAACGCATGGGAGCTTGTGTTGACGGCGTTCTGGCAGAGATACCCAAACCCATACAGGTACTGGCTAAAGTCATCTTAGTGAACAAACTAAATCATAAATACATCAAAAACAGACCTGTCATGAGCTTATCGAGTGTGTCTGCTTATGTTAAATTGATTTAACCTATTAAAAATAATATAATAATAATAATAATTTTAATAACTCATCTCTAATAACTGATGTCTTTTCTCTTCACCATGACGACAGCACATAATATTAGACTAGATGTTCTTCAGGACACTAGTGTTCAGCTTACAGTGACATGTAAAGGCTTCACTAGGGTAATTAGGGTAAAGTTAGGGTAATTAGGCGAGTCATTGTATAACAGTGGTTTGTTCTGGAGACAATCCAACACTAATATTGCTGAAGGGGGCTAATAATATTGACCTTAACATGGGTTTAACACTATTAAGAACTGCTTTTATTCTAGCCCAAATAAAACAAATGAGACTTTCTCCAGAAGAAACAAAAATTAGAGGAAATACTGTGAGAAACTTCTTAACCTTCCTATTATCCTTTGGGTCGATTTGACCCCATTTAATGTTAAGCATATGTACATATATAATTGACATTGTTTGTTATATTTTGCTTCAGATTTAATGACTTTTCCTAGTTTAATGGGGAAAACTTGGTAAAGATAAAATTAACATGATATTATTTCACATTTTGTCACATTGGTGTTCTTTGGGGTCAATTTGAGGGTTTTCAGCTGTATAAAACATAAAGAAATATATATAATTTTTTTTTATATGATTAGTATAATAAAAATAAAAAATCATTTCCTAACAACCCAGGCCCCCACATTACTGTGGATGAAGGTCTGATTCCAATTCGTGGCCACTGTCCCGCTGTTCCTTTAAACAATACATGGCCAACTGACCCCATGCATAATTGTATTCTAGTCGTTGCTATTTTCAGATACCGCGGTATTCCATATTACCGCCCAAACCTATTCTGGAGGTTTTAGGCCCCGTTTACACTAGTGCGTTTTAGTTTTAAAACAGCGTTTTAGCATGAAAATGATCCGCATCCACACTAGCGTTTCACCCAGCGTTTCTGAACATATCTCCGTCCACACTACTCCACCACAAACGTACATCACGTGACCATTGGCGCACTCCGGGCATGAGCGTTCAAGTATAAACAGGAAGCCTGTGTCTCGCTCGGCGTTTTAAATAGGGCTTACGCTGCTTGAAACGCGAGCTATTAGCGAGTGCTGGAACAGTAGCTTGCCTCTTGTGAATATATGCAGCTGTTGTAGTAGTAAAGGCAGAGTTTAACTGCACAATGGTGCCTAAAACGGACAATAGTGCAAACAACGCTCCCATTTCTGTGTCCAGCAGCCACGCCTCCGTTTTCAGACGTCTCCGTTTCCCCCATCCACACTGAGACGCAGCAGCAGTGCATTAGAATGAACACGGCCTCTCCAGCGTTTACAAAATGCTCCGTTTCAGCGCTCGAAAACTCCGGCGTAGTGTGGACGGATGCCGTAACCGCAGCAAAACTTATGCGCTTTAAAACCAAAACGCACTAGTGTAAACGGGGGCTTAAATTGCTGGGGTAAAACTGACCTCAGTGGAAAAAAGCTGTCAGCAGATTTTAGGGTAACAAGAGGGTTAATAACTTATAAAATATATTAATAAAAATTGCACTGGAGGCCGAATAATTGCCCCCTCAACTATATGTTGTATATTTTTACACTCTTAGGCCCAATCCCAATTCTCCCCCTTCGCCCTTCCTCTTCCCCCTACCCCTCGTTTTGCGCGTTCACGTCAAGGGGTAGTGGTGTCCCAATTCTCTTTAGCTTGAAGGCGTAGGGCTAAGGGTGAGGGGTATACACCCTTTCGAACGGAGATTTTTCAGGACCACACTTCAAACGGAGGGGTAAAAAAATTACCCAGAATGCACCAACTGAACCCGGAAGTAAGGAGATCCACAAATTAGTATTTTTTGTCATTATTACGAATTTTTATGACAAACAAACACATGTTTTAATATATTCATAACCGCGTTCGTGTCTTACCGTCATGCTTTAAAAAAACGCAAAAAAAACACGCTAAATTTGGCGATCTATAATCCATAATCATAATTCCTGTACAGCAGTCCCACAACATTCTGACACTGGATGACACTGGAATACCCTGTCAGTAATGTCTAGTGTCTGGGAATGAGCTTTTACAGTGTCTGCTATAATGTTAATGTTGTTTTGGTGTGTTTACACAGATAAATATGGCCACTCTGTAAACACACAGTACAGTTACGATCTTATCGCCACATTAGATGGTTATGATAACATAATATACGCCTTCAGTGATTTCCTGAAGATAAACACCAAACAATAACACAACTGGAGTAACTCCAGCAGTCGTGATCGTCTGATCTCATATGAAGCGAGAGATGGCGATGACAAATGATGACGTGTGCAGGTGTTGAAGTGCTGGCCCAATTCTTAGGGGGAAGTTTTGAAGCCCTTCCCCTTAACCCTTGGTGGTAAGGGCCAAGGGGAAGGGGTAGGGGTACAAAAATAGAATTGGGATTGGGCCTTAATAAAATAAAAAGTATTTTCAAGTCATGTTGAAAGCTTCGAGTATCTACAGCTCAGTTGACCTGTGTGTGTTGTTTCTGTCAGCTCTCACGTTCTGACGGAGGACGTGTTGTTTCGCGAGGTGACGTCAGAAAACCTCCTGGTGTCTCGAAGACTCTTCACTAAAACCAATCGTCTCCCTCGCTGGGCCGAGCGGATCTTCCCTGGCAGACGCTCTGTTTATATCATCGAGGACTCCGTGGTCGACCTCTCCAACCGGAGCCTCACCACCATGACCTGGAACGTAAATCACGCCAAATTAATGGTGAAAACAATTATCACACACACACTCTTAAGTCTGGTGATGTTTATCGCTCAAAGTTTACACGCTTGCAGATTGCTATCAAATATCAGTGGTGGAAAGAGTACTGAAGACACATACTCCAGTAAAAGTACCATTACTTGCCCAAAAATGTAGTGCAGTAGAGTAAAAGTATCTGTAGTAAATATTACTCAAAGTGTGAGTAAACAGTAGAGCTTTCAGAAGTGCTCAAGAGTAGTGAGCAGTGAGTATTACACTGTAGAGAAGCTGATGCGTTTACAGAATGTTACGTTTACACATCCCTGAACAAACAACATGTGCTGTATTTAGGGATCTTCCTATTTTCGTTCGTTCCTTCCAACCGTCCTTCAAATATTCGTTTGTTCCCTCCTTCCTTCATTTGCTCGTTCATATTTTTGTTCTTACATCAGGTCCTTTTGTTCATTCATTTGTTTGTTCGTTCCTTTCTTCTTTAGTTTGTTCAGTTCTTCCTTGAATTCTTCCTTCATTCGTTTGGTCCTTCCTTCTTTCCTCCCTTCATTTGTTCGCTTATTCTTTTTCATATTTTTGTTCCTTCCTTCATTAGGTCCTTGGTTTATTAGTTTGTTCGTTCCTTCTTTCCTTCCTTAGTTTGTTCAGTCCTTCCTTGAATTCTTCCTTCATTTGTTTGGTCATTCCTTCTTTCCTCCCTTCATTTGTTCGCTCATTCTTTCTTCCATATTTTTGTTCCTCCCTTCATTAGGTCCTTTGTTCATTCATTCGTTCCTTTTTTCCTTCCTTTGTTTGTTTGGTCCTTTCTTGAATCCTTCCTTCATTTATTTGATCCTTCCTTCTTTCCTCCCTTCATTTGTTTGCTCATTCTTCCATATTTTTGTTCCTTCCTTCATTAGGTTTTTTGTTCATTCATTCATTCCTTCTTTCCTTCCTTAGTTTGTTCGGTCCTGCCTTGAATCCTTCCTTCATTTATTTGGTTCTTCAATCCTTCCTTCCATTCCTTGTTCGGTCCTTCCTTTTATTTGGCCCTTCCTTCCATTCTTCATTCGTTCCATTTAGTGATTGTTTAAGGCTGTTTTCAGTCCTCATACAGTCGACATCCATCATTTTCAGTCACACGCAGTCTATAAACAGTCTCTGGATCATTGCGTGTGCAGATTTTGAACATCTTCTTGGACATGTTTAATGTTCCCCAAAGGTTTGCTGCGTTTATAAAGCGCCCATGTCTTGAGGTTGTTCAGTATGATGTGATTTACTTTCTATGTGTGATTTAATTGGACAGGAATCACAGGACTGATCTTTCTACTGTAGACAATGACCATAGACAAGACAGAAATACAGTAGAGACTGCAGGATGAAGGACAGTAGTGGAGGAAAAGCACCGATACTGCACTAAACATGTGCTCAAGGGGAAGGAAAAGTCCAAATTTATAAAACTACGCAGTAAAGTACAATTCCTGAGGAAAACTACTCGATTACAGTAGTCTGAGTGTTTGTAATGAGTTACTTTACACCACTGGTAACTATTAGTGCTCTATTGTCTGACTGACGTTGAGGACTAAATTGAACATCAATAGTTCGACAGTGTTCTAGGTTTTTAACCCTTTATCAGGTGAACAACCACACATGGTAACTTCATGGACATTGAGTACAATTTTAAAATGTAATGACTCCCAGAAATGCTCCAGGGGTTTTCTCATGAGTGCGTTATAGACGGTTAAGTCTGTGTTACTGATTGTGTGTTTTAAGTGGTCTGACCTGAGTGTGTTTTCTCCTCTTCAGCGTGTGGTGGAGCGGTGTGTGTTTACCGGTGAACAGGACAGACCTGTGTGGACACACATCACCAGACAGGCCTGGATCTCATCAGGAGTCTTCGGGCTTTCCAGACCCATACAGGTACATAAAACACACACATACTAGCATTTCACAACAACCACACACCAAACCTGACATCCAGAAATATATATATATATATATATATATATAAATAAATATAAATCAAAACCTTACATCAAAATTATGCTAAAACAAACTATTGAACAACACTCTTGTCTTAGGACAGTTTTGACAAACTATTTTGATCCACTTCAAATGTTGATTACTGTATATATATATATATATATATATATATATATATATATATATATATAATACATATATAACATACAACTTCATTTTCACATTTATAAAATATATCATATGTAACATGTATTTCAAAATACTGCGCAAATATTTACATATTTTATTATATATTTACATAACATATATATATTTTTCAACCATTGTAATTACGAATATGAAAATATATTTGCTATAATTTTATAGATGTGTTTATTTAATAAATATGTAAATATTAGTGCTGGGCAAAAAGT
Source organism: Danio albolineatus (assembly GCA_903798035.1). NCBI lineage: Eukaryota > Metazoa > Chordata > Actinopteri > Cypriniformes > Danionidae > Danio > Danio albolineatus. The sequence goes on from CAIGQQ010006952.1 coordinate 1,105,201, forward strand.
TATCCTGATTAATCGCATTCAAAATAAATATTTATGTGTATATTTATTATCTTGACAAAAATACACACATGCATGCATATATTTGAGAAAATGTTTATTTATATTTAGATATAAAATATATGTGTATAATTTGTATGTAGGTTTTGTTTCTATGTATATGTATCACATACACATAATACATATATATAATACACATAATACATAATACAAGTATTATTATTATACAATTATTATTTTAATTAAATAAATGACAGAAATGAATCCTAAATGTAACTAGAAAAACAATGTAAAGACACAACTGGATTGATGCTAAGATCATTTGAGAATTCTTTTGCATAAATAATAGTTTCATTAGAATTAAATTCTATAGACAATCCTCTTAAATACTAAACAGATGTTTTATAGAATGATCTGTTGTGTTAGACTTGACACATGGCCGAGGTTTATCATCATCCCTCCTTTTTGCCTAATACAAGAAAAATCTATCCGGAGCCGTGCTTAGTCTGAATAAGATCACCATTATATTATTTCAACTTTTGTCAACTTGCATAACTCACTGCGTGCCGGCACCTCCAAATAAAAGGCTGGTTCGCCGGTTTCACTAAGCATGAGCAGCACATTATTTTTCGGGGTATATGTACCAGGATTCAAACTGGGAGCAGAGCATCAGCATGAAGCAGTAGCAGTGCTTAAGGCACGCGGGTATGGTTATCAGCACGCATGCGTCAAGTTTCTTTTTGATTGGTTCAGTTGCACATAGAGAATAACGTCTTCATTTGGGATTACCACTGTTACCACTTTAAAGTTTAGCTCTTGGGGTTTAAAGGAAGTAACAATTGATGTGATTAAAGTTTGAGGTGAGTGGGTGGCAAAATAGCAAAACAACAACCGAAATACTGCAAAAATAAGTGAATTTATTTACAAATGAAAGGAAGAGAAACAACATAAATATTTGCAAGATGGAATCTCACAAAAAAAAAAAAATCAATTAATACATGTTCTGAACTGGTAAAACGAGAATTAAGTGGCGCCAAATAAAAGAAGTTAATATAACAAAACCCCCAAATCTAGCTGAAATTACCCTCTAAACCAGGGGTGTCCAAAGTTTTTTGGCCGAGGGCCAGATGCTAAAAACAACACGTTGTCCCGGGCCAAATTTTACAATTTCACAGAAAGGCATATATATATATATAGATATAGATAGATAGATAGATAGATAGATAGATAGATAGATAGATAGACACACACAGTGTGTGAGTGTGTTTTATTATGGAATTTTTTTCTACATTTTAAAATCATAATATATATATTTTACTCACCATAAGCTCTGTTAATGTGAACAGTGATGTATATGAGGAGCCAATCAGACTCGTCATCCTTTTTGAATGGTGTTTCATCAAGGGAAATTTGGATGAATCCAAACTTTTGTAAAACTTGGACATTTCATGCACTCACTGTTGAGTTTTCTTTTACGTCATAACAGACATAACTGTCTAATTGAAGGCGTGTGATAGCGACACTTGGTGGTTATTTATTGAATTACGTTTATGTTTGTACAGCGGGCCAGATTCTATTAATATTTATTAAAAGCCCAGCGGGCCGCCACTAAACTAGTAGTTTGGACACCCCGTAGTTTGGACACCCCTGCTCTAAACTATCTAATACAAAAATAAACAAAAAAAACATCTTCAGCGTTTTCACGCTATAACTGAAACTACTCTTTTTAACCAAAAATACGGAGAAAACTTACAACGGGTGCCGCACACTTCTTAACTAGTGTGTTTAGACAGTGGAGTTATCTGCGTGATGCGATGTGTATGTCACGTGACATCTAACCTCCTCGATTCCCAGGGGAATACGGGCACTGGCGACTGTCAAATACACCCAGACACAAACAGAAACGGTGACCAAAAACAAGAACAAGACCAAAATCAAAACTATAAATTCACATCACCCACGGTGGCCTAGTGGTTAGCACGATCGCCTCACAGCAAGAAGGTCGCTGGTTCGATCCCCGGCTGGGCCAGATGGCATTTCTGTGTGGAGTTTGCATGTTCTCCCCGTGGTTGCGTGGGTTTCCTCCGGGTGCTCCGGTTTCCCCCACAGTCCAAACACATGTGGTACAGGTGAATTGGGTAAGCTAAAATGTCCATAGTCAGTGTTTCCCCTACCATAGTATTAGCCCTGCCCTCCCAACGGCTTTTCCCGCCCCCCTTTGAAGTCAAGTTAATGTTTTTTTTCTATATAGTGCCAGATCACAACTTCTTTTAATAAACAAGCTAAATAGCCTATGCAGGGCTTAATTTGTGCCGAAACACGCTGGATCCGAATCCAGCATCTCTGAAATCTGATCCGGCACCTCATTTTACCTGTCCCCCTCCTCAACCGCCCTCCTCCCCCGTCCGCTGGTCACTTTCACTTTTTTCCCGCGACCTCCCCGAGTCCGCAACTCTCCTCATTTTCGTCCGCGACACCCCTCCAGCATCCAACGCCCCGCCATCCACCCATTTACACAACGGCATGTCTTTTCTCTCTACACGGTCGCGCGTTTACAAACTTCTGCTCTCTGAATCGCGCACGATCGAGTCCCACACAGCCACTCTCTGAGTGTCAGAATGTCGTCTGACAGCAATAACGTTGTTTTAAAGGGAAATTTAGCTTTATCAGTTGTAATTAGTTGTACTGCATGTCCACTGCATTTCCGGCCACAGAATATTAAATAAATTATTTGTATTGCTAACTTTTAACTAAACTTTTAATCCATTACGTGTCATAACATGTCATAACATTAGATTAGATTAGATTAGATTCAACTTTATTGTCATTACACATGTACAAGTACAAAGCAACGAAATGCAGTTTAGGTCTAACCAGAAGTGCAATAACAGCAGGTGTAGAATACAGGTATAAATTATAAGGTGCAGTTATAGAAAAACTATGGAGATATTTACAGATGGATGTACTATGAACATTATATACAGGTTGACTTAGTTATGATCCCAGATTTACAATAAATGATTGTACCTACAGGTTGATATTAATAAGTGTGCAGATAGATAAACAATTACAAATGTACATGTACAGTGGGTGTGTACAGTTCAAATAAATGAATCAGTGCAATGTAGGTTGCTTATTAATAATCAAAATTGCAGATAAACATAATTGCAAATGTATATGTACAGTGGGTATGTACAGCTCAGATAAGTGAATCAGTGCAATGTACAGTAGGTTGCTTATTAATAATCAAAAGTGTGCAGATAGATAAACAATTACAAATGTATATGTACAGTGAGTGTGTACAGTTCAGATAAGTGAATCAGTGCAATGAATATGTGCAATTTTTAATTATGCAAATGTTTAGTAGTGCAGTGATTGTGAGGAGTATAAGTTATGAGGAGAGTGGGGTGTGTGTGTGGGGGTAAGAAGAGTCAGTGGGGGGCAGAGTTCAAAAGGGAGACAGCTCTGGGGAAAAAGCTGTTCCTCAGGCCCCGTTTACACCAGTGCGTTTTAGTTTTAAAACGGCGTTTTAGCATGAAAATGATCCGCGTCCACACTAGTGTATCTCAAAATCAGTCTGCTGGTTTTTGTCCGACGAAGCCTGAAGCGCCTGCCGGAAGGCAGGAGAGAAAACAGTCTGTGAGCAGGGTGAGAGGGGTCCTTGAGAACAAAACCACGACCGGTGTTACACCTAGTGCTGCACAACATTCCCCTGACAGGCAGAAAAAGCTGCACACTTTGTAAATAAAAAAAAAGTTAACTTTTAGCTTGTACAGTTGTACAATTTAAATAATTGTTCAGTTAGTTACTGCTTCTTTTATTAAAAGAAACAAACTAATACCATGACTCCTTGTGTTTGTGTCGGTGTAAGTCTGAAGAGTCGCGCCGCACCGCGCCGTGCCAATTCCCCACCCCCAAACCTGTAAACCTAGGGAAACACTGATAGTGTATGTGTGTGAATAAGAATGTATGAATGTGTTTCCCAGAGATGGGTTGTGGCTGGAAGGGCATCCGCTGCGTAAAACAAATGCTGGATAAGTTGGCGGTTCATTCCGCTGTGGCGACCCCGGATTAATAAAGGGACTAAGCTGAAAAGAAAATGAATGAATGAATGAAATTCACATCAACATCAAAGCACATAACAAGCCAAAACACACGCAAAATGCAAGCAAAGAGAAAGCAGCAAAACAGCAAGCTTCATAAATACACTTGCATATAAAAGAAAAATCGTATCTCAAAGCATTTACTGGGGCACTGGCGATTGTTACCGGGGCACGTGTGCCAGTAAATGGGGTCTAGTGACGCCCCTGCATATTTGTAATTTCAATGATTGAAATAAATATGTAAGTGGCTAATTTTGCAATATTTGCATACAAAACATATATTTTACATATGTGAAATCCAAATATGACCATGTATGTCATATATGTAATGTGCATATATTGCCCTGTATAATTTTTCTATGTGGGAGCACTAAAGAAGGCATGACGAGGCCTGACTGTTGAACTCCTTAATGTTGTGTGTGTTGTTGCTGCTTCAGGAGTTCGGTTTGGCCAGATTCAGGAGTAATCAGCTGAAAGCCATGAAGGGTTTGGAGCACGCCATATCAAATCTGCAGAGTAAGACACACACACACAGGAGAAAACACACTAACGCTGATCAAACATCAGGTCCACAAGCACATATAGAGGTAGATGTAATGCTAATAGCTAATTGGCCGCTTATTAATAGTTAGTAAGGTTGAACACTGAGGAAAATCATACTTTGAGCCATATTTAAAAAGTTACTGTACTTTAGTTTTGTTTGTTTTCCTCCAAGTATTATTTAACTGTTGTTCAAACTATAAAATTTACTTTGACTTAAATTCAAAACCCAAGTAAAGTTGTACTTTGGACTAAACTATAATAAATACATAATGTTAGTCAATGTAATTTTGGGGTAACGCTTTATTTCGATGGTCCATTTGAGTATTAGTAGACTGCTTAATATCTGCTGATACTGACATTCAACAGACATTTAACTGACTAGAAGAAACTTAGCAAGTACATGGAAAGAAAGAAAGAATGAGGAAAGAAAAAATAATGGAAAAAGAAAGAAAGAAAAAGAAAAGAAAGAAAAAAATGACGAAAAAAAGAGAAAGAAAGAAAGAAAAATAAAAGAAAGAAAAAAGGGAAAAAAAGAAAGACAGTAAGAAAGAAAGAAAGAAAGAAAAAAAATGAGGAAAGAAAGAAAGAAAAAATAAGGGAAAAAAGAAAGAAAGAAAAAGAAAAGAAAGAAAAAATGAAAAAAGAGAGAGAAAGAAAGAAAGAAAGAAAAAGAAAGAAAAAATGAGGAAAAAAGAGAGAGAAAGAAAGAAAAAAATTGGAAAAAAGAGAAAGAAAGAAAGAAAGAAAGAAAGAAAGAAAGAAAGAAAGAAAGAAAGAAAGAAAAAATGAGGAAAAGGAGAAAGAAAAAAGAGAAAAAGAAAAGAAAGAAAGAAGAGAAAAAGAAAGAAAGAAAGAAAGAAAGAAAGAAAGAAGAGAAAAAAAACAAAGAAAGAAAATGAAAAAATGAGGAAAAAAGAATGAAAAAACTAGGAAAAGGAGAGAAAGAAAGAAAGAAAGAAAAAATGAGGAAAGAAAGAAAAAGAAGGGAAAAAAGAAAGAAAGAAAAAGAAAAGAAACAATGAGGAAGAAAGAAAGAAAAAGAAAGAAAGAAGAGAAAAAGAAAGAAAGTAAAAGAAAAAAATGAGGAAAAAAGAAAGAAAAAATTAGGTAAAGGAGAAAGAAAGAAAGAAAGAAAGAAAGAAAAGAAAAGAAAGAGAAAAAGAAAGAAAGAAAGAAAGAAAGAAAAGAAAAGAGAAAAAGAAAGAAAGAAAAGAAAGAAAGAAGAGGAAAAGAAAGAAAAAAGAGAAAAAAAAGAAAGAAAAAAAATGAGGAAAAAAGAGAGAAGAGATTTTCTTTTTCTCTTTTCTTTTTTCTTTCTTTTTCTCTTTCCTCCATTTTCTTTCTCTCTTTTTCTCTTCTTTCTTTCCTCCATTTTCTTTCTTTCTTTCTTTTTCTCTTTTTTCTTTCTTTCTTCCTTCTTTCCTTTATTTTTCTCTTTCTTTCCTAATTTCTTTCTTTCTCTCTTTCCTCCACATTTTTCTTTCCTTTTTTCTTTCTTTCCTCATTTTTTCTTTCTTTTTCTCACTTTCCTCCACATTTTTCTTTCTTTCTTTTTTCCCTCTTTTTCTCTTTCTTTTTTTCTTTCTTTCCTCATTCTTTCTTTCTTCCTTTTATTTTGAATAATTCCAATTCTGTCTATATTTTACACTAAGTTAGGGTAAACAACAAACATTTTTCAGAATGTACATGTTTAATGGTGCTTTTCTATATTGAGTCTATATGGGGTGGTTCGCCCAGGGTGCTGTTCAAGCTAGCACCGCCACTGGTTGTGATAGCTGATTTAATGTTAAGTCATGATTGAACTGCCTCATGGTTACAGTTATAAAATAGTTTGAGGACAAGCAAGGAACGTTCATCCTGATTTAAGAATTTGTAGATATTTGGACTAGAAACAAGCATTTTTCCACCAGGAAAATGTTTAATTGTGCGATATCATCATGTTTTGTGTCTTTTCAGAAGCATCATCCACCTGTCATGGAGAATCTGCGGAGAAACCCAAAAATCTGAATTCAGCTGCAAAAAACACCCAGAAAGCCCAACAATACATATGAATCAGGACCAGACACATCTGTGGATCCTTCTGGGTATTTCTGCGCACTTTTTTGTATAAATAAGAACTGAATTTATGCAGAATTAATTGAAATAAAACACAAAACATATCCAGGAAAACATTAAACATACGCAGAACACGTAAAATAAATAACTTGACTTTTAGGGAATGTTTACAGTCAGAATCCAATAGAGGCAGTTGTTTGGTGCATCGCTTTTTAAAAACGTTTAGCTATTCGTACTGTAAATCATAGTGATATAGAGGTCAATGCTTACTTGGATAAATCCTGTGAAGTGATTTAGTATCACAGCTGCTTATGGTGAAGCTCAGGTAAAACTGAAGAGTGTTTACGTCACAGACAGGAATTAAATACAAATTAAACTTTTTCTTTGCACTTTTTAACAGTTTTGTGTTGAGACAACACAGTTTAAATGATCCGTCCACACAGAATCATGAGAAATGTTGTTGAAAATGTTGTTAAAACAAGGGACGGATTCATTAAAGTCTTAAGAAATAAGTAAAATAAAAAAACTAAATAAAACTCTTACAAACTTCTGAGAATTGATCTTATGGGCAGCTTCCTGAATTCCGACCAATCGGAACTCATTCAAAAATAAATAAATTAATATAAATTAAATAAAAGTAGATTGTTTTCATGAAAATTGTAAGAAATGAATTTTAAAAAGGTGCAATTGCTGACAAACATGTTAAGATCTCAAAATCCTAAGAAATAATGAATACAGAAATGACCTGAGATCTATTCAGAGACGTTTGCATTATGTGCAGTGTAAAATACAATGACGAAATAAAGGTGGATGAATGAGTTGATCGATGAATGGATGGATTAATGAATTGCTGTGTAAATGAATGAATGGATGGACGAATTAATGAATTATTGGATGAATGACTTAATGGATGGATGGATTGACGAAAGAAAGAAAGAAAGAAAGAAAGAAAGAAAGAATAAAGAAAGAAAGAAAGAAAGAAAGAAAGAAAGAATGAAAGAAAGAAAGAAAGAAAGAAAGAAAGAAAGAAAGAAAGAAAAAGGATGGATGGATGGATAAATTATTGAATTGCTGGATGAATAGATGGATGGATTAATGAATGAAAGAATGGATGGATGAATGAATTAATTGACGGATGAATGAATGAATAAATGGATGGATCGATAAATGAATGAACTGCTGAATGAACAGATGAATAAATGGATGGAAGGATTGATGGATGAATGAACGCATGGATGAATGATTGAATGAATGAATAGATGGATGAATGGATGAACGAATGAATAAAAGGATGGATGAATGAATCAATAAATTAATGGATGAATAAATGAATGAATTGATGGATTAATGTGTGGATGGATGAACAAATCAATGGATGGATGGATGGATGGATGTATTGATGGATGGATGAATGAAGGAATGGATGGATAGATGGATGGATGAATGATTGAATCAATGGATGGATGAATGAATGAAAGGATGGATGGATGAATCAATTAATGAATGATTTAATGGATAAATAAATGGATGAATGAATGGACAGATGAATGGATTGATGGTTAAATGAATGAAAGAATGGATGGATGGATAAATCAACAAAATGAACAAATTGCTGGATGAATGAAATGATGGATGGATGGATGGATAGATGAATGGATGAATGAATCGATGGATGGATTAATGGATAATGAATGAATGAAAGAATGCATGAATAGATGGATGAATGAATCAATGAATCAATAAATTAATGAATTGATGGATGAATGAATAAATGGATGGATGGATCAATGAATGAATTGCTGGATGAATGGATGGATGGATGAATAAATGAATGAATCAATAAATGAACGAATTCTGGATGAATGAAATGATGGATGGATGGATGGATCAATAAATGAATAATTTTGCTGGATAAATAAATGGATGGATGAATGAATTGATGGATGGATGAATGAATCAATGGATGGATTAATGAATAATGAATGAATGAAAGAATTGATGGATGAATGAATGAATCAATAAATTAATAAATTGATGGATGAATGAATAAATGGATGAATTAATTGATTGATAAATGGATGAAATAATAAATAAATGAATTAATGGATGAATGAATAAATGGATGGATTGATCAATAAATGAATTAATTGCTGGATGAATGGATGAATGAATGAATAAATCAATAAATGAATGAATTGATGCATGAATGAATAAATGGATGGATGAATGAATCAATAAATGAATGAATTGATGCATTAATGAATAAATAGATGGATGAATAGATCAAGAAATGAATGAATTGCTGGATGAATGGATGGATGGATGAATAAATGAATTGATGCATGAATGAATAAATGGATGGATGAATGGATCAATAAATGAATGAATTGCTTGATGAGTGAATGAATGGATGGATGGATGAATGAATGAATTGATGCATGAATGAATAAATGGATGGATGAATGGATCAATAAATGAATGAATTGCTGGATGAGTGAATGAATGGATGGATGGATGGATGAATGAATGAATTGATGCATGAATGAATAAATGGATGGATGAATAGATCAATAAATGAATGAATTGCTGGATGAGTGAATAAATGGATGAATGAATGTGTTTATAATGTATGTTAGGGGGGAATGGAATACTCCATAGCTTATTTCATAAGACTGTTTGGTGACTCTGAGCGCTAATGTTTGGGAACACCTGCATCTTGCTGTAAATAAACATCTAAGAGTGGAGTTATTCTCAGCCAGAGCTGTGGTGTGAAGGAGCATGACGTGATGCGCAGAAGAACAGCACAGAAGTGTGCGAGCTACAGTACTGCTTTCCTTTTTATTTATTAGAAACACAAACTCAGGGACAGAAGCTCTGGAGTTTACAGCCAACAATGTGTGTGTGTGTGTGTGTGTGTTTCTGATCTCACATTACTGCTTACCTAATTACTGTATATGTATATATATATAACTTCAGCTATATACTCCAACACACAAACACACACACACACACACATCTACAACCACACACAAAAATACACAAACACGTACACACACAAACAAACGCACACAAACACAGATTCAAACCGGCACACACAAACAAACACGCACACAATCACACACTTACACAACAAACACACACTGGTTTAACTTGCATCCACTGTATTACTATATCAATTTGGATTCCAATCATTTGTTGCACATGGTTCCATCAGATCCCTGCGAGTGATCAGTCAAGCGTGTGAAGATGAGCTGTAACTCAGAGTCCTGTAAAGCTGTGATGGTCAGATCTCACTGTACATCTGGAAATGTGTTTCCTTTTCGTTCTCTTCTGTTTCGTATGTTTGTGAATGAAATGTTTTGGACTGAAGAATCTGTAAATATCATTATTATTTGACTTTTCTGCAGCGTCTGTTTGAGAGTTCTTTAATAAAGAAGCCAAAGCTGAGACTCGTGTAGAGCGTGGCTTTAATGTGTGGCGTTTACAGCGCAAGATGACACTAATAATTGATGATTGCTCAAAAACGGCCCACATTTAACCAAACCTACAGTTCAGGGTTATTTTTAACCACATTAATGTGACTCTGGACACTTTTAAACAACAAAATCAATTACTTTTTCATGCATAAAAGCTCATTTCTGATTCATAAAGTGATATTTGATGCAGGAATAATTTGTTAATAGCTGCACATACACACTCGTTGTCAGCCTCAAAGGTGTGAGAGATATAGATGAATGTATGTGATTAAAGATTTTTGACACTGATAGAAATGTTTGTTTTTATATCTTAAAATAACTGTAAAATTAGAAAATTAAACTTTTTTTTTTCGTTTATTGTCATTTGCAAAGTTATTTTCCTAAAATCATTTTATAACTAAAGGAAATTAATTTTAAAAATTGTTTTAAACCTTATGAGCAAGCTATGTTAGAGGCATAGTTACTATGGTAGCACAACTGTAGTAATTGATCCATTGTAGTAATTCTATAGTTGCTATGGTAACACAATTGCAGTGATTGATCTGTTAATACGGTAACACAACTGCAGGATTGCATCTGTTGCGGTAATTCTTTGGTTCGAATGGTAACACAACAACTGTAGTAACTGATTAGTTGTTGTAGTTCTATAGTTGCTATGGTAACAATTGTAGTAATTGATCTGTTGTAGTAATTCTAAAGTTCCTATGGTAACACAACTGCAGTAATAAATCTGTTGTGTTAATTCTATAGTTGCTATGGTAATACAACTGTCGTAATTGATTCGTTGTAGTAATTCTATAGTTGCTATGGTAACAAAACTGCAGTGATTGATCTGTTACTATGGTAACACAACTGCAGTAATTGATTTGTTGTGGTAATTCTATAGTAGCTATGGTAACACAGCTGCAGTAATCGATCTGTTGTGGTGATTCTTTAGTTACAATGGTAACACAACTGCAGTAATTGATCTGTTGTGGTGATTCTATAGTTGCTATGGTGACAAAACTGCAGAATTTGATCTGTTGCGTTAATCCTATTGTTGCTATGGTAACACAACAACTGCAGTAATTGATCCTTTGTAGTAATTCTTTAATTGCTATTGTAACACAACTGCAGTATTGATCTGTTACTACGGTAACACAACTGCAGTAATTAGTCTGTTGCGGTAATTCTTTAGTTCATATGGTAACAACAACTGTAGTAACTGATTCGTTGTAGTAATTTTATAGTTGCTACTGTAACACAACTGCATTAATTAATCTGCAGTGCTAATTCTATGGTTGCTATGGTAAAACAACTAGTAATTGATCCGTTGTGGTAATTCTATAGTTGCTATGGTAACACAACTGCGGTAATTGATCTGTTACTACGGA
>CAIGQQ010006952.1:1136562-1150041 GCA_903798035.1 Danio albolineatus
GTGTAGTGGAATAAAAACATGAATTACTTAGTCTATACTTTTGCATTTCCTCATTTTAATTAGCAGGTGTCCTCAGTGTGCTACTAGCGAATCTGACCAGTGAATCCAACTCATGTAATCTATATAATTACATAGTGAAATTAGTGATCGCAGTCAGTTTAGTGTAATAACAAACACGGCAAAACTTATATTCAGCTGGATTCTGATTGGCTGTCAGTTTTTTTTTATCATTTATTAGCTGTGAAAAAAAAGTCCTGAAATTGGTTTTGACAATATTACCTCTCCACATCTTTATCATTATAGTTGTGGTCTGAACTCTGCGGTCTTCCATTCAGAAGGATTTTATCATGCTTGGTGTGAACAGGCCTTTACTATGCTCAAGTTTTCTCCGAGATATGACAAATCCCCCCCCCAAAAAAACTCTAAAATTTTAAAATCTAAATTTTTGACCTTAAAAGGTTAGTTCGTCCAAAAAAGAAAAATTCTGTAGTTAATTACTCACCCTCATGTCGTTCCAATCCCCATCTTCAAACAGAAATTAGGATATTTTAGATGTAATCCGAGAGCTCCCTCATCCTCCATAGACACTCCCTCATCCTCCCGAGACAGTCAGAAAAGTCCAGAAAAAAAACATAAAGCACTGTCAAAACAACCCATGTGACTTAAATGGTTCAACTGTAATCATTCAAAGCTTCAAGAACTCATTTGTGTGCCAAAAAAACTGTAAAAACGACTTCGTTTGCCAATATCTTCTGAGTCAGGTCAAGTTGCGCATTTACTACGGGGAATTTACTTCGCTACTTTTCATATTTTTAGTACATCGTTGTTGTGCAAACCACTTCAAAGCTCCAAGAACACATTTGTGTGCCAAACATTCTGTAACAACGACTTTGTTTGCCAATATCTATATCTAATAATCAGATTAAGGTGTTCATTTACTACGTAAAAATTTACTATGTAAAAATTAACTACTTTTCCAATTTTTAGTACATCGTTGTTGGATAAAGTATAAACCACTACGAAGCTCCAAGAACACATTTATGTATCAAAATACTGTAAAAACGTCTTGTTTGCCAATATCTTCATAGTCCGGTCAACGTGCACATTTACTACGGGGAATTTACTATGCTAATTTTCCATTTTTGTACATCAGTGTTACGTACACAAACTTTGATCGACTAGTTAACCTCAAGTTCTCATTGGCAGGTTTCCTCGCGTCACTCAAACTGCCATCCTATGAGGAAGTAGCAGCCCAGCCTAGCACCCCGCCCCCTCCCTACAGCTCAGTGGCCTACCCACGAGGCTCCGCCCACCCTGGCCCGAGTCACATGATGTCATCGCAGAGCTCCGACAACTACACCAGCTGCTCCTGTGACTCCTGCTGTCCGTCATCGCCCTGTAGCTCCTCCCCTTCTTCCGCCCAGCTCACCGACGAGACTGACACAAGCCACGCCTCCACGCCCTCCCTCAACGAGCCTGGCCACACCCACTCAGCAGTTATGCACATTGAGAACATTCCAGCGCTCAACGACCAATCGCCTGAGGAGGTGGAGCTTCCAGGCCCCACCCCTTCGGGTTCCAAAGCGGTGCAGAAGATCAAAAGTAGCAGCAGCAGCACAGATAACGTTAATAATAATAACGAGATATTAGAAACATCCCAAGCGATTAGTACTAATAACATTGACAGTCCGACGACAAAGAATATCACTAGCCTTAGCATTTCCACTTCATCTTCGCATCTCTTTTCCATCTCTGATCCGATTGGTGCTCAACCCGAGCAGAAGAGGGAGGAGCCAGTAGCTCCGCCCCCTCAGTCTCCACCCAGAAACGCTCTGTTTTCTCCTGGTGTTGAACCCGAGCGCCGCGATTCTGCCGTTAGCGATCTGGATGTGGACCAAACACACTTTCAGCAGCGACGGCTGACCGGAGACTCTGGTATTGAGGTCTGCCGTTGCCGTGTGGAACGTGAGGAGGATGAAGATGAGGAGGATGAGGATGGAAATTTACCTGCAGAGTCCGCCGTTGGGACGGGGGACGCTCTTCATGATAGTCCAGACTGTTCTGCTAGAGCCAGACAGCTGCCGGCGGATGGGAGCGGGAAAGAGGCGTGGTCTGCCTCATCTGTGACTCCGCCCACAGACACTGTCGTCATCGCCATGGAAACCGACTGATTTGACACTGATGATTAAAGCATGTTGATCTTGTGTTTTGGCAGCAAGATGAGAGCAACTGTACAGACTGAGGTTAGAAGATACACAATATTAGCGGTTAATATTTGGAGGTATGTCTCTGCTCATCAAGGACGCATTTGTTTGATCAAAAATACACTTAAAATGTTAAATATTATTATAATTTAAAATTAAATAATTATATGTGAATATACAGTAAAGTTAAATTTATATTTCCGATGTAAAGCTGATTATTTAGCATCACTACTGCAGTCTTCAGAATCACGTTATGCTTCAGAAATCAGTGTAATATGAGGATATGATGATCAAGAAACTTTTATTATTATTATTATTATTATTATTATTATTATTATTATTATTATTAGCAGTGTTGAAAAGTTGAAAAGGAAAAATGTAATAATTTTAATGCATTTTAACTTCACACATACAAATTAAATTAGACTTTTAAAAATTACTGAGAAAAAACAAAACAACAACAAAAATGACTTCTTAGTATTATAATTAATATACTTATTCACCAATCAACACATTTCTATCTCCACCACATTTTTGGGAACAAAAAAGTATTTATTTCTTTTAAAGAGCCCCTATTATGCATGATAAATGGGTCATATCTTGGTTTTGGGGGTCTCCAGCAACAGGCTGATCTGTATGCAAGGTCAAAAACACTTTCATTATCTGATAATCTGCATTTATTTTTACCTAATTATCCCAGCGACTCCCATATGATTCGTTCAGTGATTAATTTGTTCCCAAACCTCTCCTTAGAGCAATGCTAATGTGCGCTGATTGGTCCGATGACCAAGTCTATTGTGATTGGTCGACTGTGTTCAGCGCGAGACTACGAGAAACACCCACCATGGCTTATCAACATTGTTGAAGTAGTCCGAGTGCAGAGTGTATGTGTGAGCCCAATGCAGGAGTGCATTAAAGCAGTGCAGTTTAACACCAGCATATGCTCTATTCTTAACCACGACACACATTCAGTATTAATCCACACAGGCAGTGTAATGAGGATATGATGATCAAGAAAATTTTGTTATTATTATTATTATTATTAGCAGTGTTGAAAAGTTTTAGATTAGTTAATTTACAAAGGAAAAATTTAAAATTTTTAATGCATTTTAACTGTACACAATCATATGAACGATTAAATTTTACTGAGAAAACAACAAAATAACTTCATTGTATTATCATTAACATACATTAATATACTTATTCACCAATCAACACATTTCCATCTCCACCACATTTTTGGGAACAAAAATGTATTTATTTCTCCTACGGTCGTGGATCGCGAGCTCACAAACGCAATTTAATTGGTAAACAGTGGCACATGTCACATTATAACATAGTTTTAGGCGCGATATGAGAATGTAAAGAGTTAACCAGATACAGTACAAGCCGTGTGGAGCGGTTACAAGTAACAAAACATAATTAAATACATATTTTGAAAGCTAGAGAAAACAAGCCGGCAGCCGCTTTTAATTACACTTGTGAAATGGAGGAAGAAACTGGTCCATGAACTGTGTACTGTAAAGTTCCTGTCAAGCTCTGACAAGGCACATACATCAATAGTCTTTTCTGATCCTTCCTTTAACAAACAACCGACGAATCCCCCGTTGCAGGGTAGATTATTGCATTAATCAGCAGTATGTTCACTGATTTTCAGTTATGATGTCCCACCCACACCTGCACTCTGCTAGTGTTTGAAGGGAAAGAAGCATTCACACGTCGACGTCTAAACGAACAGGCAAAAGATCCAGACGAACAACGAATCATTTAAATGACTCTGAGTCAAATCTTTTATTAAAGAATCGATAGTTTTAAACATGGTGCACGTTCAGATTTAAACATCAGCCGAAAACATGCATGAAAACATGAAAGCAGCATGAAAACATGTATGAAAGGTAATTCTCAAAAACCCATATTAGGGGCTCTTTAATATACAGGTTATCTTTTCCAATGTCATATTTGTAGCTATTTATTTTAAACCCAACAAATAAGATATGTATATTAAATTTATAATGTCATTGAAGATTTCTATTTTTTATAAACAATGTTATTTAGAATTTTCTGTTAATTTGTGGATCATGATGAATAAAATGTTTTAGTCTCCAGAGAAATATCAAGCAGCTCAGCTGTTTTAAACACTGAACTAATAATGATAAATCATCAAGGCTTCATATTATCATGATTTCTGAAGGATCATGTGACTCTTCTAAAGGCAGCAGTAGTGATGATAAAAATTCAGGTTCTCAGAAGTAAACGACGATTTATTGTATATTCACACCAAAAAAACTCAATTTAAATTGTAATATAATTTTATATTTTTAGCATATTTGTGATCAAAAAATGCAGGAGAGACTTTTTTTAAACCATAATTATTACAGATTTCTGACAGTAGTGTATATCGGTGTCTTTCTGTCTGACACTTTAGATCAGACCTATATTAGCCCTTAATCACAAGTGGAGACAAGAAAAATCATAATATAACTATTTTAGTTTTACAATATTATTTTTTGTTAATTGTAGAGAATATATACGTGAATTAGAAGTTTTATAAATGATATTTCAAAATATATATACAGCCGAAAGTGAATATATTAGTCCTCCAGTGCAATTTTATTTATTTTTCAAATATTTCCCAACAGTTTAAATGATTTCAACACATTTTTAAACAATAGTTTTAATAACTGATTACTTTTATCTTTGCCATGATGACAGCACATATTAGACTAGATATTCTTCAAGATACTAGTATTCAGCTTAAAGTGACATTTAAACGCTTGAGTAGGTTAATTAGGACAACAGTGGTTTATTCTGTTGACGATCGAAAAATAATATCTTACGGGGGCTAATAATATTGACCACTTTTACTTTTTTTTCTAAAACTAATTGTAAATCATAATAAATCAATAAATAAATACAAATAATTGTATATAAAAAATTAAATACTAATAAAAAATAATAATAATTCCAGTCAAACTTCTCCAGAAGACAAATACAACAAGAAATACTGTGAAACGTCAATTGGGAATGTTAAACGGCAGTTGGAAAATATTTGAAAATTTGAATTTAAAAGTAACATTTGAATTTAAAATTTGAATTTAACAATTAGAATTTAAATGTAACATTATGGACCCTTTTCACAAGCCTGTTTAACGGTCATCATAATCTTAAATCCTTAAAAGTTTTTAATATGTAGATTTTTTAAAAGCGTATGAACATTTATATGTATTTATGAATGTTTTACTGTATATCATCTTTGCTTCAAATTACAAAAAATGAATTACCTCTTGTGTGAGGCGAATCTCATGCAGCGTCTATGGGTCTGGACAATAAATTAGATGTTATTCTCCCTTCTGGCTGCTGTCATCAGTCCAACACAACTTCTTTCCTTTTTCTGAAAGTCTACATAACATTATCAGGAAGTTTTTCTGTCATTATTTCAGCAAATAAGATTGTAAAAAATTATTTGTTGTATTCTCTCATTCACTGCGCTTTAAGTTTTCCCAACTATGATGACTTCTGCTACTGAGAAACAGCTACCGAGAAATGTGAAAAGGGTCTATAATTTTAAATTTACATTTAACGTTTGAATGTAAAATTTGAATTACAATTTAAAATTTGAATTAAATTTTTTAATTTGAATTTAAAATATTTATTTAAAAAAATATTTAAAAGAAGCATTTGAATTTAAAAATTTCAATTTAAATGTAACATTTGAATTAAAATTTTGAATATAAAGGTAATATTAATTTAAAATTTGAATTTAAAATTTGAATTAAAAAATGAATTTAAATTTAGAATTTGAATAAGAAAATATTTAAATGTAACATTTTAATTTAAAAAATGAATTTAAAATTAGATTTTTTTTTATTTAAATGTAACATTTGAATTTAAAATTGGAATAAAAAATATTGAATGTAAAATTTGAATTGAACATTTGAATTTAAATTTCACAGGAGGAGACCTATTTATTTCCTCTGCGCTGTGTGCTGTCTGCAGCCTATACACGTGTGTGTCATTTTTAGCAATTGGTAGTTTGAGCTGAAGATAAAGACGTGCAAACAAAGACGATGTTGAGACAGGACGAGCGTAACGGACCTTCACCTTCTGTCAGCTGCTTCTGTACTCGTTTCCTTCAGAATAAACAGCAACAGTTGTGCTCGAACCAACAGCAACCGCCACAGATTGAGCGTTTCTCACCAGCTTGACCAAAACAGATGCTGCATCACCACCACAGAAGAGTTTGATGAGCACACCTCAGGACATCGCTCTACTCTTCCCTCATTGATTGATTTCTGATTGATCAGCTTTGGTTTCTCTATGTCTCGGTTCTGTGGGACTCTGTTTAGACGAGGGAACCTCATGAGGTCTGTCCAGATCACACGTTACTCCACAGTCAGCAGAGGAAGCAGACACGGTGTGTGTGTGTGTGTGTGTGTGTTTGAGCGTGCAAATGTGTGAGTGTGGATATGAGTGTGTATGAGTGCGTGTGCTGTGAGAGAATGTTTGAATGTGAGTTTGTGTGTGTGTGTGTGTGTGTGTGTGTGTGTGAGCGTGCAAATGTGTGAGAGTGTATGTGTGGGCAAAAGTGTGATGAGAGAGAGTATGTGAATGTGAGAATGAGAGTTTGAATGAATGAGAGTTTGTTTTGAATGTGTGTGTGTGTGTGTGTGTGTGTGTGTGTGTGTGTAATGACGCTGCAGATGTGCTAAGCTAAAGTAAACTGTGATCTCACACACACTCTCGTCAGGTTTCCCTCAGAATCAGAGCAGCAGCAGTGTGTGTGTGTGTGTGTGTGTGTGTGTGTGTGTGTGTGTGTGTTGCTGTCGTGTCTGTGGTGAATATATCAGTATATGTGGACACAGATCTACACACACAGATCTCCAGTAGCTGCAGACTCTATATGCTGCGTGCGTACGTGTGTGTGTGTGTGTGTGTGTGAGACATCTCTCTCTCTCGTGAGCATGCTGTTAGGAGTGTTTGCTGTGCTGCTGTTTAATGTTGTCCGGGGATTCTGTGCTCATCTCTAGAATATTGACGCTGTTTCCAGCATCACTGTTGCGTTTCCATGGCGAGTCGCTCTGGTGTATGTGTGTGTGTGTGTGTGATGTTGATGTAATGAAACATTTAAACACTAAACGCTTTAATCAAACCACACAATGAGCCTGTCTCCTAATCTCTGCCTGCACACTGCTGAGTGTGTGTGTGTGTGTGTGTGTGTGTGTGTGTGTAATAGTAAACAGTGTTTATGGAGAGGGGTCTGGCTGCAGAGCTGGTGCAGTGCAATCTGAGCTGCATGCAGTGCCTTTTAGGGTGTACTCACACTGTGTACAGTTCCCTTGAACCGGACCTCAGCACGCTTGTCCCCCCTCATGTCTCCCCCTGAGGCCCACACTCACATTACACTGGGGCCTGAGCAGGCTTCCGTCATGATGATGCGCTGTTCAGTGTCAGAGAAGCGTCTCGCTAAGCACAGTGGACATTTCTGTATATCATTATCTGGTTTCAGTGGTGTGATATGCAGTGACACACAGTCAGATATTCCCCCGCACAGATCAGCCACTGCTGACGCTCATAAACACTCATGACGTCCTCGTGCTGCAGGAATGAGGAGGTCTGCTGAAGGTGCAGCTGTGGTGCAGTGAGGGGTTTGTGTCCACAATAATCTCCCACAGTTTGTGTTCATTAAACAGTGAGAATGATGAGGAAATCCATATCAAACAGTCCCTAAAGTCACGTCTCCTCTTCAGTTTGGGGCTCAGGCGCGCTCTGCACTCTCACTACAAGCGGACCGCACCAAAGCCCAAGTGAACCGCGCTCAGGCACAAACCGGGCCAGGGCCTGAGACTACCTGAGCCAGATTCAGAGCACTCACACTTCTCAAACGACCCAGGAAACGGGTCTGGGCAAAGTTCGGATAGCATAGTGTGAGTGCGCCCTTAATGCGCTCGCCTAACCCCACCCCTCACCGTGATGTCACGAGCTCCACTGAGTGTATTGTGTCTGTCATTGCACAGGCTCAGCTTGCATCATCAAGGCTGCCTCCAGATGCTGTTGGTTTTCTGTGTCTCTGGTGTTTTTCAGAGAACAGATGAATCGTGACTGATTGAGCTGAATATAGTTCATCACCGTTTTATTAATTCAACCAATAAATCTAAATGCAATCTGAACGATCACGACAAACAAAACACTGACTTGACTTTTTTTGCAAGACAACTTCTTAACGAACTTCTACAGGCCTCTCTCTCTCTCTCTCTGTCTATATATATATATATATATATATATTCATATAGAGGGGCGCCCCCGTGGCGTAGTGAGTAGCACGTTCCCCTCACAGAAAGAAGGTCGCTGGTTCGATCCCCGGCTGGGCCAGTTGGCATTTCTGTGTGGAGTTTGCATGTTCTCCCCGTGGTTGCGTGGGTTTCCTCCGGGTGCTCTGGTTTCCCCCACAGTCCAAACACATGCGGTACAGGTGTATTGGGTAAGCTAAATTGTCCATAGTGTATGTGTGTGAATGAGAATGTATGGATGTGTTTCCCAGAGATGGGTTGTGGCTGGAAGGGCATCCGCTGCGTAAAACAAATGCTGGATAAGTTGGCGGTTCATTCGGCGGTTCATTCAAAGGGACTAAGCCGAAAAAGAAAATGAATGAATGAATATATATATATATATATATATATATATATATAGAGAGAGAGAGAGAGAGAAAAAATATACACTGTTATTATAATGCATCAAAAAAACTATAGGTCTTTAAATGTAATTGTTTTAAAGAAAATTGTATATATATATATATATATATATATATATATATATATATATATATATATATATATACATATACATATATATAGTATAGTAATAGTATTGATAGCGCTTCACTTTTTCCACATGTGTTTATGTTACAGCCTTATTCCAAAATGAATTTAAATCATTTATTTCCTCAACATTCTACACACAATCCCCCATAATGACAATGTGGAAAAAGAGTTTTTGAAATTGTTGTTAATTTATTAAGAATAAAACCCCTGAAGAGTCACATGTACATCAGTGTTCACAGCCTTTGCTCAGCACTTTGTTGATGCCCCTTTAGCAGTGATTACAGCCTCGAGTCTTTCTGAATATGATGCCACAAGCTCGGCACACCTGTATTTGGGAATGTTTGCCCATTCCTCTTTGCAGCACCTCTAGATCTATTGGGTTGGATGGGAAGCGACGGTGTACAGCCATTTTCAGATCTCTTCAGAGATGTTTAATAGGATTTTGGTCTGGGCTCTGGCTGGGCTACTTAAGGACATTCACAGAGTTGTCGCGAAGCCACTCCATTGATGTTTTGACGGTGTGCTTTGGGTCATTGTCCAGCTCTGAAGCAGGTCTTCATTCAGGATGTCTCTGTACATCGTTGCGTTCATCTTTCCCTCTATCCTGACTAGTCTTCCAGTTCCTGCTGCTGAAGAACATCCCCACAGCATGATGCTCCACCACCATGCTTCACTGTAGGGACGGTGTTAGCCTGGTGATGAGCGCTGCCTGGTTTTCTCCACACGTAACGCCTGGTTTCACTCCAGAGAGTTCAGCTTGAGTCTCATCAGACCAGAGAGTTCAGTTTCTGATGGTCTGAGAGTCCTTCAGATGCCTTCTGGGAAACTGAACCAAACGCTCTACCATACAGGCCTGATTGGTGGATCGCTGCACAGATGGTTGTCCTTCTGTAAGGTTCTCCTCTCTCCACAGAAGAACGCTGGAGCTCAGACAGAGTGACCATCGGGTTATCGATCACCTCCCTGACTGAGGCCCTTCTCCCCTGATCACTCCGCTTAGATGGTCGGCCAGCTCTAGGAAGAGTCCTGTTGGTTCATCATCTTCTACTTACGGATGATGGAGGCCGCTGTGCTCATTGGAAATTTCAGAGCAGCAGAGATGTTTCTGTAAGCTTCCCCAGACTTGTGCCTCAACACAATCCTGTCTCAGAAGTCTACAGACAGTTTCTTTGTCTTCCTGCTTGGGTTGTGCTTTGACACTGTCAACCCTGGGACCTTATATAGACAGGTGTACGCCTTCTCAAGGTGAACTCCACTGAAGCTGCTGAAACATCTCAGGAATGATCAGTAGGGACAGAATTCAATTCTGCTCAATTTCCCTTTATTTCTCTAGCGCTTTTACAATGTAGATTGTGTCGCAGCAGCTTCACATAGAAGATTATAGTAAATGTAAACAGTGTCAGTCCAGTGTTCAGTGTTGTTGTTCAGTTTAGTTCAGTTCAGTGTGGTTTAATATTCACTACTGAGAGTCCAAACACTCGAGTAATCCATCGATGCGCAGCTCTACAGGTCCTGAACCATGCAAGCCAGAGGCGACAGCGGGGAGGAAAAAAACTTGTACCTGAGCTCAATGTAGAGCTTCACGGCAAAGGCTGTGAATACTGATGTACATGTGATTCTTCAGCGGTTTCATTTTATTAAATTTACAACAATTCTCCAAATTGTCATTAAGGGGGATTGTGTGTAGAATGTTGAGGAAATAAATAAATTTATTCTATTTTGGAATAAGGCAGTGACATAAACAAATGTGGAATAAATGAAGCGCTATCAATACTGAAGCGCAATCAATATCAGTCCAAATGCACTGTATATATAAAGGGGTCAGACAGTGAAACTGAAGGCCTGGGTTTAGAGCGCAGTATTTGATCAGTATGGTGTTGCTCCTCCTCAATCCAGCATCTGCTGATGTTAGGAATGACTGACAGGAGTCCTGCACAGCGACCAGAGGGATTCTGAGGCGTTCTTCTTCAGAATAAGGTTCAGGTCACTACTAATGCTGCTGGAGGAAAACCTTTCCTGACTTTCTCCTCCAAAACATCCCAAATTGCTCAATAATGTTTAGTTCTGGGTACTGTGCAGGCCATGGGAGATGTTCGACTTCACTTTTATGTTCATCAGACCACTCTGTCTCCAGTCCTGCGGTGCGTATCCCTGCATTATCATCCTGACACACACCATTGCCTTCAAGATACAATGTCTGACCCATTGGGCCATGTGGTCCTCCAGAATGGTTGGGTAGTCCATGGCAGGGACCCAGCGCCAATCTAGCACAAGTATTAGGCCTAGGGAAGGTCATAATATCGAGCCCAAACCATCCCCAATCCCCCCCATGCTTCACTCTGGGCATCAGCAGTCTGAGTGAGACGCTTCTCCACACCGTAACTCTCCCAGATGTGGAAAAGACAGTAATGGTGTACTCATCAGAGATAACCTCCAACACTAATTTGGCCAATGTTTCAGTGTCATTGTCCAACCCCTGTATATACACATATTCATATATCAATATATATGATAAAGTATGTTTGTGACAAAATATCAGATAAGATATGGTAACCCTCCCCTTTTCTTTCTTAATGTGGGAGTTAATCAATGGCTGACAGCACAAATCTGTTTTTCAGCCACTGCTATATTTCTGGTACAACATGGCCCAGCCAGCTTATTCTAAATTAATAGTCCCCCTGCATATACCCCACTTGAATAAGGGGAAAAACTGGGTACTTTTCATTCCTTTTGGGCAGGTGTGTGTCCGTTTCTGGGTGTGACTGTGACCCGATAGAGCTCAGGCTGTAACACCACCCCGAAGCGGCCCTGCAGATCCGGCAGTGAAGCCTCTGATGGACAGCTGAAGCTGAAGCGCTGCAGGAGGCGAGAAACAAACAGGAAGAGCTCGATTCTGGCCAGAGATTCTCCAACACACACCCGTGGACCCGCACCGAACGGCAGGAAGCTGGACGGAGTCTTCTTCTTCCCTGACGGCTCCAGAAAGCGCTCTGTGGAAACACACACACATTACAAACACTGACCCCAAACATTAGCTGAACATCACCCATAGAGTTCAGACAAAATGATAATGTCAAATGTTTGACTGTTAGTTTTAAGGTGAACACATCTTCAAATGTTACTCTTAAATCTTGAATACACCTGAGATTGTGAATGTTTTGTTTATTTATTTATTCTTTTCTCTCCGCGGGTTGCATAAGAGAGTTTTCGGTTTACCACAGTAAATAAAGAGCGCAGTGTTTTCTTACCAGGTTTGAACTGCTCAGGCTCGTCCCAGTGTTCGGGGTCGTGATGAATCGCCCACATGTTCACCAAAACACGCGTCCCTTTGGGAACACTGTGACCCCCCAAACTGAACAACACAGGCATTATGGGTAATCAGAGTCATGTAAAGGAAGCAAAACTATGACACAATTTACTTAAAAGCTATAATGCACCTGTGGAGCTACAAACATCTCTCATCTTTGAGTTTATTTAGTTTCCTTAATAATAGATGTGTATGTTTTGAACACATTACATAAGTTACATTAGATTTAACTTGAATTATGAAATCTGGTATTTTCAAAAACTAGACAAGAACTTGCATGTGAGACAGTAGGGCTTTTAAAGCTTCTGCAGTAGGAGATAAGGGAAAAACAGCTGTTTTATTAGTGCTAATATAATATTTATAATCATAGTATTATTAATATTATTATTAATATTGTTATATAATATTATAATATTAATATTTTAATTATATAATAATAAAATAATGTTATTATATTAAAAATAATATACATATATAGCTGTTACCATAGGAACAGTAGAATTACCACAACAAATTATTTACTACAGTTGTTGTGTTAACATAGCAACTATAGAATTACAACAGATCAAATTACTAGTTGTGTTGTGCTACCATGGCAACTGTAGAATCACCACAACAGATGAATTACTACAGTGGTTGTTACCATAGCAACTGTAGAATCACCACAACAGATCAATTACTAGTTGTTGTGTTACCAAGGCAACTGTAGAATCACCACAACAGATCAATTACTAGTTGTTGTTACCATAGCAACTGTAGAATCACCACAACAGATAAATTACTAGTTGTTGTGTTACCATAGCAACTGTAGAATCACCACAACAGATCAATTGCTATTGTTTTGTTACCATAGCAATTGTAGAATTACCACAACAGATCAATTACTACAGTTGTCGTGTTACCATAGCAACTATTGAATTACAACAATGGATTAATTACTAGTTGTTGTGTTACCATAGCAACTGTAGAATCACCACAACAGATGAATTGCTGTAGTTGTATTGTTACCATGGCATCTATAGAATTGCCACAACATATCAATTACTACAGATGTTGTGTTACCATAGCAACTATGGAATTACAACAACATATTAATCTAGTTATGTTACCATGGCAACTGTAGAATCACCACAACAGATCAATTACTACA